>CM052700.1:93123642-93134053 GCA_028551405.1 Uromys caudimaculatus
GAGAGAGAGAGAGAGAGAGAGAGAGAGAGAATATGAGCCATCAGCCAACTCTGGAGAAAGAGAAATCAAACTCCAAGCTGGATAAACACTCTTGATGGCAAGACTGTCTAGGGCAGTGTGTAACATCACCATAACATTATTTTTGTTTTTACTTTATAACTGTAATCTTGCTACTATTATGAATCATAATGTAAATATCTGTGTTTTCTGATGGTCTTTGAAAGGAGGTCTCAACTCACCAGTTGAGAACGGATAGTTTTGAGGAAAAACTATTCAAATTAACCATAAAAACCCTTTGTTTTGTTACTGAAGTGATTTTATTCAATTTTTTTGCAAATATAAAAATTTAGTCATCAACAGTCTTTTTTCTTCTCTATTCCAATAACGATAATTTCCTTCAATATTTTAATTTAACATTATTTTTATACTGTCTTCATTTTTATGTTTTAATAGTAGTCTTGGAATAATAATTAAGATTTAAAGATTTATTAATCCTATCACAGAACTATAAAGACTTAAAATATCAAAACAAATCTTCCTATGAGAAAGCAATATTTTCAATATTGTTGAATATTTTCAATAGCATTGTTTCTTTTTATGCTGAGAAGTTAAATGTGAGTCAATAATTGTGAATAAAAATCCTTAATGCAGATGTTACTCTTCCCTACTTAGCATAATATAGGCGTATTTTTAATTCTTCCCAAAATACTTTTGTACACATTATCTATTGTCCTCCCCAATATCCAATACATTTATAGACATTAAAGAATCTGCTATTTCATCTCTCTGCATCATTGAGGTTGTGTATCTCAAAGAAATTCACCCACTTGGTCTTTTTCCTGAGCTCAGTGATTGGAAAAGTTTGTGAGTCTATAGTACATGTATCTTCAAGCCTACCTCTCATGTAATTATAAAGTACTTCCTCCAAAGGCTCCAAAACTCTTCCTATGAAACTTTCTCAGAGCATAAATCCAAAGCATATGTAGGATGTTATTTGACCTCTCTAAAGTGCATATTGTTAATGTGTACAAGGGACCACATCTGCAAAGGTATTCTACTAAAATAGGATGTGAATATTGGCTTTGGATTCATCACTCAATCCATCACAGATGTCAGTACACATAAATATGATGCTTAACTGACATATGCAGCATAATATATTTCATTGACATATGTAGTACATGTCATAAGATATTTAATTCATAACTGGAAATGTATTGTCTGCTTTACAAAAACGTTGATGAAAGCCACGTATGATGAAAATGAAATTATGTACATTCAGCATTTTAAATGTTAAAATATTGTTAATTTGTAATTTCCATTTTGGTGTAGGCTCCCCGTTCTGTTTAATGTGAGTGTTGAGTCAAATGTTCCAAATCTTATCCATCCTTGAAGCAGAATCTCTTATAAAACCAAAAACCGGAATTGAAAAGAAAACCCTAGACTAGACACGGCATAAAAGTATATATCTCCTATTCTTACTAATCAAGGTACAATGACATCTAGACATAAAGTGTGAAGAGTGGCACTGAGGTAGTTCATTCATGTGTAGCCACGTAAATCTTGAAGAGAAGAAACACAAAAGCATAAAACATGTCACGCCCCTCGATTAGAGGATGAGTTGAATGTAAAACAGGTGATAATTTCATCCTAGTAACCAATGACTATACAACACAAACCAGGGTGCGTTGCAGCTTTGTAAAGAATGGCTCTCCAAGTAAATTTTTAAAGAGTAGCATCTAGTATCATGCCGATATAAGAATGATCGCAGGGTTGATTCCAGTTGGATTTCTTTAAGGTATAAAGAACTACTGTCTCATTTGGATTCACTATTAAAATGAGATAATATAGATTATTGTCTCATTTTATGTCTCAGATTAAGGACAATATAGAATATGGTCATTACAAGATAATGACCATAGATTAAACACGCTTCTGGCTGGTTTCTTATTTTAGTAATCCATAGATATTTTCCTCTCCTGACATTTAGATGACTTGATATACATACTTTCATATATGGATAAATAGACTACATTGAGTGAGAGCTTAAAATTCTATGACTAAAATAGGATTTCATTAGATAAGACAACTCCACTGTGTGTGTGTGTGTGTGTGTGTGTGTGTATACACACATTTAATTACTCAAACACTAAATTGTACAAGTCTGGTGATGAGATGATATATGAAATAAGTAACAATTTTTTATTTTTCTTTTTTTTATTATTCATTTTTAATACTTTATTTACATTTCAAATGTTTCCCCCTTTCCAGATCTTCCCTTTGGAACCCTCCTATCACCTCCCCCCTTCCCTGCCTCTATGAAGGAATTCCCCCACCCATCCACCCACCCATTTTCATCTTCCCTCCTTGATATTCCCCTATACTGGGGCCTCTAACACCCTCAGGCCCAAGGGCCTCTCCTCCCCCTGATGGCTAGCAAGACCCTCCTCTGCCACATATGTGGCCAGCACCATGGGTCCCTCCATGTGTATTCTTTGGTTGATGATCCAGTCTCCAGGAGCATCGGGAGGTCAGGCCTGTTGATGCTGTTGCTCCTTCCATGTGGCTGCAGACACCCTGAGCTCCTTCAGTCCCTTCTCCAACTCCTCCATCTGGGACCTCACACTCAGCCCAATGGTTGCTGTGAAGTGAATCTTGGGTATTCCAAACTTTTGGGCTAATAACCACTTATCAGTGAGTACATACCATGTTTGTTCTTTTGTGACTGAGTTACCTCACTCAGGATGATATTGTCAAGTTCCAACCATTTGCCTGCAAATTTCATGAAGTCATTGTTTTTAATAGCTGAGTAGTACTCCATTGTGTAAATGTACCACATTTTCTGTATCCATTCCTCTGTTTAGGGACATCTGGGTTGTTTACAGCTTCTAGCTATTATATATATGGCTGCTATGAATACAGTGGAGCATGTGTCTTTATTACATGTTGGAACATCATCTGGTTTTATGCCCAGGAGTGGTATAGCTGGGTCCTCAATTAGTATTATGTTCATTTTTCTTAGGGTCCAACAAATTGATTTCCAAAGAGGTTATATCACCTTGCAACCCCACCAGCAATGGAGGAGTGTTATCTTTCTCCACATCGTTGCCAGCATCTGCTGCCACCTGACTATTTGATCTTAGTCATTCTGACTGGTGTGAGGTGGAATCTCAGTGTTGTTTTGATTTGCATTTCCCTGATGACTAAGGATGTTGAACATTGCTTTAGGTGCTTCTCAGCCGTACGAGTTTCCTAAGTTGAGAATTCTGTTTAGGTTATTTGGATCTCTGGAGTCTAACTTCTTCAGTTCTTTGTATATATTGGATATTAGCCACATATCTGACTTAGAATTGATAAAGATCTTTTCCCAATCTGTTGGTTCCCGTTTTGTCATATTTACCATGTCATTTGCCTTACAGAAGCTTTATAATTTCATGAGGTCTCGTTTGCTGATTCTTGATCTAAGAGCATAAGCCATTGGTGTTCTGTTCAGGAACTTTTCCCCTGTGCCCATGTGTTCGAGAATTTTCCCCACTTTTTCTTCTATTAGATTCAGTGTATCTGATTTTATGTAGAGGTCCTGGATCCACTTGGACTTGAGCTTTGTACAGAGAGATAGGAATGGATCAATTTGCATTCTTCTACATGTAGACCGCCAGTTGAACCAGCACTATTTGTTCAAAATGTTGTCTTATTTCCACTGGATGGTATAAGCTCCTTTGTCAAAGATCAAGTGACCATAAGTGTGTGAGTTCATATCGGGGTCTTCAATTCTATTCCATTGATCTACCAGCCTGTCACTGTACCAATGCCATGCAGTTGTTATCAATACTGCTGTGTAGTACAGCTTGAGGTCAGGGATGTTGATTACTCCAGAAGTCCTTTAATTGTTGAGAATAGTTTCTGCTATCCTGGGTTTTTTGTTATTCCATATGAATTTGATAATTGCTCTTTCTAAGTCTATGAAGTATCGAGTTGGAATTTTGATGAGAATTGCATTGAATCTGTAGATTGCTTTTGGCAAGATAGCCATTTTAACTACATTAACCCTGTCAATACATGAGCATAGGAGATCTTTCCATCTTCTGAGGTCTTCTTCGATTTCTTTCTTCAGAGACTTGAAGTTCTTGTCATACAGATCTTTCACTTGCTTGGTTAAAGTCACACCAAGATACTTTATATTGTTTGTGACAATTGTGAAGGGTGTCATTTCCCTAATTTCTTTCTCAGCCTGTTTATCCTTCGAGTATAGGAAGGCTAGCGATTTGCTTGAGTTAATTTTGTATCCCGCTACTTTGCTGAAGTTGTTTATCAGCTGTAGCAGATCTCTGGTGGAGTTTTTCAGGTCACTTAAGTATACCATCATATCATCTGCAAATAGTAATATTTTGATTTCTTCCTTACCAATTTATATCCCTTTGACCTCCTTTTGTTTTCTAATTGCTCTATCTAGAACTTCCATTACTATATTGAATAGATAGGGAGAGAGAGGGCAAGCATTGTCTAGTCCCTGATTTTAGTGGGATTGATTCAGGTTCTCTCCATTTAGTTTGATGTTGGTCACTGGTTTGCTTTTACTATGTTTAGGTATGGTCCTTGAATTCCTGATCTTCTGAAGACTTTTATCATGAAGGGATGTTGAGTTTTTTCAAATGCTTTTTCAGCATCTAATGAAATAACCATGTGGTTTATTTTCTTTGAATTTTTTATGTAGTGGATTACATTGATGGATTTCTGGATATTGAACCATCCCTGCATCCATGGGATGAAGTCTACTTGATCATACTGAATGATCGTTTTGATGTGTTCTTGGATTCGGTTAGTGAGAATTATATTGAGTATTTTTGCATCGATATTCATAAGGGAAATTGGTCTGAAGTTTTCTTTTATTGTTGGGTCTTTGTGAGGTTTTGGTATCATTGTAACTGTGGCCTGATAGAATGAATTGGGTAGTGTTCCTTCTGTTTCTATTTTGTGGAGTAGATTGAAGAGTATTAGTATTAGGTCTTCATGAAAGTCTGATACAATTCTGTACTGAACCCATCTGACCCTGGGCTTTTTTTGGTTGGGAGACTTTTAATGATTGCTTCTATTTCTTTAGGGGTTATGACACTGTTTAGATGGTTTATCTGATCCTGACTTAACTTTGGTATTTGGTATCTGTCTAGAAAATTGTCCATTTCATCCAGATTTTCTAGTTTTGTTGAGTATAGGCTTTTGTAGTAGAATCTGATGATTTTTTGAATTTCCTCAAAATCTGTTGTTATATCTCCCTTTTCATTTCTAATTTTTGTTCCTTTGGATACTGTCTCTGTGCCCTCTGGTTAGGCTGGCTAAGGGTTTATCTATCTTGTTGATTTTCTCAAAGGACCAGCTCCTGGTTTTGTTGATTCTTTGTATAGTTCTTTAAGTTTCTACTTGGTTGATTACGGCCCTTAATTTGATTATTTCCTGCCTTCTACTCCTCTTGGGTGTATTAGCTTCTTTTTGTTGTCGAGCTTTCAGGTGTGCTGTTAAGCTGCTAGTGTATGATCTCTCCAGTTTCTTTTTGGAGGCACTCAGAACTATGAGTTTTTTCTTAACACTGCTTTCACTGTGTCCCATAGGTTTGGGTATGTTGTACTTTCATTTTCATTATATTCTAAGTAGTCTTTAATTTCTTTCTTTATTTCTTCCTTGACCAAGTTATCATTGAGTAGAGTTTTGTTCAGCTTCCATGTGTATGTGGGCTTTCTGTTGTTTGCATTGCCATTGAAGACCAGCCTTAATCCATAGTGATCTGATAGGTGGCATGGGATTATTTCAATCTTCTTATATCTGTTGAGGTTTGTTTTGTGAACATTTATATGATCAGTTTTGAAGAAGGTACCATGAGGTGCTGAGAAGAAGCTATATTCTTTTGATTTAGGATGAAATGTATAGATATCTGATAAATCCATTTGGTCCATAACATCTGTTACTTTCACTGTGTCTCTGTTTAGTTTGTGTTTCCAAGATCTGTCCATTGATGATAGTGGGTTATTGAAGTCTCCCACTATTAATTTGTGAAGTGCAATGTGTGCTTTGACCTTTAGTGTAGTTTCTTTAATGAATTTGTGTGCTCTTGCATTTGGAGCATAGATGTTCAGAATTGAGAGTTCTTCTTTGTAGATTTTACTTTGATGAGTATTAAGTGTCCTTCTTTACCTTTTTTGATGACTTTTGCGTGAAAGTCAATTTTATCCGCTATTAGAATGGCTACTCCTGCCTGTTTCATGGGACCATTTGTCTGGAAAATTGTTTTCCAGCCCTTTACTCCGAGGTAGTTTCTGTCTTTAACAGAGAGGTGCATTTCCTGGATGCAGCAAAATGCTGGGTTCTGTTTATAGATCCAGTCTGTCAGTCTATGTCTTTTTATTGGGGAATTGAGTCCATTGATGTTAAGAGATATTAAGGAATAGTGACTGTTGGTTCCTGTTATTTTCGATGTTATTTTTATGTTTGTGTGGCTATCTTCTTTTGAGTTTGTTGAAAGATAGTTTCTTTCTTGTTCTAGGGTGTAGTTTCCCTCCTTGAGTAGGTGTTTTCCATCTATTATTCTTTGTAGGGTTGGGTTTGTGGGAACATACTCTGCAAATTTCGTTTTGTTATAGAATATTTTGGTTTCACCATCTATGATAATTGAGAGTTTTGCTGGGTGTAGCAGCCTGGGCTGGCATTTGTGTTGTCTTAACGTCTGTATGAGATCTGCCCAGGACTTTTAGCTTTCATAGTTTCTGGTGAGAAGTCTGGTGTAATTCTGATAGGTGCCTTTATATGTTACTTGACTTTTCCCCTTATTTCTTTTAATATTCTTTCCTTGTTTTGTGTATTTGGTGTTTTGACTATAATGTGACGGGAGGAATTTCTTTTCTGTTCAAATTTATTTGGAGTTCTGTAGGCTTCTTGTATATTTATGTTCATCTCTTTCTTTAAGTTAGGGAAGATTTCTTCTATAATTGTGTTGAAGATATTTACTGGTCCTTTAATTTGGGAATCTTGACTCTTTCTATACCTATATCCTTAGGTTTGGTCTTCTCATTGTATCCTGGATATCCTTTTGGTTAGGAGCTTTTTGCAATTTCTTTGACTGTTGTGTGAATGTTTTCTATGGTATCTTCTGCACCTGAGATTCTCTCTTGTATCTCTTGTATTCTGTTGGTGATGCTTGCATCTATAACTCCTGATCTCTTTCCTAGGTTTTCTAACTCCAGGTTTGTTTCCATTTGTGATTTCATTATTGTTTCTATCTCTATTTTTAATTCCTAGATGGTTTTGTTCATTTTCTTCGTCTATTTGATTGTGTTTTCCTGTAATTCTTTAATGGATTTTTGTGTTTCCCCTTTAAGGGCTTCTAGTTGTTTACCTATGTTCTCTTGTATTTCTTTAAAGGAGTTATTTATTTCCTTCTTAAAATCTTCTATCATCATCATGAGATGTGATTTTAAATCTGAGTCTTGCTTTGCTAGTGTGTTGGGGTATCCAGGGCTTACTCTGCTGGGAGAGCTGGGTTCTGATGATGCCAAGTAGCCTTGGTTTCTGGTCCTTATGTTCTTGCCCTTGCCTTTCGCCATCAGGTTATCTCTGGTGTTAGCTGGTCTTACTCTCTCTGACTGCGGCTTGTCCTTCCTGCAAGCCTTGGTGTCAATACTCCTTGAAGACCAGTTCTCTCTGAGAGGAATTTGGGTTTGAGAGCTGTGGTACAGGGTCAGCTCTGGGGTGAAGACAGAAAAAAGAAGAATCTAATCCCCAGTTGACCCTCGGTTCCTGTGTCCTAATGGCTTTGCAAGGGTCCATCTTGATCCAGTGAATTTGAACAGAAGTGGTGGTCTTGCTTGTGCTTGAAGGTGTGTTGGCACTCCTGGGATACCAGCTCTTTCCTGGCACCATTTGAGTATGGAGCACCCTATCACAGGATCCGCTCTTGGCCACCGAAAGAAACCAGAAGACCACGCCTCAGTCCCTGTGTCCTGGGGATTCCACGTGGGTCCCTTTGAGCAGGCAGGCTTTCCCATACTCCTAGAAGTCTAGCTTTCTCCCGGCTCAATTTAGCTATGGAGCCCTGGTGGCCCAGGCAAAGGTCTCCAGCCACAGATGGAAACAAGAAGGCTCCTTCCCCTTGCTGTTCCTCAGTCTCTGTGTCCCAAGGATTCTGGGTGAGTCCCGCTGAGCAGTGTTGCTCCTCTTACCCCCTCTCACTTTCCACACTCCTGGGAGGCTAGCTTTCTCTCAGTGCTATTTGACTGTGAAGCCCCAGTGGCCCAGGCAGAGGTCTCCAGCCACAGATGGAAACTGGAAGCAAGTAACAATTTTTACAGAATAACAGATTCAGTTCAATATCTGATAAAGGCAGATGTTTTGATGTAGAAAATGGGTCATTAAATATCTATCAATGATAGAAGTAATATTATGTTATCATTTTAAAGTCCATAATATAAATATACAGTAGAAGTCAAGAATAATCAACAGTGATCATTTTTGCTTGCCAAGATTAATATCTAAATCCAAGTTATTCAAGAGTATATCATTTTGGAGTATTGGTTAAAAGGCAGGTGGGAAAGAGAACTCAATGATTAACGTGGTTCTACAATTACAAACATGTGTTTTCATTAAAAATAACATAGTAAATTACATCACAAACATCTGTTCAATGCTATTATCAATTTACTAAGGATATCTTATTACATAAATGAAACCAGTACTTTACATACAGTTTTCAAAGGTAATCTTGAGAATGTATATTCCTTTTATTCTTTGTGTATTTACATAGAAGGACACAAGATATGCATGTTTATGATAAAATTTAAGTTATTTGTCCAAGACTATAGTTCCACAGTATCCCTAGATGTAGAAAGCCCTGGGTTAATATTCAGCACCAAACAAAAAAGAATTAAGAGTCCAATGAAGGTGCCTATGGAGTCGATTTAGTAGTTACAGGCATTTGCTGCTCAGGCAGAGGGCATGGATTTGATTCTCAGCACCCACATATCTGTTCTTATCAGTACAAGTGAGAATTGAAACCAAAGTAGGTTAGAGAAACAAAAGAATAAGCTTGGAGGTTCCAAATGCAGAAAACAAAGCATCAAACACATGGTAAAATAATATATGACTCACTGGCTATCAAAGTTAGTAAGTCGAGACAGAAAGAGATGGACAAATGGGGCATTTTTCTACTTAATGGCCAACTAATACACATAAAAGCCATGACAAAGTAGGGACCATATATTTTCCATTATTATACCATTAATTGAGTTACCAAGATAACCAATAAGAGCTAAAACAAAAATTGAAAGATATGGACAGGAACTTCCGGCCTCCATCAGGCGGCCGGGGACCTCAGCTTGGGCCACAGGGCTCCATAGCCAATTAGCACCGGGAGAGGGACACCCTCCCAGGAGCCTGTAAAAGCCGGGAGTGGGCCCAAGACAAGCTCCACAGCTCACCAGGAACGGCCCCGAACCTGCCAGTCACAGGGACTGAGGTAGGCGGGTATAGAAACCCCCTGGATCCCAACAGGAGACTTCTTCATGGGCCACCAGGGGTCCATAGTCAAGCAGCGCCCACCAGGAGAAGGTTACTCTCTCAGGAACTTGGAAAGCCCCGAGTGGGGGCAAAATGAGCCCCAGTGCTCACCGATTCCACCCGGTTTCCGCGGGCCACAGAGACTAAGGGACAGGAACTTCCAGCCTCCATCGGGCGGCCGGGGACCTCATCTTGGGCCACAGGGCTCCATAGCTGATTAGCGCCGGGAGAGGGATACCCTCCCGGGAGCTTGGAAAAGCCGGGAGTGGGCCCAAGACAAGCTCCACAGCTCACCAGGAACTGCCCCGAACCTGCGAGACACAGGGACTGCGGTAGGCGGGCATAGAGACCGCCTGGATCCCAAGAGCAGCAGCTGCAGCAGGAGACGTCTGCCTGGGCCACCAGGGTTCTATAGTAAGGAGCTCCAGGAGAAAGTGACTCACCCAGGAGCATGGAAAAAACACCTCTCAGAGAGAGCTGGTCTTCAAGGAGTATTGATACAGAGGCCTGCAGGTGAGAAAAGTCATAGCCAGAAAGTAAGATCAGCTAACATCAGAGTTAGCAAGATGGCAAAAGGCAAGGGCAAGAACCTAAGGAACAGAAACCAAGGCCACTTGGCATCATCAGAACCCAGCTCTCCTACCACAGCAAGCCCTGGAGTCCCCAATACGACAGAAAAGCAAGACTCAGATTTAAAATCATTTCTCATGATGATGATAGAAGACTTTAAGAAAGAAATTAACACCCTTAAAGAAACACAAGAGAACAGAGGTAAAGAACTAGAAGCCTTTAAGGAGGAAACACAGAAATCCATTAAAGAATTACAGGAAAACACAATCAAACAGACAAAGGAAATAAACAAAACCATCCA
>CM052700.1:93134553-93160536 GCA_028551405.1 Uromys caudimaculatus
CAGTAAAGGGGAATATCAAGGCAGGAAAATGGGGATGGGTGGACGGGGGGGTTGGGTTGGGAGGTGGAATTCCCTCCTAGAGGCGGGTTGGGGAGGGGATGGGGGGTATCCAAAGAGGAGACTCAGAAAAGGGGAAACATTGGAAATGTATATAAAGTATCAAAAATAAAAAAGGAGGAAAAAAAAAAAAAAAAAAAAAAACACAAGAGATAGAGCTGTCCATATTGGAGGGAAGCTCTTTACCACACAGGATATTCTAAAGGGAGATGAAATCCATCTTGCAAGGAAGCTAGTGAGATCATAGAATATTCTAAGGACAGGGAAAACATTTAGTCTTACAGAAAGGCATCTTTAACTCAGAAAGTAAACAACTGTGAAGCTTCTGGAAGTACCTGAAACTGACAAGATTCACTAGGCTCCTCCTTCCCCAAGCATATATAAACAGTAGGACTACTGAGAGACACTCTCCAACAAGCAGAGTTGCCTAGAGGAGGCTCACATCAACTGAACTGCCTGGAAGAAGAGACCAGCCAAGCTGCCTGTAAGTGACACTCCAACCTGTTGAGCTTCGTGTAAGTTGTGTAGTGTGATCCATGTTTCCAGCTTTCGTGGGCTGTTGTCATGCTGGAGTGGGCTTTGATGTCGTTTCTGCTCCTGTGAGTAATCTCAATAAAACTCATTGGTTCACCAAAAAAAAAAAAAAAAAAATTTTAACTATGGTGTTTCCATGTCATTTCTTTCAAATTAAAGAATTTACCTTGTGTTTTCGAGCTTTTCGAATGTGTGTTTCTTATGAAACAGTGATTGACTTGTCACTTACTTTTAATACAGGTAAGGAGAGATAATATTTTTTCTTTCTTTATTTAACATTCCACAATACATTGATTGAGTTTTGTATGTTCAAACTACTGCACCCCTGCAGTAAACCTTACTTGTCTATAGTATTTGCTGCTGCCTGTTTTCATGTTCTGGTTTCTGGTTTTAGTTGAGACTGTGTATTTATATACAGAAGGATAAAATGGCCTGTAATTTGTACTTACTGTGATGTCTTTTTTATTAAAGACAGTGACCTCATAGAAGGACGTGGTAAATATTTTATTTGCTTCTATTTAAAAATCTTTATAAAGAAATAATATTAGTTCTTCTTTAAAAACTCTGGTAATTTGCCAAAATAGCAATGTGGTCCATAGCTATATCTGGTTAAGATTTAAATTTACTAATTGTTGTTTATATACTATAATTCTATTTAGATCATTTTAATAAGTCGGTTGATTCAGTATTTATAGAAAACAATTCTGTACAGTTATTCACAGAATTCTCTCACAGTTCATTATATATTGTTAAATTGGAGATGTTGCTCCTTTACTGTGGTAATTTTAGCACTGAGTATTTTTGTCCATGTGTTTGTGTGTGTATAAGCTTGTGTGTGAGTGTGTATAGTGGCGGGAGAGGTGAGTCTCAGGTGTCCTATTTTATCACTCTCTGCCCTGTTCCCTTGAGACAGGGTCCCTTATTGATACAGAAGCTTCACTGTCAGCCATCAAACTTCAGCAAACCTTTTGTTTCTGCCCCCATATGCCTGGGATGTAAGAGTGTGTGCAGCCACACCAAGCTTCTTATATCTGTGATGAGATTCAAACCTTTGTCCTTGTGCTTGTGCAGCGAATGTTCTTCTCGACTGAGCTATCTTCCTAGTACTTCACCACTGTAGACCTGCTGTTGGTCAATCAAGCAAACATTTGGTAATTTTGTTGATAGATTTTTTTTTTTTAGAAAGAAAAACAGCAACATAAGCTATACTATTAATTCTATCATTTTTCAATTTTTGATATATCATTAATGTATATATGAAAATGTGTATTATTTTATCTCTTCTGTTTTCTTGGTGTTTGATTAGTTTTACTTAGAAATAAATGATTGGAGACAAATTGTGAATAACTGATGCCAATCTGAGTGAGGAACAGCATTCCATTACCTCCCACTCGGTAAATGAAAGTGGCTGTCAACACTGGAATTCAGTCTAGAAATTGGATTCATAGAGTCCATTGTGAATACATAATTTTCCCTGTTATTTTGTCCCATTTCCAGACCTGAATTTGAGCAATTATAATATTTTGAAACAAGACTTCTAGCCAGATACAGTGGCACATGCCTTTAACTCCAGCACTTTGGTGACAGAGGCATGTGTACTTCTGTGAATACAAGACCAGCCTAATCTACATAGTAAGATCCAGCATACCCAGAGCCACATAGTGATACTGTATCTCAAAAATAAGTAAGTAAACAAACAAACAATAATAATAAATAAATAAAATCATACTTCTAGTTGGAAAATTTCCCTACTTTTGCTTCAGCTGACCACATGTTTCAGGAGCATGGCCCTACCCAACTCACATTCTCTGTGCCCCTCACATAGATCTTTTCTTCTGTAGTGCTCTGTGGAAGGCTTCTTTCACCTGAGCATTCCTCAGACTATAGATTAGGGGATTCAGTATTGGGTTAAAGAGACTGTAGAACAGTGACAAAATTTTCTCCTGCTCTTCTCGCTGATCAGATTCAGGGACCATATAAACCAACATGGCTATACCAAAGAAGAGCCCCACCACACAGAGATGGGAGGAGCATGTTGAAAATGCCTTTCTGCGACCCTCCTTTGACTGCATTTTCAGGATAGTCCAGAGGATGTGTGTATAAGATACAAGCATTGAGCAAAGGGGCCCAACCAAGACAAAAATACATGCAACAAGGATGACAATTTGGTTGATCAAAGTGTCAGCACATGCCAGCTTGAGAACAGCCAGGATTTCACAGAAGAGGTGGTTTACCTCCTGGGGCCCACAGAAGGGCAGCCTAAGCAGGAGAATTGTGTGAGCCATGGAGAGGATAAATCCACATGACCAGGATGTGACAGCCAGGGTGACACATACTTTCCAACTCATGATGACAGTGTAATGTAAGGGGTGGCAGATGGCCACAAACCGGTCATAGGACATGGCTGCCAAAATCAAGCACTCTGAAACAGCAAAGGCCAAATACAAGAATGTCTGTGTGATGCATGGGACAAATGAGATGGTTTTTGTCTGGTTTACAAGGTTGGACAACATCTTGGGGACATTGTTAGAAGCATAGGACATGTCAAGAATGGCCAGATGAGAAAGAAAGAAGTACATTGGGGTGTGCAGCCTGGGGTCCAGGCAGATGAGCACTAATATTATGCTGTTTGCCAGCAGGCTGAGGATATACAGCAAGGAGAAGATCCAGAAGAGGAATATTTCCATGCTTGCGCTGAGCTGGAGTCCCACAAGGATGAAGTCTGTGACCCATGTCTGGTTGTCTCCCATTCCTATATAGAGTTGATGCAGTGGTGATGTGAGACCAAAAGCCCAGGACTGAACAATAAATGAAAACTGGATTTACTCGTTGGAAAACAAGTGCAGAGACAGTACAAGGCTTCCTCTTTTTTTTTTTTTTCTACTTGAAATAGTTCAGTCCCCATTCATCATAATTAAAATATCGTCTTTAAAAAAAATTTAGTACACTTCTTTATTTGTAAAACTAAATGAGACATAAAAGTAAAATGAAAATTTAGTACCTACATTACATTTTTTAAATAATAAAATCTAATTGTTAGAAAATTTTAAAGAAATGTTCCATATAACAGTACATATCTGTTCTAATGAACAGTTTACCAACAAGTACCAAAGTATAGATTGTGCATAAAATTTTATCTAGTAAAGCTATTTCTAGAAATTTATGTTGATAAAATTATGTATGTACTGTAGGAAGTCTATCACAGTATTATATATATATAATGGTGAATTATGAGAAACGTCAAAATTAAATATAGAAGTAATAAATTATGAAATTACTTGTAGACATTTCTATAATAATTAAAATGCTATTTTTTAGGTTAAAACTTTAGAAGTTAGTATTATCATCATCTTATACTTTCATATTATAAATATGATTAAAATAAATCAAATCACTTTGTAAAAACATTAGGCAATTGGAAATTATTTCTGACAGATCAACCCTTAGAGTTTTATAGGCCATTCAGTTTTTCTCTTTTGAAATGACAAAAGGAAAGTTGACTACAGTCAAACTAGCACACACAACCTAATCTCATTAATCACACGTTTAATGTTCCATGCTTTCAGTAGACTTTGCAAATCTCACTACTGTCACATTCAACTAGAAATAAGTTGACAACTCCTGAGTAAATTCAGAGAAAATAAATACTAGTCTTCTAAAATGTACAGGACTCACCTCCCTTGTTTAAACATAATATTCAAATACGTCCAATTTTCTCCCTTGAAGATATGTCAGCTTCACTCTGTGCAAAGAGTAATATTCCTTTGCATTTCCCAAGGCCATTACACTGAGACTCATCAGATACCTATAACACTTGTTGAGGTTACCCCTTAAATATTTCTAGTTCTGCAGTGACTATTTTTGTAAAGAATGAAGTGTGGGATTTTTTCAGGACATTTAAATTTTTAAATAGTTAAACCAGAGATATAGAAAATAAGTCAAAGTATTAGCAACTAATAAAATTGTATCAGTGGACTTTGGTAAAATTCTGTACAATTGTAATCATTTCAATTATAATCACTGTTTAAGAGTGCTTTAGAAAACAGTCCCTTGAGTCCTATCTATCCTTCTGAATGTGTCAGTTACCTGAACTGTGCCATATTTGTATATTTTAAACATTTATTATTATTATTATTATTATTATTATTATTATTATTATTATTATTTATATTGTCAAGGCTTCTTCTTATTCCACACTTCGTGGCAGCCATTTGTGATTCTGAAACTTTATTATAAAAAGTAAATTCAAATGGTAAAATGTATATTCAGAATAATGCAAAGAACTCTCCTGTACCTTCACTCAGATTCAGTATACTTTGATGTCTTTCTTGTTTATCTTATACTTTTTCTCCACACACAATATTTTGATCCATTTGAATTCATAATTATAGAAATTTTATAATTCTATAATTTTAACTATATAAATCAAGAAATTTCAGTGCCTACATCTTTGTTTTGGCTAATACCTCCACCCACACAGGACCTAATCTAAAATTTCACATTATATTGAATTTAATCTCTTCTTAGTATCTTTGTAATTCAAATATGTCCTTGGCCTTTATTTGTCTTTCCATTGAGATTTTGAACAGTAAAAAGGAGATTTTAGTAGGATGTCTCTAGAGTACAAAATATACTATATTTCCCATGTTTTGATTCAGATTATTTGTTTTATACAAAAAGTGTCTCAGTGCATTATGTGTGGGTGCAGGATGCTAATTTGTTCCCTTGTTGGGAAAAAGCAAAGTTGATAAACATAGTCCTTTCTAGATCTTTTCATTGAAAAGCTATTATCTTTTCAGAACAATTTCTTGGATATCTTCTAACATGTATATATACATGTATTATTTTTAATGTATATAAGACATATATATCTTTTAATTTTTGTTTTAGCTCTTATTGGTTATCTTGGTAACTCAATTATTGGTAATAATAATGGAAAATATATGGCCCCTACTTTGTCATGGCTTTTATGTGTATTAGTTGGCCATTAAGTAGAAAAATGCCCTATTTGTCCATCTGTTTCTGTCTGGACTTACTAACTTTGTTAGCCAGTGGTTTATATATTATTTTACCATATGTTTGATGCTTTGCTTTCTGCATTTGGAATCCTCCAAGCTTATTCCTTTGTCTCTCTAATCTACTTTGGTTTCAATTCTCCCTTGTACTGATAAAAACAGTTATGTGGGTGCTGAGAATCAAATCCATGCCCTCTGCATGAGCAGCTAATGCCTGTAACTACTAAATCAACTCCTTAGGTACCTTCATTGGACTCTTAATTCTTTTTTGTTTGGTGCTGAATATTAACCCAGGACATTCTACATCTAGGGATACTGTGAATCTATAGTCTTAGACAAATAACTTAAATTTTATCATAAACATGCATATCTTGTGTCCTTCTATGTAAGTACACAAAGAATAAAAGGAATATACATTCTCAAGATTACCATTGAAAACTTATGTAAAGAACTGGTTGCACTTATGCAATAAAATATCCTGAATAATTTGATAATAACATTGAACAGATGTTTGTGATGTAATTTACTATGTTATTTTTAATGAAAACACATGTTTGTAATTGTAGAACCATGTTAATCATTGAGTTCTCTTTCCCACCTGCCTTTTAACCAATACTCCAAAATGATATACTCTTGAATAACTTGGATTTAGATATTAATTTTGGCAAGCAAAAATGATCACTGTTGATTATTCTTGATTTCTACTGCATATTTATATTACAGACTTTAAAATGATAACATAATATTACTTCTATCATTGATAGATATATGATGGCGCATTTTCTACATCAAAACATCTGCCTTTATCAGATATTGAACTGAATCTGTTATTCTGTAAAAATTGTTACTTGCTTCCGGTTTCCATCTGTGGCTGGAGACCTTTGCCTGGGCCACCAGGGCTCCATAGCCAAATAGCACTGGGAGAAAGCTACCCTCTAGGAGTGTGGAAGAGCCCATGAGAGTTGGTAGGAGGAACAATACTGCTCAGCAGGACTTGCCCAGAATTCTTGGGACACAGAGACTGAGGAACAGCAAGGGGAAGGAGCCTTCTGGTTTCCATCTGTGGCTGGAGACCTTTGCCTGGGCCACCAGGGCTCCATAGCCAAATAGAGCTGGGAGAAAGCTAGACTCCCAGGAGTCTAGGACAAGCCTCTCTTCTCAGAGAGACCCACCTGGAATCCCCAGGACACAGGGACTGAGGCATGGTCTTCTGGTTTCTTTCGGTGGCCAAGAGCGGATCCTGTGATAGGGTGCTCCATACTCAAATGGTGCCAGGAAAGAGCTGGTATCCCAGGAGTGCCAACACACCTTCAAGCACAACCAAACAGGGGAAAGATCTGTATGACGAGAATTTCAAGTCTCTGAAGAATGAGATCGAAGCAGACCTCATAAGATGGAAACATCTCCCATGCTCATGGATTGGCAGGATAATATAGTTAAAATGGCGATCCTGCTGAAAGCAATCTACAGATTCAAAGAAATCCTCATCAAAATTCCAACTCAATACTTCATAGACTTAGAAAGAGCAATTCTCAAATTCATATGGAATAACAAAAAACTCAGGATAAAAAAAAACTATTCTCAACAACAAAAGAACTTCTGAGGGAATCAGCATCCCTGACCTCAAGCTTTACTACAGAGCAGTAGTGATAAAAACTGCATAGTATTGGTACAGTGACAGGTAGATAGATCAATGGACTAGAATTGATGACCCAGAAAGAAAACCACACACCTACCGTCACTTGATTTTCAACAAAGGAGCTAAAACTATTCAGTGGAAAAAGACAGCATTTTCAACAAATGGTCCTTGTTCAACTGGCAGTCTACATATAGAAGAATGCAAATTGATCCATTCCTATCTCCCTGTACAAAGCTCAGGTCCAAGTGGATCAAGGACCTCCACATAAAACCAGATACACTGAATCTAATAGAAGAGAAAGTGGGGAAAATTCTCTAAGACATGGGCACGGGGGAAAAGTTCCTGAACAGAACACCAATGGCTTATGCTCTAAGACCAAGAATCGGCAAATGGGACCTCATGAAATTACAAAGCTTCTGTAAGGCAAAGGACACTGTCAATAGGACAAAATGGCAACCAACAGATTGGGAAAAGATCTTAACCAATCCTATGTCCATTACTGGGCTAATATCCAATATATACAAAGAACACAAGAAGTTAGACTCCAGAGATCCAAATAACCCTATCATAAAAGGAGAAACAGAGCTAAACAGAGAATTCTCAACTTAGGAAACTCGTAGGGCTGAGAAACATCTAAAGAAATGTTCAACATCCTTAGTCATCAGGGAAATGCAAATCAAAACAACACTGAGATTCAACCTCACACCAGTCAGAATGGATAAGATCAAAATCTCAGGTGACAGCAGATGCTGGCAAGGACATGGAGAAAGAGAACACTCCTCCATTGCTGGTGGGACTGCAAGGTGATACAACTACTCTGGAAATCAGTTTGATGGACCCTCAGAAAAATGAACATAATACTTCCTGAGGACCCAGCTATTCCATTCCTGGGCATATACCCAGAAGGTGCTTCAACATTTAATAAAGACACATGCTCCACTATGGTTCATAGCAGCCATATTTATAATAGCTAGAAGCTGGAAACAACCCAGATGTCCCTCAATAGAGGAATGGATACAGAAAATGTGGTGCATTTACACAATGGAGTACTACTCAGCTAATAAAAACAATGACTTCATGAAATTTGTAGGCAAATGGTTGGAACTTGGAAATATCATCCTGAGTGAGGTAACTCAGTCACAAAAGAATGAACATGGTATGTACCCACTGATAAGTGGTTATTAGCCTAAAAGTTTGGAATATCCAAAATTCACTTCACAGCAATCATTGGGCTGAGCATGAGGTCCCATATGGAGGTGTTGTAGATGGGACTGAAGGAGCTGAGTTAGTCCACAGCCACATGGAGGGAGCAACAGTGTCAACTGGCCTGACCTCCTGATGCTCCTGGAGACTTGATCACCAAGCAAACAATACACATGGAGGGACCCATGGTGCTGGCCACACATGTGGCAGAGGAGGGTCTTGCTAGTCATCAGGGGGAAGAGAGGTGTTAGAGGCCCCAGTATTAGGGAATATCAAGGAGGGAAGATGAGAGTGGTTGGGTGGGTGGGTAGGGAAACACCCTCATAGAGGCAGGGGAGGTGGGAGGGGATGGGGGGTTACAAAGGGGAGATCTGGAGAGGGGGAAATATTTGAAATGTAAATAAAGTATCAAAAAATGAATAATAAAAAAGAAAAATAAAAAATTGTTACTTATTTCATATAACATCTCATCACCAGACTTGTACAATTTAGTATTTCAGAAATTAAATGTGTGTGTGTATACACACACACACACACACACACACACACACACACACACACACACAGTGGAGTTGTCTTTTTTCATGCAATCCTATTGTAGTCATAGAATTTTAAGCTCTATTTCTATGCAGTCTATTTATCCATATGTGAATGTATGTATATCAAGTCATCTAAATGTCAGGAGAGGAAAATATCTAGGTGCATTATGGATTACTAAAATAAGAAACCAGCCAGAAGTGTGTTTAATCTATGCTCATTGTCTTGTAATGACCATATTCTATATTGCCATTATCTATGACATAAAATGAGGCAATAATCTATATTGTCTCATTTTAATAGTGAATCCAAATGAGATAGTAGTTCATTATACTTTGAAGAAACCCATCTAGAATCAACCTTGGGATCATTCTTATATTGGCATGATACTAGATGCTACTCTTTAAAAATTTACCTGGAGAGCCATTCTTTACAAAGCTGCAACGCACCCTAGTTTGTGTTGTATAGTCATTGGTTACTAGGATGAAATTCTCACCTGTTCTACATTCAACTCACCCTCTAATCGAGGGACGTGACATGTTTATGCAGCCTTTGTGTTTCTTACTCTTCTAGATTCATGTGGTTACACATGAAAGAACTACCTCAGTGCCGCTCTTCACACTTTATGTCTAGATGTCATTGTGCCTTGATTAGTAAGAATAGGGGATATATGCTTTTATGCCATATCTAGTCTAGGGTTTTCTTTTCAATTCCGGTTTCTGGTTTTATAAGAAATTTTGCTTCAAGGATGGATAAGATTTGGAAAAATTTGACTCAACACTCACATTAAACAGAACAGGGAGTCTATACCAAAATGGAAACTCCAAATTAACAATATTTTAACATTTAAAATGCTGAATGTACATAATTTCATTTTTATCATATATGGCTTTCATCAAAATTTTTGTAAAGCAGACAATATATTTCCAGTTATGAATTAAATATCTTATGACATGTACTACATATGCCAATGAAATATATTATGATGCATATGTCAATTAAGGGTCATATTTATGTGTACTGATATCTGTTATGAATTTAGTGATAAATTCTAAAGCCAATATTCACATCCTATTTTAGTAGAATACCTTTGCAGATGTGATCCCTTGTACACATTAACAATATGAACTTTAGAGAGGTTAAATAACATCTTACATATGCTTTGGATTTATGCTCTGAGAAAGTTCCATAGGAAGAGTTTTGAAGCCTTTGGAGGAAGTACTTCATAATTACATGAGAGGTAGACTTAAAGATACATGTACTATAGACTCACAAACTTTTCCATTCACTGAGCTCTGGAAAAAGATCAAGTGTATGAATTTCTTTGAGATACACAACGTCAATGATGCAGAGAGATGAAATAACAATTTCTTTAATGTCTATAAATGTATTGGATATTGGGGAGGACAATAGATAATGTGTACAAAACTATTTTGGAAAAGAATTAAAATACTCCTATATTATGCTAAGTAGGTAAGAGTAACATCTGCATTAAAGATTTTTATTTATAGCTACTAACTTATTTTTAACTTCTCTGCATAAAATATTCAACAACATTGAAAATATTGCTATCTCATAGGAAGATTTGTTTTGATTTTTTAAGTCTTTATAATTTTGTGACAGGATTAATAAATCTTCAAATCTTAATTATTATTCCAAGACTACTATTAAAACAAAAATGAAGACAGTATAAAACTAATGTTAAGGCTCCATGGCCAAATAGTGCCAGGAGAAAGGTACTCTCCCAGGAGTGTGGAAAAGCCGTTAGTGGGGTTAAGATGAGCACCATTGCTCAGTGGGACCTGTCCAGAATCCTCGGGACACAGGGACTGAGGAAAAGCCTGGGACAGGAGCCTTCCTGTTTCCATCTGTGGCTGGGGACCTCAGCCTGTGCTACAGGACTCTATAGCCAAATAGAAGATAGACTCCCAAGAGTGTGGGCAAGTCTATCTACTCATACTCACCAGAGACCTACCTGAAATCCCAGTACACAGTGACTGAGGAGTGGTCTTCTGGTTTCTTTCAGAGGCCGGGGAACTGATCCTGTGACACAGGGCTCCATACTCAAATAGTTTCAGGAGAGAGCTGGTATCCCAGGGATGCCGACACACCTTCGAGCACAGGCAAGACCTTGACTTCTGTTCAAATTCACTGGATCAAGAGGAACGCTTGCAGAGCCATCAGGACACAGGAACCAAGGGACAGCTGGGGACAAGATCATTCTGGTTTCTGTCTGCACCTCAGAGCTGACCCTGTGCCACAGCTCTCCAAACCCAAATTCCACTCAGAGAGAGCTGGTCTTCAAGAAGTATTGACACAGAAGCTTGCAGGAGAGACAAGCCACTGCCAGAGAGTAAGACCAACTAACACCAGAGGTAACCAGATGGTGAAAGGCAAGGGCAAGAACATAAGGAACAGAAAACAAGGCTACTTGGCATCATCAGAACCCAGCTCTCCCACCACAGCAAGCCCTGGATACCCCAACACACCAGAGAAGCTAGACTCAGTTTTAAAATCCCATCTCATGATGATGATAGAAGACTTTAAGAAGGAATTATATAACTCCCTTAAAGAAATACAAGAGAACACAGGTAAACAACTGGAAGCCTTTAAAGAGGAAATACAAACATCCATTAAAGAATTACAGGAAAACACAATCAAACAGACAAAGGAAATGAACAAAACCATCCAAGAACTAAAAATAGAAATAGAAACAATAAAGAAATCACAAAGGGAGACAACCCTGGAGTAGAAAACCTAGGAAAGAGATCAGGAGTCATTGATGCAAGCATCACAAACAGAATACCAGAGATAGAAGAGAGAATCTCAGGAGCAGAAGATACAATAGTAACACTGACACAACAGTCAAAGAAAATGCAAAATGCAAAAAGCTCCTAACCCAAAACATCCATGAAATCCAGGACACAATGAGAAGACAGAACCTAAGGATAATAGGTATAGAAGAGAGTGAAGATTCCCAACTTAAAGGACCAGTAAATCTTCAACAGAATTATAGAAGAAAACTTCCCTAACCTAAAGAAAGAGATGAGCAAAAATATACAAGAAGCTTACAGAACTCCAAATAGACCGAACCAGAAAAGACGTTCCTCCTGTCACATTATGGTGAAGACACCAAATACACAAAACAAGGAAAGAATATCAAAAGCAGTAAGGGAAAAAGGTCAAGTAACATATAAAGGCAGACCTATCAGAATTACACCAGGCTTCTCACCAGAGACTATGAAAGCTAGAAGATCCTGGGCAGATCTCACACAGACCCTAAGAGAACACAAATGCCAGCCCAGGCTGCTATACTCAGCAAAACTCTCAATTAACATAGATGGTGAAACCAAAATATTCTATGACAAAACCCAATTTACACAATATGTTTCCACAAACCCAGCACTACAAAGGGTAACAGAGGGAAAATGTCAACTCAAGAAGGGAAACTACAACCTAGAAAAAGCAAGAAAGTAATCTTTCAACAAACTCAAAAGAAGATAGCCACAGAAACATAAAAATAACATCGAAAATAACAGAAACCAACAGTCACTATTCCTTAATATCTTTTAACATCAATGGACTCAACTCCCCAATAAAAAGACACAGACTGACAGACTGGATCTATAAATAGAACCCAGCATTTTGTTGCATCCAGGAAATGCACCTCCGTGTTAAAGACAAACACTACCTCAGAGTAAAGGGCTGGAAAACAATTTTCCACACAAATGGTCCCAAGAAACAGGCTGGAGTAGCCATTCTAATATCAGATAAAATCAACTTTCACCCAAAAGTCATCAAAAATGATAAGGAAGGACACTTAATACACATCAAAGGAAAAATCCGCGAAGAAGAACTCTCAATTCTGAACATCTATGCTCCAAATGCAAGGGCACCCACATTCATTAAAGAAACTTTACTAAAGCACAAATCCCACATTGGACTTCACACAATAATAGTGGGAGACTTCAACACCCCATTATCATCAATGGGCAAATCTTGGAAACACAAACTAAACAGAGAGACAGTGAAACTATCAGATGTTATGGACCAAATGGATTTAACAGCTATCTATAGAAGATTTCATCCTAAATAAAAAGAATATGCCTTCTTCTCAGCACCTCATGGTACCTTCTCCAAAATTGACCATATAATCGGTCACAAAACAAACCTCAACAAATATAAGAAGATTGAAATAATCCCATACCTCCTATCAGATCTCTATGGATTAAGGCTGGTCTTCAATGGCAACAACAACAACAGAAGACCCACATACATGTGGAAGCTGAACAAAGCTCTACTCAAGGATAACTTGGTCAAGGAAGAAATAAAGAAAGAAATTAAAGACTTCCTAGAATTTAATGAAAATGAAAGTACAAAATACCCAAACTTATGGGACACAATGAAAGCAGTGTTAAGAGGAAACTCATAGCTTTGAGTGCCTCCCAAAAGAAACTGGAGAGAGCATACACTAGCAGCTTAACAGCACACATAAAAGCTCTAGAACAAAAAGAATTTAATACACCCAAGAAGATTAGACAGCAGGAAATAATCAAAGTCAGGGCTGAAATCAACCAAGTAGAAACTAAAAGAACTACAAAAATCAACAAAACCAGGAGCTGGTCCTTTGAGAAAATCAACAAGATAGATAAATCCTTAGCCAAAC
This sequence comes from Uromys caudimaculatus, assembly GCA_028551405.1. NCBI lineage: Eukaryota > Metazoa > Chordata > Mammalia > Rodentia > Muridae > Uromys > Uromys caudimaculatus. Next base: position 93,148,205 of record CM052700.1, read on the forward strand.
TAACCAGAGGGCACTGAGACAGTATCCAAATTTAAAAAAATCAGAAATGAAAAGGGAGACATAACAATAGATTCTGAGGAAATTCAAAAAATCATCAAATCCTACTACAAATGCCTATACTCAACAAAACTGGAAAATCTGCATGAAATGGACAAGTTTCTAGACAGATACCAAATACCAAAGTTAAGTCAGGATCAGATAAACCATCTAAACAGTCCCATAACCCTTAAAGAAATAGAAGCAGTCATTAAAAGTCTCCCAACCAAAAAAGGCCCAGGCTCAGATAGGTTCAGTGCAGAATGCTATCAGACCTTCAAGGAAGACCTCATACCAATACTCTTCAATCTACTCTACAAAATAGAAACAAAAGAAACACTACTGAATTCCTTCAATGAAGCCACAGTTAAACTGATACCAAAACTTCACAAAGACCCAACAATAAAAGAAAACTTCACACCAATTTCCCTTATGAATATTGATGCAAAAATACTCAATAAAATTCTTACAAACCGAATCCAAGAACACATCAAAATGGCCATTCATTATGATCAAGTAGGCTTCATCCCAGGGATGTAGGGATGGTTCAATACCTGAAAATCTATCAATGTAATCCACTACATAAACAAACTCAAAGAAAATATCCACATGGTCATTTTATTATTTGCTGAAAAAGCATTTGACAAAATTCAACATCCCTTCATGATAAAAGTCTTGGAAATATCAGGAATCAAGGACCATACCTAAACATAGTAAAAGCAATATACAGCAAACCAGTGGCCAACAACAAACTAAAGTGAGAGAAACTCAAAGCAATCCCACTAAAATCAGGGACTAGACATGGCTACCATCTCTCTCCCTATCTATTCAATATAGTAATTGAAGTTCTAGCTAGAGCAATTAGACAATAAAAGGATTTCAAAGGGGTACAAATTGGAAAGGAACAAATCAAAATATCACTATTTGCTAATGATATGATTATATACATAAGTGACCTGAAAAACTCCACCAGAGAACTGCTGCAGCTGATAAACAACTTCAGCAAAGTGGCCAGATATAAAATTAACTCAAGCAAATCAGTAGTCTTCTTACTCGAAGAACAAACAGGCTGAGAACGAAATTAGGAAAATCACAGACTTCACAATTGTCACAAACAATATAAAGTACCTTGGTGCGACTCTAACCAAACAAGTGAAAGATCTGTATGACAAGAACTTCAAGTCTCTGAAGAATGAAATCGAAGAAGACCTCAGAAGATGGAAAGATCTACCATGTTTATGGATTGGCAGGATTAATATAGTAAAAATGGCCATCCTGCCAAAAGCAATCTACAAATTCAATACAATCCCCATCAAAATTCCAACTCAATTCTTCATAGACTTAGAAAGAGCAATTCTTAAATTCATTTGGAATAACAAAAAACCCAGGATAACAAAAACTATTCTCAACAACAAAAGAACTTCTGGGATAATCAGCATCCCTGATCTCAAGCTGTACTACAGAGCAGTAGTGATAAAAACTGCATAGTATTGGTACAGTGACAGGTAGATAGATCAATGGACTAGAATTGATGACCCAGAAAGAAAACCACACACCTACCGTCACTTGATTTTCAACAAAGGAGCTAAAACTATTCAGTGGAAAAAGGCAGCATTTTCAACAAATGGTGCTGGTCACCTGGCAATCTACAGGTAGAAGAATGCAAATTGATGCATTCCTATCTTCCTATACAAAGCTCAAGTCTAAGTGGATCAAGCACCTCCACATAAAACCAGATCCACTGAATTTAATAGAAGAGAAAATGGGGGAGAAGTCTTGAACACGTGGGCACAGGGGAAATGTTCCTTAACAGAACACCAGTGGCTTATGATCTAAGGTCAAGAATCAACAAATGGGACCTCATGAAATTGCAAAGCTTCTGTAAGGCAAAGGACACTGTCAATTGGACAAGACGGCAACCAAGAGACTGGGAAGAGATCTTTAACAATCCTTTGTCTGATAGAGGGCTAATATCTAATATATAGAAAGAACTCAAGAAGTTAGACTCCAGAAATCCAAATAACCCTATCAAAATATGGGAACAGAGCTAAACAGAGAATTCTCAACTGAGGAAATTCGCAGGGCTATGAAGCACCTAAGGAAATGTTCAACATCCTTAGTCATCAGGGAAATGCAAATCAAAACATCCCTGAGATTCCACCTCACACCAATCAGAATGGCTAAAATCAAAAACTCAGGTGATAGCATATGCTGGCACACATGTGGAGAAAGGGGAACACTCCTCCACTGTTGGTGGGATTGCAAGCTGATACAACTACTCTAGAAATCAGTTTGGCAGACTCTCAGAAAAATGGACATAACACTACCTGTGGACCCAGTTATACCACTCCTGGGCATATACTCAGAAGATACTCCAACATGTAATAAAGACACATGCTCCACTATGTTCATAGCAGCCATATTTATAATAGCCAGAAGCTAGAAACAACCCAGATGTCCCTCAGCAGAGGAATGGATACAGCAAATGTGGTACATTTACACAATGGAGTACTACTCAGCTATTAAAAACAATGACTTAATGAAATTTGCAGGCAAATGGTTGGAGCTTGAAAATATCATCCTGAGCGAGGTAACTCAGTCACAAAGGAATGAACATGGTATGTTCTCACTGATGAGTAGATATTAGCCCAAAAGTCCAGAATACTCAAGTTTCACTTTACAGTAACTGCTGGACTGAGAGTGAGGTCCCAGATGGAGTTGTGGGAGAAGGGACTGAAGGAGCTGAGGCAGTTTGCAGCCCCATGGAGGTAGCAACAGTGTCAACTGGCCTGACCCCCCTGGTCCTCCTGGAGGCTGGGCCACCAACCAAAGAATACACAAGGAGGGACCCATGGCTTGAACCACATATGTGGCAGAGGAGGGCCTTTTTGCCCTTCAGGGGGAGGAGAGCCCCTTGGGCCTGAGGGTGTTAGAAGCCCCAGTAAAGGGGAATGTCAAGGTGGGAATACAGGAGTGGGTGGGCGGGTGGGTGGGCGGTGGAATACCCTCATAGAGGCGGGGAGGGGGGAGGGGATAAGGGGTTTCCAAAGAGGAGACCTAGAAAGGGGAAAACAATGGAAATGTAAATAAAGTATCAAAAAATAAAAATTAATAAAAAAAGAAAAAGAAAAAAAGAAGTAAGACTCCAGAGAACCAAATAACCCTATCAAAATATGGGGAACAGAGCTAAACAGAGAATTCTCAACTGAGGGAATTCATAGGGCTGTGAAGCACCTAAGGAAATGTTCAACATCCTTAGTCATCAGGGAAATGCAAATGAAACAGCACACATGTTGGAGTTGTCTTATCTAATGAAATCCTATTGCAGTCATAAAATTTTAAGCTCTCATTCAATGCAGTCTATTTATCCATATATGAATGTATGTATATCAAGTCATCTAAATGTCAGGAGAGGAAAATATCTAGGTGTATTATGGATTACTAAAATAAGAAACCAGCCATAAGTGTGTTTAATCTATGCTCATTGTCTTGTAATGACCATATTCTATATCGTCATTATCTATAACATAAAATGAGGCAATAATATATATTGTCTCATTTTAATTGTGAATCCAAATGCGACAGTAGTTCTTTATACTTTGAAGAAACCCATCTAGAATCAACCTTGGGATCATGCTTATATCGGCATAATACTAGATGCTACTCTTTAAAAATTTACCTGGAGAGCCATTCTTTACAAAGCTGCAACACAACCTGGTTTGTGTTGTGTAGTCATTGGTTACTAGGATGAAATTCTCACCAGTTCTACATTCAACTCACCCTCTAATCAAGGGACGTGACATGTTTTATGCTTTTGTGTTTCTTCTCTTCAAGATTTATGTGGTTACACATGAATGAACTACCTCAGTGCCACTCTTCACACTTTATGTCTAGATGTCATTGTGCCTTGATTAGTAAGAATAGGGGATATATGCTTTTATGCCATATCTAGTCTAGGGTTTTCTTTTCAATTCCGGTTTCTGGTTTTATAAGAAATTCTGCTTCAAGGATGGATAAGATTTGGAACAATTTGACTCAACACTCACATTGAACAGAACAGGGAGTCTATACCAAAAATGGAAACTCCAAATTAACAATATTTTAACATTAAATTGCTAAATGTACATAATTTCATTTTCCTCATACATGGCTTTCATCAACGTTTTTGTAAAGCAGACAATACATTTCCAGTTATGAATTAAATATCTTATGACATGTACTACATATGCCAATGAAATATATTATGTTGCATATGTCAATTAAAGCTCATATTTATGTGTACTGACATCTGTTATGGATTGAGTGATAAATTCTAAAGCCAATATTCACATCCTATTTTAGTAGAATACCTTTGCAGATGTGGTCACTTGTACACATTAACAATATGAACTTTAGAGAGGTCAAATAACATCTTACATATGCTTTGAATTTATGCTCTGAGAAAGTTTCATAGGAAGAGTTTTAGAGCCTTTGGAGGAAGTACTTTATAATTACATGAGAGGTAGACTTGAAGATACATGTACTATAGACTCACAAACTTTTCCAATCACTGAGCTCAGGAAAGAGACCAAGTGCATGAATTTCTTTGAGATACACAACCTCAATAATGCAGAGTGATGAAATAACAGATTCTTTAATGTCTATAAATCTATTGGATATTGGGGAGGACAATAGGTAATGTGTGCAAAACTATTTTGGGAAGAATTAAAAATACTCCTATATTATGCTAAGTAGGGAAGAGTAACATCTGCATTAAAGATTTTTATTTGTAACTACTGACTTACTTTTAACTTCTCAGCATAAAAGGAAACAATGCTATTGAAAATATTCAACAACATTGAAAATATTGCTATCTCATAGGAGGATTTGTTTTGATTTTTAAAGTCTTTATAGTTCTGGGATAGGATTAATAAATCTTTAAATCTTAATTATTATTCCAAGACTACTATTAAAACATAAAAATGAAGACAGTATAAAAATAATGTTTAATTAAAATATTGAAGGTAATTATCATTATTTGAATAGAGAAGAAAAAAGACTATTGATGCCTAAATTTTTATATTTGCAAAAAAATTGAATAAAATCACTTCAGTAACAAAACAAAAGGTTTTTATGGTTAATTTGAATAGTTTTTCCTCAAAACCATTAGTTCTCAACTGGCGAGTTGAGACCTCCCTTCAAAGATCATCAGAAAACACAGATATTTACATTATGATTCATAATAGTAGCAAGATTACAGTTATAAAGTAAAAACAAAAATAATGTTATGGTGTTGTTACACACTGCCCTAGACAGTCTTGCCACCAAGAGTGTTTATCCAGCTTGGAGTTTGATTTCTCTCTCTAGAGTTGGCTGATGGCTCATTCTCTCTCTCTCTCTCTGTAAGTCTGTCTGCCTGTCTCTCTCTGTCTCTGTCTCTCTTTCTTTGTGCCAGAAAATGGTTTTTAAAAAAACTTCAGGGCTAGTAGCTATCATGATAGTGTGATAAATTGAAATACTTGACAAATTCATTTAGCAAACTGATTCAGAAAAGAAATGAGTACAACAGGTACTCAGTTCTTTGAAATAGGTTTCCTGGACATTAATATCTTCATTTAATCCATTAAAAATAAAGTTGTCATTACTTTGACTATTTCAGGTTCAGGAGGTGCTTCATTCTTAGACCTCCTCTCTTTAAGACAGTTGTGATGTTCTGGCTGCTACCCTCATGTCACAGAAGACGAAAGAGGGAGAGGGATGCCAGGGAGTACAGCACAGCATGACAGTGAGGTGAGCCTGGGTTTTTCTAACTTCTTGCAATGCACTGTGAGTCAGAGCCTCACACAGAAATGACAGCCTTTTGACACTGCTGTGGTGATTTCTACTGTCATACTGTTATGTTTCAACTACCCATACCAAAAGCCACTTTCCAGGTCTTTAGTAAAAAGAGATGTTAGTGCTGGCTTTTCTCGAAGAAGATACTTTGAGTTAGCATGAACCCCCTAGAGAAGAGAACCATACCTCTAAAACATGTAGAAGTCTACTTCTCCTGACAGCCTTCATAAGATGAAATCAAATATAGGAAGATAAAGGGACTCATCGAAATGTCTCCAAAGCACCCCAGGAGCATAGTTTAATTTACAGAGGACAAAACGCTTCTGAGTCTCTAGTGAGAGTTCAGATTCCCAGAGGAACCATATGACATAGTAACAATGTATCTTCTCCCTGAGGGGGTGCAAGCTCGCATCTTCTGTTTAGAAGACAAGAAAAGATTGTATCTAATGAGCTTGAAGAACAGCTTCTAGGTCAGCCAGTTACTTTTCCACAATCCTTCAAATCTCTAGAGGATAATGAAACGGAGGTAAAGCAGACTACAATATCCAATCTTTTGCAGTTGTTGCAGTTTTATGGCTTCCTATACCACTAGAATATATTCTTCCTGAGACTATAGAACTCTTCCAGTGCCAAAGTTTATCTCTTTTACAGTGGACATGAAGGATTGCAGGCAGCAGCCATAAGAATAGTATTGAGTCCCTATTATACTTTACACAATATACTGGCATCTTTCTGCGATCTCTCTATCTTAATCTCATTTCTCTCAGTTTATAGCCATGAGGACTGACACTGACAACTATTTTCTCAGTGTGATTCAAAATCTCTGAGAATGATAGAGAAGCTTCCAGAAGATCTACAGGAGCAAAACTATTTCCATAGTGATTTTTTGACAAATTTTGTCCTTTTTCTCTAGCATTCTTTCATGTGTACATGTTGAAAATTTCAAGTTACCTATTTGTGCTATTAAAACACATGGGAGGCAAAAGATATGAAGTGGAGCTGTCTATTAAAACCAAACTTTAAAATTCATAAAATTGTGAACTAATTTAATTTTTCTGTATTTAATACAAAAAGAATTTCATAAATGACAACAGGTATAATAACCCATTATGGGAGTCTTTAAAACTAAAAGAAGCTTTAAGCATCCTGTATTCAACCTGCCACACTTAACTATAGCATATTATGTCTAAACAGATATTCAATAAATACATGTTTAAATAATGATGAATTAATAGTAAATTTTCCAATAAAATCTGTTTTAATTTCTATTATAAATATCAATTCCTATACCTACTTAAAATATCATTAGGTCCTCAGTAACTTTTAAGAGTATAAAGATATTCTGAGACAGCAGCATTTGAAAATAATTGCAGTAAGTGATAAACCACCACTTTAGCAAAGATTAGAGACTAACATATGATCATCAGATATTATTATCACCAAGGCAGAGGTTATGACCTACTTGCTAGAATGGTTGCCTATCAGGCGTAAAGTTCTGGCTTGAATTCTCAGCACCACATAAACCAAAAGTGGTGGCACAGGTTTGTAATCACAGCACTCAGGAAGTAGAGGCAGGAGGATAAGAGGTCAAAGTCATCTATAGCTACATAGAAAGCTTGAAGCCAAACTGGAGTACACAAAAACCCATCTGAATAAAACAAAACCAAATAGCACCCCAGTGGATACGTTTTCTGTTGTTTCTATAAGAAATCGACAAAACCACATCTGTTATCTCATAATCTTATTGGTCCCAAGCCTTGATACTAACCCTATGACCACCTCTGGATCTTATGTCTACCTATTCATGGGAGCTTTGTGTTCCAGCTTCAAATTAAATAGTTTTTGGGAAAACTATAAGCCTTGTGATCATAGGGTTAGAGTCTATTGGATATTGCTCTGAACTCCTTGTAGCTACTCTCTACTTATGCACTATTCTACTTGTGTTAATTACTTTTGTGCTGTTATGACCAAATACCCAACAGAGGCAAATTAAGAGATAAAAGATTTATTTTGTCCCATGATTTGAGAAGACACAGTCTATTATGGCAGGGAAGGTACAGTTAAGTTCACACGAGTGTGACAGAGGAAGCAGAAAGGGCTAGGCTAGACACCAGAGTGCTGGTTACTTCCAAAGTCCCCACACCCCCTGTGACCCAACTGTCAGACAGGCCCACCTCCTAATGGTTCCACAGATGTCATAATAGTGATATAAACTGGGGACCCACTGTTCAAAATGTGAGTCTGCTGGGTACCTTCAAGACCTAGTTGCTAGAATGGTTGCCTATCATGCATAGAAGCACTGAGCTTCTCCATGTTCAAACCAAAAAATGGTTTGCTGAGTTTTCGCATACTGCAGGTCTCTCTGACTTCTTCCTCTGCCACCTGATAAAGAAACCATCCAGCAGGTCCAAGGCTCACCTGCTTATCACCAGTGTCCAGGTTAGCGCTTTAGACACCGCTGTGTTCAAGCTGTCCAGGCTATTGATGGTGCAGGTATGGATGTGCTGATCGTATGAAAGCAGCAATGATATAACAATGACTTCAAATTTAAATTCAGAAGAATTTAAATTGCTTTTTTACTCTGTGATGTGATTATTAGAATGTAGAAAAATTTCTTTGGATTCCAGATGTATATAATTTGAACTCAATTGACATTATTGGACATTCTATTTAGTGCTCCTTGACCCAGGCTATCTTTTGAGAATTATAATGAGCATTTATATTTAGGGGCATGCTTATGGAATACATACAGTGGTGGTATCAGCATGTCATGCCCCAAAGATGAAAAATTAGTGTGGGTCAGGGACAGATATGAGGAAGCCATTGATCCCTCTTAAAAGGTCATGATACATTTTCAAGCCAGGCAGTGGTGGCGCACGCCTTTAATCCCAGCACTTGGGAGGCAGAGGCAGGCAGATTTCTCAGTTCAAGGCCAGCCTGGTCTACAGAGTGAGTTCCAGGACAGCCAGGGCTACACAGAGAAACCCCCAAAAAACCAAAAAACCAAAAAAAAAACCCATTTTCATATTTTTGTAAGAATCTTGCTACTTAATTCCATATTTCCTTGTCTTAACTTTTTTACCTCAGGATAAACAATTTAGCATGAAAATTACCTGTTAGCTAAATCAAGTTCTTCTACAGACTAGACATTTCCTGTGGGTGTTATGTTCTTGGAAAATTCTGCTAGAACTCAGAATGAATTTAATCCTTTCCGTATTGTTACATGACTTACAGATAGAGTGTGACTAAATATTCTTACTGTAGAGATATAAATATTTAATTTATTACCTCCTCATTACTTAGACTTATATGGCATCATATTAAGTCTATACATAACAAACACACATCTGTATACTTATGTTCAAAGCCCCTATAAATGTCACCTTAACCATATATAAAAAGTATAAACTTAATTTGTTCATAATGCTCCTCAGGAATTCATTTAGACATATATGCCTGTTTTTCATAAAAAAGAAGCTACAAGCCAAAAGTAAACACTAATACATTGATTGCAGTTCTGTACTAATACATTATTGTATAATATACTAATAGACATTTCTATGTCTTACTCAATTTGCCTTATTATTGTTACTGCCACTGGGCAGAATTTGAACATTTAGAAAGTAGAACTGTAACTTTTTGACAATAAAAGCAAACAGATAATGGACATTTTTTTCATAGTTCATCAGAACTTACCAAACAATTGAGGAAGTCTGGTTGTCTAGAGAAGGCTGGTATAGAAAGACACTAGTAAATCTTCATTCAGAAAATGTAAACATTTTTGTGATTCTGTGATGACACTGAAAGCTTTGCAGTTTTGAAAGTGACAAAGAAGGTCTATGACTCTTCAAGTTGCCTTCTAGAAGAGAAGGCTGTATGAATTTATCACTTCCACAGGTCACCTTTTCAATTGTCATGAGAGCCTTATGTAGCAGTGTATGAAAAAATTACGGTTCCTTTAGAGACAGGAAGAATCCACCCACTGTGATTTTAGCCCACAGAGGTTTGATTCTGTCTATTTCTGTGCCTGAGGAAGCCGTGTACATAAGACCTTCAGATGTTATTTGAGAATATCAGTACGTTCCTAAGCAAGAGGACAAGCTTATACGAACTCATGCCTGGGGCCACAGCTACATCAATATACAGATTGTTGTAGCTGTGTGAATTTTCATTGTGTTTCAGTCCTCTCACTTCCCAGATACATACTGGCAAATGAAAAGATTCTTCCTGGTTATTGACTGTGGATAAAATCTTGAATTAATCCCTTCAGCCATAAATCCTTTAGTCTGGTTTCCCAGCAACTTGAAAGGCCATAGGAAAACGAACTTGAATGACAAGGTCTAAATTATTGGATATTATCTAGAACTCCTAAGCACGGGTTTGAAGATGTGTAAGCGTTATCTTAGGGATGTAGAGGCCCTGCAACTTATTGATCCATCTATTGTTGGAAAACATGTTTGGTCCCTAACTTAGCTATTACTGTGAACAGTACTGCAATAAACATTAGTGTGTGACTGTGTCTGTGACATGTTGACTTGCAGTCTTTGAATAATATTCAGGAGCAGTATACAGGGTCATATTGTATCTGTACTGATGGATTAAAAATTAATAAACATGATTTTTATTAGTGGATATGACTCCTCTACTCTTACTTAGAAAACAATGAAATACATCCAGAAAATTTTCAGGTCAATATTCTATTTCTTCTATCTGTTTTTTATATACTTCTTTTAAAAATGTTTCTTAATCTTTTCTAATTTCATACATGTGTATAGTCTATCTTACATATATACCTTCTACCATCCCATTCAACTTTCTCTGGTCCCTCCATCACATTTCTCTCTCTCTCTCTCTCTCTCTCTCTCTCTCTCTCTCTCTCTCTCTCTCTCTCTGCCACCTTCATGTCTCTATTATTTACTTTATTTATTTATTCATTTATTTACATACTTAGTTCAGTTACTGTTGTCCATATGTGCATGCCTTAAGATCAACCCCTGGTACATGGGCAGAAAATATGTCTCAGATCCTTAGCAGCTTTCAAGTGTTAACGTCTTTTGAGGTAAAGGTGGGGCCTTGGGATACCTTTACCTCCTCGTGCTGACAGTTTTCTTTATTTTATGTATTCATCCATTTACCATAATGTTACAGGTACACTTTGTGTAATAAACACATCCCCAAGCTACCCTGTAGCTTCCCTTCCTCCCCACTTTTTAACCTCCCTCCCCTCCTCCTCTTGCCTCCTTTGTTCCCCCTCATTTCTCCCCTTCATTCACTTCTAATGTCATTTTATAGACACATTCATGATTTTATATAACCAAAGAAAGTCCAAGAACCACAAAGGAGAGAAAACACATGTCATCTGTCTTTCTGAGACTGGCCAAACTCACTTAATATGACTCTCTCAAGTTGTATGCATTTCCTTACAAGCAGAAACTTTATTCTACTTCCTCTTTGAAAAAGATTTCCCTTTCTTAAATATACACTCTTTTCTTACTCATAGTTCTGTTACTGTAGACTTCGGTTGGTTCTATTACTTGGTTATCATGAACAGTGCTGTAATAGACATCAGTGTGTAACTGTCTCTGTGACATACAGGAATCTTTCCCACAGATCCCCTCGTCTTCCTCCTCTCCCTTCTTCTCCTTCTCTTCATATCCATAGTAGCTGGACTAGTTTGCATCTCCCTAATCCATCAGCATACTGTGTTGGCTCTGCTTTTAATATGATCCAGAATCTGCTACATCTAGTCTGCCCATTGCTACCCTTGTGTTTGCTACCTTCTTCCAGCATCTGTATTTTTGCAAGAGCCTCTTTAGTCTAACTCAGCTTAGGATCTGTAGTGAGCCTGTTAAATTATGGTAGCTGTTGGTACTCTTCTGCTCACAGCTCTTTTATGATTTTCTGACTCTGTCCTAGCTTTATAAAATCGTGCTGGGAATTATTTTGGTTTTTTTTTGTGTGTGTGTGTTTTGTTATCAAGTCAGGGTTTCTCTGTGTAGCCCTGGCTGTCCTGGAACTCACTCTGTAGACCAGGCTGGCCTCGAACTCCAAAATCCTCCTGCCTCTGCTTCCCAAGTGCTGGGATTAAAGGCGTGCGCCACCGCTGCCCGGCCGTGTGGGAATTTTACGTGGCACGGTCATGTAGAGGTAACCATAGCTTCCGTGTGCTTGCGTGCAGAGTGACCGTATTTCAGCATTTCACAGAACATCTCTCCATTATTCTTCTCTTACATTCTCGTGCCCCTCTGAAGTTTTCCCTGAGCCTTGGGGCTAAGAAAGGTTGGTACAGATGAGTGCTGAGCTGGGATGTCTATATTGTTAGATTTTTGAGAAGCTTCCTCATTGACTTCAGCAGTATCTGGCCTGTTTCATATTTCTATCAGCAGAGTGCAGGGGCTTCCTGTGTCCACGTCTTTGCCATCATTTGTTGCAAATGATAATTTTAATGACTGATATTGAAAAGGGAGCAGATGGAATCTTAA
>CM052700.1:93161036-93179382 GCA_028551405.1 Uromys caudimaculatus
CAGGGGCTTCCTGTGTCCACGTCTTTGCCATCATTTGTTGCAAATGATAATTTTAATGACTGATATTGAAAAGGGAGCAGATGGAATCTTAATGTAGTTATCATTTAATTGTCTTTCTTTTCATGTGATGAACTAACAAAGCAAAGGATAATACTCTTGAATTTGTTCTACTTAAGTTGAAAAGAAAGCACCTGGTTTTAGTAGTTCTTATTTTAACTATGGTGTTTCCATGTAATTTCTTTCAAATTAATTAATTTACCTTGTGTTTTTGAGCTTTTCGAATGTGTGTTTCTTATGAAACAGTGATTGACTTGTCACTTACTTTTAATACAGGTAAGGAGAGATAATATTTTTTCTTTATTTATTTAACATTCCACAATACATTGATTGAGTTTTCTATGTTCAAACTACTGCACCCCTGCAGTAAACCTTACTTGGCTATAGTATTTGCTGCTGCCTGTTTTCATGTTCTGGTTTCTGGTTTTGGGTGAGACTGTGCATTTATATACAAAAGGATAAAATGGCCTGTAATTTGTATTTCCTGTGATGTCTTTTTTATTAAAGACAGTGACCTCATAGAAGGACGTGGTAAATTTTCTCTTTGCTTCTATTTAAAAATCTTTATGAAGAAATAATATTAGTTCTTCTTTAAAAAATCTGGTGTAGTTTGCCAAAATAGCAATGTGGTCCATAGCTATATCTGGTTTGGATTTAAATTTACTAATTTATTTTTATATGTTATAAATCTATTCAGATCATTTCAATAAGTTGGTAGATTCAGTATTTACAAAAAACAATTCTGTACAGTTATTCACAGAATTCTCTCACAGTTCATTATATATTTGCTAAATTGGAGATGATGCTCCTTTACCATGGTAATTTTAGCATTGAGTACTTTTGTCCATGTGTTTGTGTGTGTATAAGCTTGTGTGTGAGTGTGTATAGTGGCGGGAGAGGTGAGGCTCAGGTGTGCTATTTTATCACTCTCTGCTCTGTTCCCTTGAGACAGGGTCTCTTATTGAAACAGAAGCTTCACTGTCAACCATCATACTTTAGCAAACCTTTTGTTTCTGCCCCCCATATGCCTGGGATATAAGAGTATGTGCAGCCACACCCAGCTTCTTATATCTGTGATGAGATTCAAACCTTGGTCCTTGTGCTTGTGCAGCAAATGTTCTTCTTGACTGAGCCATCTTCCTAGTACTTCACCACTATAGACCTGCTGTTGGTCAATCAAGCGAACATTTGGTAATTTTGTTGATAGATTTTTTAAAAAGAAAAACAGCAACATCAGCTACCATTAATTATATCATTTTTCTATTTTTGATTTCATTTATATATATTCTAATCTATGTTATTTTATTTGTTCTGTTTTCTCTGGTGTTCAATTAGTTTTACTTAGAAATAAATGATTGGAGACAAATTGTGAATAACTGATGCCAATCTGAGTGAGGAACAGCGTTCTATTACCTCCCACTCGGTAAATGAAAGTGGCTCTCAGCACTGGAATTTAGTCTAGAAATTGGATTCATAGAGTCCATTATGAATACATAATGTTCCCTGTTATTTTGTCCCATTTCCAGACCTGAATTTGAGCAATTATAATAGTTTAAAACAAGACTTCTAGCCAGCTACAATGGCATATGCCTTTAACTCCAGCACTTTGGTGACAGAGGCAAGTGTACTTCTGTGAATACAAGACCAGCCTAATCTACATAGTAAGATCCAGCATACCCAGAGCCACCTAGTGATATTCTATCTCAAAAATAAGAAAGTGAAAAAAATAAACAAACAAACAATAATAATAAATAAATAAAATCATACTTCTAGTTGGGAATTTTCCCTGACTTTTGCTTCAGCTGACCACATGTTTCAGGACCATGGCCCTACCCAACTCACATTGTCTGTGCCCCTCACATAGATCTTTTCTTCTGTAGTGCTCTGTGGAAGGCTTCTTTCACCTGAGCATTCCTCAGACTATAGATGAGGGGATTCAGCATTGGGTTAAAGAGACTGTGGAACAGTGACAAAATTTTCTCCTGCTCTTCTCGCTGATCAGAATCAGGGACCATATAAACCAACATGGCTATACCAAAGAAGAGCCCCACCACACAGAGATGGGAGGAGCATGTAGAAAATGCCTTTCTGCGACTCTCCTTTGACTGCATTTTCAGGATAGTCCAGAGGATGTGTGTGTAAGATACAAGCATTGAACAAAGGGGCCCAACCAAGACAAAAACACATGCAACAAGGATGACAATTTGGTTGATCAAAGTGTCAGCACATGCCAGCTTGAGAACAGCCAGGATTTCACAGAAGAGGTGGTTTACCTCCTGGGGCCCACAGAAGGGCAGCTTAAGCAGGAGAATTGTGTGAGCCATGGAGAGGATAAATCCACATGACCAGGATGTGACAGCCAGGGTGACACATACTTTCCAACTCATGATGACAGTGTAATGTAGGGGGTGGCAGATGGCCACAAACCGGTCATAGGACATGGCTGCCAAAATCAAGCACTCTGAAGCAGCAAAGGCTAAATACAAGAATGTCTGTGTGATGCATGGGACAAATGAGATGATTTTTTTCTGGTTTACAAGGTTGGACAACATCTTGGGGACATTGTTGGAAGCATAGGACATGTCAAGAATGGCCAGATGAGAAAGAAAGAAGTACATTGGGGTGTGCAGCCTGGGGTCCAGGCAGATGAGCACTAATATTATGCCGTTTGCCAGCAGGCTGAGGATGTACAGCAAGGAGAAGATCCAGAAGAGGAATATTTCCATGCTTGCGCTGAGCTGGAGTCCCACAAGGATGAAGTCTGTGACCCATGTCTGGTTGTTTCCCATTCCTGTATAGAGCTGGTGATGTGAGACCAAAAGCCCAGGACTGAACAATAAATGAAAACTGGATTTACACATTGGAAAACAAGTGCAGAGAGTACAAGGCTTCCTGTTTTTATTCCTTGAAATAGTTCTGTCCCTATTTATCATAATTAAAATATTTTTTTAAATTTAGTACAATTCTTTATTCATAAAACAAAATGAGACATAAAAGAACAATGAAATTTGGTACCTACATTACATTTTTTAAATAATAAAATTTACTTGTTAGAAAATTTTAGAGAAATGTTCCATATAACAGTATAAATCAATACAGTACTTCTAATGAACAGTTTACCAACAAGTACCAAAGTGTAAATTGTGCATAAAATTTTATCTAGTAAACTTATTTCTAGAAATTTATGTTGATAAAAAATGTATGTACTGTGGGATATGTATCACAGTATTATATATAATGGTGAATTATGAGAAACATGTCAAAATTAAATATAGAAATAATAAATTATGAAATTACTTGAAGACATTTCTATAATAATTAAAATGCTATTTTTTAGGCTAAAACTTTAGAAGTTAGTATTATCATCATCTTATACTTTCATATTATAAATATGATAAAAATAAATCAAATCACTTTGTAAAAACATTAGGCGATTGGAAATTATTTCTGACAGATCAACTCTTAGAGTTTTATAGGCCATTCAGTTTTTCTCTTTTGAAATGACAAAGGAAAGTTGACTTCAGTCAAAATAGCACACATAACCTAATCTCATTAATCACACGTTTAATGTTACTTTTTTCAGTAGACTTTGAAAACCTTGTTACTGTCACATTGAGCTAGAAATAAGTTGACAACTCCCGACTAAATTCAGAGAAAATAAATACTAGTCTTCTAAAATGTACAGGACTCACCTCCCTAGTTTAAACATAAAATTCAAATACGTCCAATTTTCTCCCTTGAAGATATGTCAGCTTCACTCTGTGCAAAGAGCAACATTCCTTTGCATTTCCCAAGGCCATTATACTGAGACTCATCAGATACCTATAACACTTGCTGAAGTTACCCCTTAATTATTTCTAGTTCTGCAGTGACTATTTTTGTAAAGAATGAAGTGTGGGATTTTTTTCAGGACATTTAAGTTGTTAATAGTTAAACAACAGATATAGAAAATAAAAGAATTCAAATGAACAAATAAAATTGCACCAGTGGGCTTTGGTAAAATTCTGTATAATTATAATCATTTCAATTATAATCACTGTTTAAGAGTGCTTTAGAAAACAATCCCTTGAGTCCTATCTATATTTCTGAATGTGTCACTTACCTGAACCGTGCCATATTTGTATTTTTAAAGCATTTATTATTATTATTATTATTATTATTATTATTATTATTATACTGTCAAGACTTCTTCTTATTTCACACTTCCTGGCAACCATTTGTGATTCTGAAACTTTATTATAAAAAGTAAATTCAAGTGGTAAAAGGTATATTCAGAATTATGCAAAGAACTCTCCTGTACCTTCACTCAGATTCAGCATACTTTGATGTCTTTCTTGTTTATCTTATACTTTGTCTCCACACACTTAATATTTTGAGCCATTTGAATTCTTAATTATAGAAATTTTATAATTCTATAATTTTAACTATATAAATCAAGAAAGTTCAGTGCCTGCATCTTTGTTTTGGCTAATATCTCCACCCACATAGGACCTAATCTAAAATTTCACATTATATTGAATATAATCTCTTCTTAGTATCTTTGTAATTCAAATATGTCCTTGGCCTTTCTCAGTTTTTCCATTGAGATTTTGAACAGTAAATAGGAGATTTTTAGTAGAATGTCTCTAGTGTTGAAAATATACTATATTTCCCATGTTTTGATTCAGATTATTCATTTTATACAAAAAGTGTCTCAGTGCATTATGTGTGGGTGCAGGATGCTAATTTGTTCCCTTGTTGGGAAAAAGCAAAGTTGATAAACATAGTCCTTTCTAGATATTTTCATTGTAAAGCTATTATCTTTTCAGAACAATTTCTTGGATATCTTCTAACATTTATATGTACATGTATTATTTTCAATGTATATAAGACATATATATCTTTTAATTTTTGTTTTAGCTCTTTTTGGTTATTTTGGTAACTCAATTATTGGTAATAATAATGGATAATATATGGCCCCTATTTTGTCATGGCTTTTATGTGTATTAGTTGGCCATTAAGTAGAAAAATGCCCTATTTGTCCATCTGCTTCTGTCTGGACTTACTAACTTTGTTAGCCAGTGGGTCATATATTATTTTACCATATGTTTGATGCTTTGTTTTCTGCATTTGGAACCTTCAAACTTATTCCTTTGTTTCTTTAACCTACTTTGGCTTCAATTTCCCCTTATACTGATAAGAACAGATATGTAGGTGCTGAGAATCAAATCCATGCCCTCTGCATAAGCAGCAAATGCCTGTAACTACTGAGTCAACTCCTTAGGCACCTTCATTGAACTCTTAATTCTTTTTTGTTTGGTGCTGAAGATTAACCCAGGGCTTTCTAGGTATCTAGGGATACTGTGAAATTATAATCTTAGTCAAATAACTTAAATTTTATCATAAACATGCATATCTTGTATCCTTCTATGTAAGTACACAAAGAATAAAAGGAATATACATTCTCAAGATTACCTTTGAAAACTGTGTGTAAAGAACTGGTTTCATTTATGCAATAAAATATCCTTAATAAATTGATAATAGCATTGAACTGATGTTTGTGATGTAATTTACTATGTTATTTTTAATGAAAACACATGTTTGTAATTGTAGAACCACGTTAATCATTGAGTTCTCTTTCCCACCTGCCTTTTAACCAATACTCCAAAATGATATACTCTTGAATAACTTAGATTTAGATACTAATTTTGGCAAGCAGTAATGATCACTGTTGATTATTTTTGATTTCTACTGTATATTTATATTATGGACTTTAAAATAATAACATAATATTACTTCTATCATTGATAGATATTTGATGACCCATTTTCTACATCAAAACATCTGCCTTTATCAGATACTGAACTGAATCTGTTATTCTCTAAAAATTGTTACTTGCTTCTGGTTTCCATCTGTGGCAGGAGACCTCTACCTGAGCCACCAGAGTTCCATAGCCAAATAGCTCTGGGAGAAAGCTAGCCTCCCATGAGTGTGGAAAAGCTGGTGAGAGTGGGTAAGAGGAGCAACAAAGCTCAGCGGGACTCGCCTGGAATCCTTGGTACACAGAGACTGAGGAACAGCCAGGAACAGGAGCCTTCCAGTTTCTGTCAGTGACAGGAGACCTCTGCCTGGGCCACCATAGTGTCCATAGCCAAATAGTGCCTGGAGAAAGCTAGACTCCCAGGAGTGTAGGAAAGCCTGTCTGCTCAGAGGGATCCACCTGGAATCCACAGGACACAGGGACTGAGGAGTGGTTTTCTGGTTTCTTTCAGCAGCTGGGGAGCAGATCCTATGACACAGGACTCCATACTTGAATAGTGCCAGGAGAGAGCTGGTATGCCAGGAGTACTGACACACCTCCAAGCACAGGCAAGACCCCCACTTCTGTTCAAATTCACTGGATCAAGAGAGACCTTTGCAGAGCCATCAGGACACAGGAACCAAGGGACAGCTGGGGACTAGATCCTTCTGGTTTCTGTCTGCACCCCAGAGCTGACCCTGTGCCACAGTTTTCCAAACCCAAATTTCTATTCTTCAAGGAGTATTGACACTGAGACTTGCAGGAAGGACAAGCCACAGTCAGAGAGAGTAAGACCAGCTAACACCAGAGATAACCAGATGGGAAAAGGCAAGGGCAAGAACATAAGGAACAGAAACCAAGGCTACTTGGCATCATCAGAACCCAGCTCTCCTACCACAGCAAGCCCTGGATACCCCAACACAGCAGAAAAGCAAGACTCAGATTTAAAATCACATCTCAGCTGGGCAGTGGTGGTGCATGCCTTTAATCCCAGCACTTGGGAGGCAGAGGCAGGTAGATTTCTGAGTTTGAGGCCAACCTGGTCTACAGAGTGAGTTCTAGGACAGACAGAGCTACACAGAAAAACCCTGTCTCAAAAAACCAAAAAGTAAATAAATAAAATAAAATAAAATAAAATAAAATAAAATAAAATAAAATCACATCTCATGTTGATGATAGAAGATTTTAAGAAGGAAATAAATAACTCCCTTAAAGAAATATAAGAGAACACAGGTAAACAACTAGAAGCCCTTAAAGAGGAAGCACAAAATCCCTTAAAGATTTACAGGAAAACAATCAAAGAGACTAGGAAATGAACAAAAGCATTGAGGAACTAAAAATAGGAATAGAAACAATAAAGAAATCACAAAGGGAGACAACCCTGGAATTAGAAAACCTAGGAAAGAGATCTGGAGTCATAGATGCAAGCATCACCAACAGAATACAAGAGATAGAAGAGAGAATCTCAGGTGCAGAAGATACCATAGAAAACACTGACACAACATTCAAAGAAAATGCAAAATACAAAAAGATCCTAACTCAAAACATCCAGGAAATCCAGGATACAATGAGAAGACAGAACCTGAGGATCATAGGCATAGATGAGAGTGAAGATTCCCAACTTAAAGGACCAGTAAATATCTTCAACACAATTATAGAAGAAAGCTTCCCTAACCTAAAAAAAGAGATGAACATAAATATACAAGAAGCCTACAGAACTCCAAATAGATTGGACCAGAAAAGAATTTCCTCCCATCACATTATAGTCAAAACACCAAATACACAAAATAAGGAAAGAATATTAAAAGCAGTATGGGAAAAAGGTCAAGTCACATATAAAAGCAGACCTATCAGAATTACACCAGACTTCTCACCAAAGACTATAAAAGTTAGAAGATCATGGGCAGATCTCATACAGATCCTAAGAGAACACAACTGCCAGCCCAGGCTACTATACCCAGCAAAACTCTCAATTATCATAGATGGTGAAACCAAAATATTCTATGAGAAAACCAAATTTGCAGAGTCTGTTTCTACATACCCAGTCCTACAAAGAATAATAGGTGGAAATCTCCAACTCAAGGAGGGAAACTACACCCTAGAAAAAGAAAGAAAGTAATCTTTCAACAAACTCCAAAGAAGATACCCACACAACCATAAAAATAACATCGAAAATAACAGGAACCAACAATCACTATTCCTTAATATCTTTTAACATCAATGGACACAGTTCCCCAATAAAAAGACATAGACTGACAGACTGGATCCATAAACAGGACCCACCATTTTGCTGCATCCAGGAAATGCACCTTCGTGTTAAGACAAACACTACCTCAGAGTAAAAGGCTGGAAAATAATTTTCCAGGCAAATGGTCCCAAGAAACTGGCTGGAGTAGCCATTCTAATATCGGATAAAATCAACTTTCAACCAAAAGTTATCAAAAGAGATAAGAAAGGACAGTTCATACTCATCAAAGGAAAAAACTACCAAGAAGACCTCTCAATTCTGAGCACCTATGCCCCGAATATGAGGGCACTCACATTCATAAAAGAAACTTTACTGAAGGTCAAAGCACACATTGCACCTCACACAATAATAGTAGGAGACTTCAACACCCCACTAACATCAATGGACAGATTTTGGAAACATAAACTAAACAGAGACACAGTGAAACTAACAGATGTTATGGACCTAATGGATTTTACAGATGTCTATAGAACATTTCATCCTAGATCAAAAGAATATACCTTCTTCTCAGCACCTCATGGTACCTTCTCCAAAACTGATCATATAATTAATTGGTCACAAAGCAAACCTCAACAGATATAAGAAGATTGAAATAATCCCATGTCTCAGATCAGATCACTATGGATTAAAGCTGGTCTTCAATGGCAACAAAACAACAGAAAGCCCACATACATGGATGCTCAACAATGCTCAAGTCAAGGATAACTTAGTCAAGGAAGAAATAAAGAAAGAAATTAAAGAGTTCCTAGAATTTAGGAAAATGAAATTACAACATACCCAGATTATGGGACATGATGAAAGCAGTGTTAAGAGAAGAACTCATAGCTCTGAGTGCCTCCAAAAAGAAACTGGAGAGAGCATATACTAGCAACTTAACAGCACACCTGAAAGCTCTAGAACAAACAGAAGCTAATGCACCCAAGAGGAGTAGAAGGCATGAAATAATCAAATTAAGGCCCGAAATCAGCCAAGTAGAAACTAAAAGAACTATACAAAGAATCAACAAAACCAGGAGCTGGTCCTTTGAGAAAATCTACAAGATAGATACACCCTTAGCCAGACTAACCAGAGGGTACAGAGACAGGATCCAAATTAACAAACTCAGAAATGAAAAGGGAGATATAACAACAGATTCTGAGGAAATTCAAAAAAAACATCAGGTCCTACTACCAAAGCCTATACTCAACAAAACTGCAAAATCTGGATGAAATGGACAATTTTCTAGACAGATACCAAATACCAAAGTTAAGTCAGCATCAGATAAACCATCTAAACAGTTCCATAACCACTAAAGAAATAGAGGCAATCATTAAAAGTCTCCCAACAAAAAAAAGCCCACAACCAGATGGGTTCAGTATGGAATTCTATCAGACCTTCATGAAGACCTAATACCAATACTCTTCAATCTATTCCACAAAATAGAAACAGAAGGAACACTACCCAATTCATTCTATCAGGCCACAGTTACACTGATACCAAAACCTCACAAAGTCCCAACAATAAAAGAAAACTTCAAACTAATTTCCCTTATGAATATCGATGCAAAAATACTCAATAAAATCATCTCAAACTGAATCCAAGAACACATCAAAATGATCATTCATCATGATCAAGTAGGCTTCATCCCAGGGATGCAGGGATGGTTCAATGCCCAGAAATCCATCAATGTAATCCACTACATAAACAAACTCAAAGAAAAAAAAACCCACATGGTTATTTTATTAGATGCTGAAAAAGCACTTGACAAAATTCAATATCCCTTCATGATAAAAGTTTTGGAAAGATCAGAAATTCAAGGACCATACCTAAACATAGTAAAAGCAATATATAGCAAACCAGTGGCCAACGTCAAACTAAAGTGAGAGAAACTTGAAGCAATCCCACTAAAATCAGGGACTAGACAAGGTTGCCCTCTCTCTCCCTATCTGTTCAATTTAGTACTTGAAATTCTAGCTAAAGCAATTAGACAACAAAAGGAGGTCAAAGGGATACAAATTGGAAAGGAAGAAATCAAAATATCACTCTTTGCAGATGATACGATGGTATACTTAAGTGATCCAAAACTACACCAGTGATCTGCTACAGCTAATAAACAACTTCAGCAAAGTGGCCAGATACAAAATTAACTCAAACATATCATTAGCCTTTCTATACTCGAAGGATAATCAGGCTGAGAAAGAAATTAGGGAAATGACACCCTTCACAATTATTACAAACAATATAAAGTATCTTGGTGTGACTCTAACCAAACAGGTGAAAGATCTGTATGACAAGAACTTCAAGTCTCTGAAGGAAGAAATCGAAGAAGACCTCAGAAGATGGAAAGCTCTCCTGTGCTCATGGACTGGCAGGATTAATATAGTAAAAATGACCATCCTGCCAAAAGCAATCTACAGATTCAATGCAATCCCCATCAAAATTCCAACTCAATTCTTCATAGACTTAGAAAGAGCAATTCTCAAATTCATTTGGAATAACAAAAAACCCAGGATAGCAAAAACTATTCTCAACAACAAAAGAACTCCCGGGGGAATCAGCATCCCTGACCTCAAGCTGTACTACTGAGCAGTAGTGACAAAAACTGCATGGTATTGGTATACGGACAGGCAGGTAGATCAATGGAATAGAATTGAAGACCCAGAAATGAACCCACACACCTATGGTTACTTGATCTTTGACAAAGGAGCTAAAACCATCCAGTGGAAAAGAGGCAGCATTTTCAGCAAATGATGCTAGTTCAACTGGCTGTCTATATGTAGAAGAATGCAAATTGATCCTTTCTTATCTCTCTGTACAAAGCTCAAGTCTAAGTGGATCAAGGACCTTCACATAAAACCAGATACACTGAATCTAATAGAAGAGAAAGTGGGGAAAAGTCTTGAACACATGGGCACAGGGGAAAAGTTCCTGAACAGAACACCAGTGGCTTATGCTCTAAGATCAAGAATAGACAAATGGGACCTCATGAAATTGCAAAGCTTCTGTAAGGCAAAGGACACTTTCAATAGGACAAAATGGCAACCAAAAGATTGGGAAAAGACCTTCCCAATCCTATATCCAATAGAGGGGTAATATTGAATATATACAAAGAACTCAAGAAGTTAGACTCCAGAGATACAAATAACCCTATCAAAAAATGGGGAACAGAGCTAAACAGAGAATTCTCATCTGAGGAAATTTGTAGGGCTGAGAAGCACTTAAAGAAATGTTCAATATCCTTAGTCATCAGGGAAATGCAAATCAAAAAAACCCTGAGATTCCACCTCAGAATGGCTAAGTTGAAAAACTCAGGTGACAGCAGATGATGGCAAGGATGTGGAGAAAGAGGAACACTCCTCCATTGCTGGTGGGATTGCAAGCTGATACAACCTCTCTGGATATCAGTTTGGCGGACCCTCAGAAAAATGAACATAATACTATCTGAGGACCCAGCTATAGCACTCCTGGGCATATACCTAGAAGATGCTCCAACATGTAATAAAGACACATGCTCCACTATGTTCATAACAGCCATATTTATAATAGCTAGAAGCTGGAAATAGCCCAGATTTCCCTCAATAGAGGAATGGATGCAAAAAATGTGGTACATTTACACAATAAAATACTAGTCAGCTATTAAAAACAACGACTTCATTAAATTTGCAGGCAAATGGTTGGAACTTGCAAATATCATCCTGAGAAAGGTAACTCAGTCACAAAAGAATGAACATGGTATGTACTCACTGATCAGTCGATATTAGCCCAAAAGTTCGGAATATCCAAGATTTAGTTCACAGCAACCATTGGGATGAGTATGAGGTCCCAGATGGAGGAGTTGGAGAAGGGACTGAAGGAGCTGAGGGAGTTTGCAGCCCCATGGAGGGAGCAACAGTGTCAAATTGCCTGACATCCAATGCTCACTGAATCACCAACCAAAGAATACACATGGAGCGACCCATGCTGCTGGCCACAAATGTGTCAGAGGACGGTCTTATTAGCCATCAGGGGGAGGAGAGGCACTTGGGTCTGAGGGTGTTGGAGGCCCCAGTATAGAGGAATGTCAAGGAGGGAAGACAAGAGTGGGTGGCTGGCTGGGTGGGGGAATAATGTCATAGAGGCAGGGGGAGGGTGGAAGGGATAGGCGAGTTGCAAAGGGGAGATCTGGATGGGGGAAACATTTGAAATGTAAATAACGTATCAAAAAAAGAATAAAAAAAAGAAAAACAAAAAAATTATTACTTATTTCAAAAATCATCTCATCACCAGACTTGTGCAATTTAGTGTTTCAGTAATTAAATGTGTGTGTGTGTGTGTGTGAGTGTGTGCGCGCGTGCACACACACACACACACATATTGGAGTTGTCTTATCTAATGAAATCCTATTGTAGTCATAGAATTTTAAACTCTCATTCAATGCAGTCTATAAATAATATATATTGTCTCATTTTAATAGTGAATCGAAATGAGATAGTCGTTCTTTATACTTTGAAGAAACCCATCTAGAATCTACCTTGGGATCATGCTTATATTGGCATAATACTAGATGCTACTCTTTAAAAATTTACTTGGAGAGCCATTCTTTACAAAGCTGCAATGCAACCTGGTTTGTGTTATGTAGTCATTGGTTACTAGGATGAAATTCTCACCTGTTCTACATTCAACTCACCCTCTAATCAAGGGATGTGACATGTTTTATGCAGCCTTTGTGTTTATTACTCTTCACGATTCATGTGGTTACACATGAAAGAACTACCTCAGTGCCACTCTTCACACTTTATGTCTAGATGGCATTGTACCTTGATTAGTAAGAATAGGGGATATATGCTTTTATGCCTGTCTAGTCTAGGGTTTTCTTTTCAATTCTGGTTTCTGGTTTTATAAGAAATTCTGCTTCAAGGATGGATAAGATTTGGAACAATTTGACAGAACACTCACATTAAACAGAACGGGGAGTCTATACCAAAATGGAAACTACTAATTAACAATATTTTAACATTTAAAATGCTGAATGTACATAATTTCATTTTCATCAGACATGGTTTTCATCAACGTTTTTGTAAAGCAGACAATACATTTCCGGTTATGAATTAAATATCTTATGACATGTACTACATATGCCAATGAAATATATTATGCTGCATATGTCAATTAAGGCTCATATTTATGTGTACTGATATCTGTGATGGATTGAGTGATGAATTCCAAAGCCAATATTCACATCCTATTTTAGTAGAATTCCTTTGCAGATGTGATCTCTTGTACACATTAACAATATAAACTTTAGAGAGGTTAAATAACATCTTATATATGCTTTGAATTTATGCTCTGAGAAAGTTTCATAGGAAAAGTTTTGGAGCCTTTAGAGGAAGTACTTTATAATTACATGAAAGGTAGACTTGAAGATACATGCACTATAGACTCACAAACTTTTCCAATCACTGAGCTCAGGAAAGAGATCAAGTGGGTGAATTTCTTTGAGATATACAACCTCAATTTTGCAGAGAGAAGAAATAACAGATTCTTTAATTTCTATAAATCTATTGGATATTGGGGAAGACAATAGATGATGTGTGTAAAACTATTTTGGGAAGAATTAGAAATACTACTATATTATGCTAAGTAGGGAAGAGTAACATCTGCATTAAAGATTTTTATTTATAATTACTGACTTACTTTTAACTTCTCAGCATAAAAGGAAACAATACTATTGAAAATATTCAACAACATTGAAAATATTGCTATCTCATAGGAAGATTTGTTTTGATTTCTTAAGTCTTTATAGTTCTGTGATAGGATTAATAAATCTTCAAATCTTTATTATTATTCCAAGACTACTATTAAAACATAAAAATGAAGACAGTATAAAAATAATGTTAAATTAAAATATTGAAGGAAATTATCGTTATTGGAATAGAGAAGAAAAAAGAGTATTGATGTCTAAATTTTTATATTTGCATTAAATTGAATAAGATCACTTCAGTAACAAAACAAAAGTGTTTTTTGGTTAATTTGATTAGTTTTACCTCAAAACGATCGATTCTCAACTGGTGAGTTGAGACTTCCCTCCAAAGACCATCAGAAAACACAAATATTTACATTATGATTCATAATAGTAGCAAGATTACAGTTATAAAGTAAAAACAAAAATAATGTTACGGTGATGTTACACACTGCCCTAGACAGTCCTGCTACTGAGAGTGTTTATCCAGCTTGAATTATGATTTCTCTTTCTCTTGAGTTGGCTGATGGCTCATTCTCTCTCTCTCTCTCAGTGTGTGTCTGTCTGCCTGTCTTTCACTGTCTGCCACTTTTTCTCTCTGCCAGAAAATGGTTTTTAAAACCACTTCAAGTCTAGTAGTTATCTTAATAGTGTGATAAATTAAAATACTTGACATATTTGTTTAGCAAACTGATTCAGAAAACAAATGAGTATAACAGGTACTCAATTCTTTGAAATAGGTTCCCTGGACATTAATATCTTCATTTAATCCATTAAAAATAAAGTTGTCATTACTTTGACTATTTCAAATTCTGGAGGTGCTTCATTCTTAGGCCTCCTCTCTTTAAGACAGTTGTGATGTTCTGGCTGCTACCCTCATGTCACAGAAGACGAAAGAGAGAGAGGGATGCCAGTGAGTACAGCACAGCATGACAGTAAGGTGAACCTGGGTTTTTCTAACTTCTTGCAATGCACTCTGAGACAGAGCCTCACACAGAAATGACAGTCTTTTGACACTGCTGTGGTGATTTCTACTGTCATACTGTTGTGTTTCAGCTACCCATACCAAAAGCCACTTTCCAGGTCTTTAGTAAAAAGAGATGTTAGTTCTGGCTTTTCTCGAAGAAGATACTTTGAGTTAGAATGAATCCCCTAGAGAAGAGAACCATACCTCTAAAACATGTAGAAATCTACTTCTCCTGACAGCCTTCATAAGATGAAATCAAATATAGGAAGATAAAGGGACTCACTGAAATGTCTCCAAAGTACCCCAGGAGAATAGTTTAACTTACAGAGAACAAAACACTTTGGAGTCTCTAGTGAGAGTTCAGATTCCCAGAGGAACCATATGACATCTTAACAATGTATCTTCTTCCTGAGGGGTGAACAGGCTAGCATCTTCTGTTTAGAAGACAAGAAAAGATTGTATCTAATGAGCTTGAAAACAACATATAGGTCAGTTAGTTTCTTTTCCACAATCCTGCAAATCTCTAGAGTATAATGAAACTGAGATAAAGCAAAATACAATATCCAATCTTCTGCAGTTGTTGCAGTTTTATGGCTTCCTATACCACTAGAATATTTTCTTCCTTAGACTATAGAACTCTCCCAGTGTCACAATTTATCTCTTTTTACAATGAACATGAAAGATTGTAGGCAGCAGCCATAAGCAATAGTATTGAGTCCCCCTTATACTTTAGACAATGTACTGGCATCTTTCTGAGATCTCTGTATCTTAATCTCATTTCTCTCAGTTTATAGCCATGAGGACTGACACTGACAACTATTTTCTCAGTGTGATTCAAGAACTCTGAAAATGACGGAGAAGCCTCCAGAAGATCTACAGGAGCAAAACTATTTCCATAGTGATTTTTTGACAAATTTTGTCCTTTTTCTCTGGCATTCTTTCATGTGTACATGTTGAAAATTTCAAGTTATCTATATGTGCTATGAGAAACCATGGGAGGCAAAAGATATGAAGTGGAGCGGCCTATTAAAACGAAACTTTAAAATTCATAAAATTGTGAACTAATTTAATTTTTATGCATTTAATACAATAAGAATTTCATAAATGACAACATTTATATTAACCCATTATGGGAGTCTTTTAAAACTAAAAGAAGCTTTAAGTATCCTGTATTCATCCTTAACACTTAATTATAGCATATTAGGTCTAAAGAGATATTCAATAAATACATGTATAAATAATGATGAATTAATAGTAAATTTTCTAATAATCTCTGTTTTAATTTTTATTATAAATATCAATCCTATAACTACTTAAAATATCATTAGGTTCTCAGTAACTTTTAGCATATAAAGATATTCTGAGACAGCAGCATTTGAAAATAATTGCAGTAAGTGATAAGCCACCACTTTAGCAAAGATTAGAGACAAACATATGATCTTCAGATATTATTATCACCAAGGCTGAGGTTATGACCTAGTTGCTAGAATGGTTGCCTATCATGCATAAAGTTCTGGATTGAATTTCCAGCACCATATAAAACCTGAAGTGGTGGCACAAGTTTGTAATCATAACACTCAGGAAGTAGAGGCAGGAGGATAAGAGATCAAAGTCATCTATAGCTACATAGAAAGCTTGAAGTCAAACTGGAATACACAAAATCCCATCTCAACAAAACAAAACAAAACAACACCCCAGTGGATTCATTTTCTGTTGTTTCTATAAGAAATCGACAAAACCACATCTGTTATCTCATAGTCTTATTGGTCTCAAGCCTTGATATTAACCCTATGACCAACTCTGGATCTTATGTCTACCTATTCACGGGAGGTTTGTGTTCCAGCTTCAAATTAAATAGTTTTTGGAAAAACTGTAAGCCTTGTGATCATAGGGTTAGAGTCTATTGGATATTGCTCTGAACTCCTTGTAGCTACTCTCTACTTATGCACTATTCTACTTGTGTTAATTACTTTTGTGTTGTTATGACCAAATACCCAGCAGAGGCAAATTAAGAGATAAAAGATTTATTTTGACCCATGATTTGAGAAGACACAGTCTATTATGGCAGGGAAGGTCCAGTTAAGTTCATGCGAGTGTGACAGAGGAAGCAGAAAGGTTTAGGCTAGACACCAGAGTGCTGGTCACTTCCAAAGTCTGCATACCCCCTGTGACCTGTAACTGTCAGACACACCCATCTTCTAAAGGTTTCACAGATATCATAATAATGATATAAACTGGGGACCCACTGTTCAAAATATGAGTCTGCTGGGTACCTTCAAGACTCAAGCATTGAGCTTCTCCATGTTCAAACCAAAAAATGATTTGCTGAGTTTTCACATACTGCAGATCTCTCTGACTTCTTCCTCTGCCACCTGATAAAGAAACCATCCAGTAGTTTCAAGGCTCACGTGCTTATCACCAGTATCCAGGTTAGTGCTTTAGACACTGCTGTGTTCAAGCTGTCCAGGCTATTGATGGTACAGGTATGTATGTGTTGATGGTATGAAAGCAGCAATGATATAACAATGATGACTTCAAATTTAAATTCAGAAGAATTGACCTGTGGGTGGAGACCTCTGCCTGGGCCGCCAGGAGTCTGTAGCCAACGAGCACCGGAGAGGGGTGGCCTCCCAGGAGCTTGGAAAGGGTGTGAGTGGGATTAAGGGGAGCAACACATCTCACCCAAACCTGCCCGGATCTGCCGGGATCCAGGGCTTGAGAACCTGGGGACAGAAAAACCCCGAAACTTCCGGTTTTCACCAGTGGGTGGAGACCTCTGCCTGGGCCACCAGAGGCCTGTGCCTGGGGACCTCAGCCTGGGCTACAATGCTCCACAAGAGATCAGGGAATCCCAGGAGTGCTGACACACCTTTGAGCACAGGCAAAACCACCACTTCTGTTCAAACTCACTGGATCAAGAGGGACCCTTACAGAGCCTTCAGTGCATAGGAACCAAGGGACAGCTGGGGACAAGATCCTTCTGATTCCATTCTGCACCCCAGAGCTGACCCTGCGTGACAGCTCTCCAAACCCAAACACCTCTCAGAGAGAGCTGGTCTTCAAGGAGTACTGACACAGAGGCCTAGAGGAGGGGCAAGCCACAACCAGACAGAGTAAGATCAGCTAACATCAGAGTCAGCAAGATGGCAAAAGGCAAGGGAAAGAACATAAAGAACAGAAAACAAGAGTACTCCGCACCATCAGAACCCAGATCACCCACCACAGCAAGCCCTGGATACCCCAACACACCAAAAAAGCAAGACTCAGATCTTAAATCATTTATCATGGTGATGATAGAAGACGTGAAGAAAGAAATGAATAACACCCTTAAAGAAATACAAGAGAACAGAGATAAACAACTAGAAGCCTTTCAAGAAGAAATACAAAAATCCATTAAAGAATTACAGGAAAACTCAATCAAACAGGCAGAATTTCAAGAAAACACAATCAAACAGACAAAAGAAATGCACAAAACTATCCAGGAGCTAAAAATAGAAATAGAAACAATAAAGAAATCACAAAGGGAGACAACCCTGGACTCAAAGGATAAACAGGCTGAGAAAGAAATCAGGGAAATGACACCCTTCACAATTGTCA
>CM052700.1:93179882-93202495 GCA_028551405.1 Uromys caudimaculatus
CCTGGAGTTTGGACCACCAACCAAAGAATACACATCTATGGACTCATGGTTTGGACCACATATGTGGCAGAGGATGACCTTGATGGCCATCAGGGAGAGAGGAGAGGCCCTTGGGCCTGAGGATGTTAGAGGCTCCAGTAAAGGGGAATGTCAATGTGGGAATATGGGGATGGGTGGGCGGGTGGGTGGGAGGTGGAATTCCTTCATAGAATTGGGTTGGGGAGGGCATAGGGGGTTTCCAAAGAGGAGACCCAGAAAAGGGGAAACATTGGAAATGTAAATAAAGTATCAAAAATAAAAAAAATTAAAAAAAAAACAAAAGTAAACCAAAAAAAATAAATTCAGAAGTATTTAAATTGCTTTGTTTTAGTCTGTGATGTGATTATTAGAATGTAGAAAACTTTCTTTGGATTCCAGATGTATATAATTTGAATTCAGTTAACATTATTGGACATTCTATTTAGTGCTCCTTGACCCAGGCTATCTTTTGAGAATTATAATGAGCATTTATATTTACGGGCATGCTTATGGAATACATACAGTGGTGGTATCAGCATGTCATGCCCAAAGACGAAAAACTAGTGTGGGTCAGGGACAGATATGAGGAAGCCATTGATCCCTCCTATAAGGTCATGATGCATTTTCATATTTTTTTAACAATCTTGCTACTTAATTCCCTACTCCCTTTTCTTAACGTGTTTACCTCAGGATAAACAATTTAGCATGAAAATTACCTGTTAGCTAAATCAAGTTCTTCTACAGACTAGACATTTCCTGTGGGTGTTATGTTCTTGGAAAATTCTGCTAGAATTCAGAATGAATTTAATCCTTTCCGTATTGTTACATGACTTACAGATAGAGTGTGACTAAATATTGCCAACAGAACCAGTATTATACCACATTGCAGTATGACTAGAGCAAATTAGTCTCATTAGACAATGTCGTAGAAACAGAGAAATATCAGCCTTGACTTTATAATAAATACGACTGGGCATATGTCAGGTTGCTTTTAAATACAGAAATCATTACAGTCTGGAAGAGCATTTTGTTTTGTTTTTGTTTTTGTTTTCCTGCATTGGTTGGGAACAAAGCCAGTCACTCTGTCTCAGTATAAAGAAATAACTAGCTTCCATGTGTCTAGAGACCATATGTATTCTGTGGGGGGAGTGTGGTGTTATTCCGAATGGGTTTTTAGCTATGTTGTAAGTGTTGTCTTATTCTGACACTTTCTTAAGGTGCAGGCATCACAATTCATGAATGAGAATTACTAGGGCCCAGAGAACTTCAACCAACTGCAAAGCACCCCACAAGCATTTCCCCTTTGCTTATGCAAATATGATGATCAAATTGCCTGAGGTAACCCGGGCTTCCATCTGTGTCAAGGCAGGAGGTCCTGTTGAGTTAGGGCACAAGCCTTGCATCTCTTTCTAAAGCCCCATCCAAGAATAAAATTATTTTTTGAGTTGCATGACACATTTCACTCAAGTGTCATCATATATTCAGGCTAAGCCCCATTCTCTCCCTCTAAGGAGACAATTCTAACAATTTGCTGATTTTAATTGACAGTGTTTTCTTTGAGTTTTACTCTTCATTAAAAGTCAGTTTAGGCCGGGCAGTGGTGGCACACGCCTTTAATCCTAGCACTTGGGAGGCAGAGGCAGGTGGATTTCTGAGTTCAAGGCCAGCCTGGTCTACAGAGTGAGTTCCAGGACAGCCAGGGCTACACAGAGAAACCTTGTCTCGAAAAAACCAAAAAAAAAAAAAAAAAAAAACCCAAAAAAAAAAACCCCAAAAAAAAAAAAAAAAAAAGTCAGTTTCGCTTGTCTCATCATGCCTTAATAGGCACTTGTTTTTCCCTGCACCCTTTTTGTTTGTCTTGAGGGACAAACTATTTTTTTTTGTCATTGTAAACTAATGGCCCAAGTACAATTAGGATATAGGTTAGTTGCCAGAAACACTGTTTCTTTGTATTAGATTTTGATAAGTGGCAAAGACACAACTGGCAATAAGACTCCCTGCAACTTGGTCTCATGACAAAGGCATTCCTGGAGGATTCACAGGCAATGGATGATATCTGCTCTTTATCATGTTGTTTGACTCAACATGGATAATATGTATCTGCAAAGTATTTGATGGTGTGTTATAACACAGCTGAAATATTTTTGTCTACTTATAATCAATGATCTTTCTGAGCATTGATCATTTTATATCGAGCTTAGAGGTAGAGAGTAATGAGTCAATGGGAAACTGTATATCATCTGCTGTGGCCAAATTCCATGAAATTTCTTCCTAAATGACTATCTTCATAATGCATGTCCCCAAAGAAAAAGAATTGCAGTTACAGGTCCACTAATACTCTCCTATTCAGTCATTAATGTCTGTCCTGCTTTATTATTATAGCATATGATCAAAGTATTTCTCTCAGCAGAATGTATTGTTTATTAGTTTATTTTTTTACTTATTTTTATTATTTAATCAACACAAATTCAGTTTCCCACATTTGAGAGGCCATTGTGCTGTCCAAATAGAGGATACGATGCACAAGTCTGTAGTCACTGGGCTCTCCTTTCAACCATTAGGTAGCACGGTGTGTCACCCTCTATCAACCCAGTTTTGCCAAAAGGGGGAACCACACCACAGCCTGTGGGAATTCTGATGCAAACATGAGAGGCAGATTCTTTAGAGGGAGCATCCTTGCTCCAGTCACAGCTGCAATGCTACCCTCGGGGCAACTGTCTGAGGTAAGAGGACAGTAGAGAAAATGAGAGGAAGACACCGTACAATGAAAGTGCCCTGCAGAGTTGGAGGCAACCTGATGCAGGTGGATTATACTCCAAGGCATTCATTCCCCACAGAGACCTTCACTGCGGTGTATCTGGGATCTTGACTAACACCACAGAAGAAAACCAGACTGTGTTAGTGTGAAGCAAACGTTGGGTTTGTTACATAAAGATGAGAGACAGAGGTAGTGCACACTCAGACTCAGTGTAAACATTAGGAGGCAAAGCTTACACATTATCTATTGTATATATTACAATAATAGTGGCATATTTAGTTTTATGATGGGAAATTATACTGTTCAGTGGATATAATGTACAATCAAATTCAAAGATTAGGCAAAGTTTAAAATAGAGTAAGGTTTAAATATTCATTATTTTATTCATTTCTCTCACTTTAAAGTAGTTTCCTTTAAGCTGAAGAGGATTGCAACCCCATAGGAAGAACAACAGTATCAATTAACTGGACCCCACAGAGCTCCCAGGGACTAAACCACCAACCAAATAGTATACATGGGCCGGTCATGGCTCCCACTACATACGTAAGAGAAGAGTGCCTCATCAGTGGGAGGGCAGGTGCTTAGTCCTATGGAGGCTTGATGGCCCAGAGAAGGGGGATGCTAATTGGGTGAGGCACGAATGGGTGGGAGGGTAGGGGAGCACTGTCTTAGAGGCAAAGGGGAAGGTACTGGGGTCGGGGGGGGGGGTTGGGGGGGAGGAGACAGGGAAGAAGGATAACATTTGAAATGTAAGCAAATAAAATGATTAATTAAAAAAGTTTCCTTTATAAGTGAGATTGTAAGATGGTTTATGAGGTACATGGTATAGATTTATAGATGGAAGAAGAGGGACGGTAATGTTAAATTCAAAGGTCACAT
This sequence comes from Uromys caudimaculatus, assembly GCA_028551405.1. NCBI lineage: Eukaryota > Metazoa > Chordata > Mammalia > Rodentia > Muridae > Uromys > Uromys caudimaculatus. Next base: position 93,183,538 of record CM052700.1, read on the forward strand.
GAGTTTTGGCTTAAAGCCAATTCTATTTTTTGAGTTAACACTCTGATTGAGATGTCTCTGAGAAAACAGCATCTTTTCTCTTTCAGCAGTCTTCCTGGTGGTTGGCAGGTTTGTTTTACAGCATGTTTTCAATTGTTTCTTGACTACACTTGTAAGAAATACAAACTATTTCCCAGATTTCTCTTCCTACAGTCCCTGAAATTCTTTTCTCTCTGTCTTACTTGAAGTTCAGGATACCCACTTAACACATTTCTCAAGTTTTGTTTTTTTTTTTTTTTTTTTTAAATGGGGAACTTGAGTGGAGACTCTCCCATGGTCTTTCCGTGATGAGGGTGATGATCAAAATGGACAAACTAGCTCTTCATCCCTGCTGTGTTGGGTGATAAATGGTTTACTCTGAAGCCATTATTCTAAGCATGGTATGTGACATGTACCATTGATATTTGATGTCACTGACTATTCTTGAACTAGAAGCTCTGTAGTTAATTTCTTGAAGAAATATAATGTTTTTCTGAACAAGCAGTCCTTTAGTTTTTTAATCATGGTGGTGTTCAGTTATTAAACATTTTCATAGTGACTGCTTTGTAGTTTCATCTAAGAGGGTATGGGGCATACTTTGCTATTTCAAGCATCTCTCTCTCTCTCTCTCTCTCTCTCTCTCTTTATATATATATATATATATATATATATATATATATATATATATATATATAAAATTATTTCTTTCTTCTTTCTGTTTTGAAACTGGATGCTTTAGAAAAGTGGTTCTCAAGCCGTGGGTAGCAAACACTTTTGTGGTCACAAACAGATATCCTGCACACTATATGTTTACATCATAATCTGTAACCATATCATAATTTCAGTTATGAAGTAACAACAAAATAATTTTATTGTTGGTAGTCACCACAATACGAGGAACTATATAAAGGGTCACAACATTAGGAAGATTGAGAACCACTGCGTTAGATGAAACTCTGGCTATTGATCTTCCAGCTACTGATCTAAGGCTTTATTATTGATCTTTATTTGGGAACTTGCACACTTAGTTAGCCATATGATTATTTCTGTGAACTATAATCTCTCCCACCACTGCAGTCTTAGCCTCGAAGGCTGTTGCTCTTCAGGGTGCGTAGCCCTGGCGAATCTATTATAATTCCGGATGGGAAGATGAGAAGGGATCATTACCAGCTTACTTTCTTGACCACATCCAGTTAGTATATATGTCACTACCTGTGGGATGATTGACATATGGCTTCTAACAGTGTTCTAGGGCATGAACCAGCCATTTTGCGCTCCACTGAAGGTCTAAACCGGTGTTTGGGAGTTTTTGATCCCAGGTTTCTCCTCCAAGCAATTCATTTCCCTAGTTTGTTCTTCCAAACTAGCCAGCCTACAGCTCAGCCTGCATTTCCAGTTAATGGACTAGTCTCTTCATACTTCTCTTCTTTAATCACTTCTATTTTATGTCACTGCTTGGCTTGAAACTCTTCATGATGTGTAGCAAATGAAGTAAATTGTTTAGGAGGGACTAAGGGATGTGTAATGGTTTGCTTCTGTCACAAAGCCGTCTGGAGTCATGCTCAGTAAGCAGGGTGATTGAAAGAGTTAAAAATACACATAAAGACTGATATGATTAAAATGAAGGATTCACATGGAGGCTACTTTGAACCGAGCTGTACTCCTAGTCCTTATATTTCTCTTTAAATGCATATTTTGAGCAGGACAGATAGTAGTTAGATGTGTCTTGCTCTTTTGAGAAGATAGCAAAATGATATTTCAAATTGAATGACATAGTCCAATTTATCATGGAAGACTTTGCTTCTAAAATTGGTGAATACTGAAAAGAAATTTGTGTGCAAAATACAAAGTCTAGAGATTGCCACACTGATTTGAACATTGGCCAAGGAGCCCTAAGAAGGAAGACTACCAAAATACATACTGCTGTGGAATAAATGTGAATGTCCTCAAGGAATCATGTATTTGAACACTTAGTGCCCAGTCGGTGGTACTATTAGAGAAGATTGAGTAATATCTAGTAGGTGGAGCCTTGCTGCAGAAAATGTGTGATTGACATGGGTCTTGAGGCTTTATAGCCTGGTCACACTTTCTGTTCACATTCTGCTTCAAGTGTGGTGTGGATGCAATTACATTGGTTTTCTCGGGACATTTAATTACAGGAAAGAAAACAAAACCCAAAACAAAATAAAAACAAACAAAAACAGCAACAAAAAACCCAAACAAGCAATAAAACCAAATCAAATCAAAACAGAAACCTACCTTCTTCCATCCTTCTACCCTTCTCTGTCTCTTTTTCTCGGTTTCTGTATCTGTCTCTCCTCTCCCTCTCTCTTCCTCCCCTTCCCCACCATGTGTGTGTGTGCATGCAGACACACACACACACACACACACACACACACACACACACACACACACACACTTCAATATTAAAAAAAAGATAGATTTAAATGCTCTGAAACATTTAAAGGAAGATAAGGGTATGATGTTGTAATAATCCTCATGTTTAGAATCCCTTGTCTAAAACAGTTTCCACAAGCTCCTTACTGACTGTAAGAATCCAATTTCCCCCCTTGTGTTTCCTCCTACCTATTTTTTACTCTAATGTTTTCATTCATAAAGAATTATTATGATATAACTGATAAAAACCAAGAATTAGATATCTTGTAATCACAATTAGAATGAGAGATACTCTCAAGATATATAATTACAGCTAAGACTATTTAACCTAAAGATTTTGAAGTGCTTCTTTCTGTTCAAAAATCTCTAAAATTTAAAAGAAAACAGGCGAAAAATATAAATTCTGCTAATTCCATTTTTAATCAAATAGTGTGTTCTACAGTACTTGCTGGGATTATGGTTTGGTTTGGTTTTGGAGTACTGTTCTTCAATTCTTCAGTTGTATAGCCCTTTGAGTTTGAAGTATCATCAGAGGCTTAGCTGGAGAGATGCCTCAGCAGTTAAGAGCACTGATTGCTTTTCCCAAGGTCCTGAGTTCAATTCTCAGCAACACATGGTTCATTCACATGGTGGCTCACAACCATCTGGAATGGGATTGGGTGCCCTCCTCTGGTGTGTCTGAAGACAGCTACACAGTATACTCATATAAATCAGAGGCTCCTGTTCTGAGCACTTATTCTCTCATAAGTCATGCTGTTTTGAAGAGACTGGGGAGCTCTAGAAGGTATCTGACTGCTAGAAGTAGGTCACTAGGGCTTTGGAAAGTAACAGCTTAACCCTTAGCTCTGTCCTTTCTCTGCTTCTCTGCTTCTGCCATAATGTGAATCTCTGTCTTCCACTGCACAGTGCCATTACTGTGAACTGAGCTGCATCCATCGTATCCTTCTTGCCAAGATGGACTGAGACCCTTGAAACTATAAGCCAAAATAACACAGGTTACTGGATAAAGATAGGTTGTTGCCAAGACTGAAGGCCTGAATATGATTCCTGGAACTCACATGGTAGAAGGAGAGAACACACTCCTGAAAGTTGTCCTCTGACCTCCACATATATGCTGTGAGATTGCATAGATGCACATATATCTATACATACATACATACATACATACATACATACATACATACATACATATATACCTTTCCTCCCTTAAATTGTTTCAGTTAGACATTTTGGTCACCATAACATGAAATAACTGTCATGAATTTTAAGCTTTTGTGCCCTGCTTTCAGGCTCAAATCTCTGACAACATGAAGCTCTTCCTATGAGTTTCAAACTATATCAAAGAAATCAAAGGTATTATGCTCCACTGGCTACTACATGATAGTGATACTGTGTTTTAGACAGTGTTAAAGGATGAAAGGCCTCACCCAAGATTGATTCCACACAGTCTTGCTTTAAGTTGCTCCTAACAATCTGTTTCCCCAACCCATAGTAAGGGCTCCTACCAGTGAATCCCATAAAACTGAAAGCTGTTCATTATACAACAAGGTTCTGCAAGTACCTGGGAATGATTTGACCAGTGACTTGTTTTTGCAAAGAAAGTTCACCGAAGTATAATCAAGTGTCACAGTTACTTTTTGTCAGAATTGAGTCATTCTGACAGAAAAACTGACCTTGAAGTTCTTATTTCCTTTTTTTCAAAGAAAAACTCATTAATACTTCATCTAGGGGATGAATGCCATGCATTTATTAGCCCAATCTGACTTGAATAAGCTTCATTAAAACTTTGCCAGTTTTGACTGTTTACCAATGATTATTAGTGATTATTGAATTATAGTGATTATTTCTTATCACTTTAGTTTTTTCAGTGATAGCCCATGGTAGCCTTTAACTTCTAATTTCTTGTTGACTTATGGTAAGGAATAGAACTTTGCAAGTTTATCAGGTACATCTAGGTCTTTTTTTTCCCCATGAGTGGCAGTTCAGCTGCTTTGCAATTTTTACGTAAATGTGCTATCTTTATAATTTTACTTCTTTTTAAAAAGGAGTTCACTTCATGCGCTGTTCACACTTCCTTTTGGTCTCATGGATACTTTGGTTACTAATCAACTGGCTCCACTCTGATAAGAATTGTTCATAGGTAGCAGCCTATGGAAACAGATACAGAGACCCACAGCCAAACATTAGGCGGAGCTTGGGAATATTGTAGAAGAGTTGGGGGAAGGATAAAGGACCAAAAGAGGGCAGGGAAGCCACAAGAAGACTAATAAGAGTCAACTAACCTAGGGAGCTCCCAGAGACTGAACCAACAACCAAAGAGCAAGGATGGGATGGAACTAGGCACCCTGCGCATATGTAGCAGATGCAGATTGGTTTTCATGTGGCTACCCCAGCCACTGGAGTAGGGGCTGTTCCTGAATCTGTTGACTGCTTGTGGATCCTCTTCTCCTAACTGGGCTGCCTTGTCTGGCCTCAGTAGGAAAGGGTGTGCCTAGTCCTGCAGTGCCAGGGTGGGGTGATATCCAGGGGGACCACCCCCTTCTCAGAGGAGGAGAGAGGAGTGGGAAAGAGGCTGTGTGAGAGGGGGACTGTGAGGAGAGGCACTGAGATTGGGATGTAAAAATGAATAAATAAATATGCAAAAAAGAATTGTGGGTAAGAATGGGGAAACTCTCCCAATGCCACCGTGTTAATCCTGAGTATTTAAGACCTATCATATGAATCCCACAATTTCTGGCTCCTAAGCCTAAGAGGGCTGTTATCCCAGACTTCACAAGCCAGGGTCTTACGTCTCTATACAGTCTATAATATTCTGTTTTAAGGGAGTATTTATAAAAGAAAAGGCAAAGGAATATTGACTACTATATTTGACAGGAAGAAAAAGTATCCATCCAAGTCATTCTTTGATGTCTCTCACATTGGTCTTTCCTTCCATAGTGACCTTCTGAGGGCGCCCTTGACCTCAGCGTTCCTCAGGCTGTAGATCAGAGGGTTCAGCATAGGGTTGAAAAGGCTGTAAAACAGGGAAAGGATCTTCTGCTGCTCCTCAGGGTGCTGGGACTTGGGGGCCATATACATGACAATGGCGCTGCCAAAGAAGAGCCCTACCACACAGAGGTGGGAGGAACAGGTGGAGAAAGCCTTTCTGCGACCTTCCCCTGACTGGATTCTCAGGATGGCCACCAGGATGCGTGTGTAGGAGACCAGCACCAAGCACAGTGGTCCCACTAGGATGAATACACAAGCTGCAAAGATGACGACTTGATTGAGCGTTGTGTCAGCACAGGCCAGCTTGAGGACAGACAGGATTTCACAGAAGAAGTGATTGATTTCATTAGGCCCACAGAAGGGCAGCCTCAGGATGAGAACTAAATGGACCAGAGCCAAGAGAAAGCTAAATATCCAGGAAACAGCAGCCAGGGTGGTACACACTCTCCAGTTCATGATGACAGTGTAGTGTAGAGGGTGACAGATGGCCACAAATCTATCATAGGACATCACCACTAAAATCAGACACTCTATGTGAGCAAAAGCCAGATACAAGAATGTTTGCATTATGCATGGAATGAAGGAGATGGTTCTTCTTTGACTCACAAGGTTTGCCAGCATCTTGGGGACATTGTTGGAAGCATAAGACATGTCAACAATGGCCAGATGTGAGAGGAAGAAGTACATAGGTGAGTGTAGTCTGTGGTCCAGGCAGATTATTCCAAGGATGACTCCATTTCCAAGAAGAGTGAAGGAATAAAACAGAGTGAAAAGTCCAAAAAGGAAACACTCCACAGCTAGATCAGCGTGGAATCCCAGTAGAGTGACCTCTGTGATCCATGTCTGGTTTGTTCTCATTCTCCTGTACAAAGACCTTGTTCACACTGAAAGATCAGAGCTGTGGAATAATTAAAGATACAAATTAATGATTATGATAGAGAAAACATTTTGGAGTGCATCACCTAGGATGAAGTCTTGAATTTTGTTTTCAGCTATGCTACAAAATTCACTTTAATATAGTTATAAAAACGAGGAAAATGTCCTTCTCTGTCTTAGGCCACTAATAGAAAAGGCTGGTAAGATCGCTCAGTGGGTAACAGAGCTTGCTGACAAGTCTGATACTCTAAGTTCAGTCTCTGGACCTACATGGTAGAAAGAGGGAACCAACTGCACAAGTCATCCTTTGACTTCCACGTGTACTTTGGAAACAAATCCACATACGCGTGCACATGCATCCGCGTGCGCACGTGTGCATGCGCGTGCGCGCGCGCACACACACACACACACACAGATGTACTACAATAAACAAATGAACAAATAAATAAATGTTTAAAAAGCTAAGTATGTACGAGTTCATATCAGCACATAAAATCAATGTTATCACAGCACAATGTGTTTTAGTGTGTCCCATGTAAGAGGAGTTCCATTCAAATATGCACACATGCATTGTTTTAGGATATTCATATTTTCCAGTTACATTTCAGTATGATCATCTTGACCACTAGCATGATTTGAAGGTAGACAGGCTTGACAAAGTGGAGTAGTTATTTTCACTTCATTTCCTGAGCTTGCCTGTTTTTATGTACAATTCTGATGTTTTATTTTGAGTTCTGTTTGCTTTGTCACCAATACCCAGTACACAATTTAGTCATGATTTAGAGGACACTTTGAGCACATACAATGGGCACATACATATGTGTTAAGTATAGCTACGTACCATGTAGTGATGTCCATATAGGCAGTTGTCCCATAAGGTTATCTGTCCTAATGAGGTCATTGCATCTTAGTCTATGATGGATACACTCAGTGATGCTCACACAATGACAGAATTGTCTAATGTGTACTTCTTAGACAAAACCTGTCATTCAATGACACATCTGTATAGCTTAAATTTGTCCTTCTAAATCTTCTTTGATAAGGTACTGAAAATGGAAAGCAGTTTACATTAACAGTAAAATAATCATTTTAATTACATTTTGTTTGGTTCTTTTCCTTAATATAGCAATATAGGGCAAAACTTATGTTCTGTTACAATCTTTTGACCTCAGTGTCTTTGCAGTTTGGCAAATCAGATGACCCCCAAATTCTTCCTCATCAACCATTAACTTAACAACACCTTTTGCTTTATGATATACATCCTGAGAAACTTACAAGGATGCTAGCAGTTGAAATTAATTGTTTGTTCATTCTAGAGAGCTTTTTCTTAAAGAGCTTTGGGTCTGTCCAGACAGAATACAAAGGTGGGTTATGTATGAAAGGGCTGGGAGAAAACATTACCTAAAAAGTCTATTAGACATGTGATGTTGCATTACAGTTATCCACATTCCCACCCCCATAGAAACAAACTTAGTTCCATATTTTACTCTTTTGCATGATGTTTTTTTTTAAAAAACAATATTTTATTTATTTTATATATGTGAATACACTGTCGCTGTCTTCAGACACACCAGAAGAGGGCATCAGATCCCATTACACATAGTTGTGAGCCACCATGTGGTTACTGGGAATTGAACTCAGGACCTCTGGAAGAGCAGTCAGTGTTCTTAACTACTGAGCCATCTTTCCAGCCCTAGTTCCATATTTTAAAATCATGCTTAACATTTTTACCAAAAAAGGCATTTTTCATTTGAAATATTTGCAACCTCAAGTCTATATATTATAAGTTGGGTTACATTAATAGAGTAATTTTTCACTTAATTAAAGGAACATTTTTATATAAAATTATATTGCATATTGTTATTTAAACAAGAATAAATATTTTCTTAAATTTTGGCATTTTTGTTACCAACTTTCTTCTTTTTAATATTCTTGAGGTGAATTTTCTGATACTTTCAAGTTTTTCATATCTTCATGATTATTTCCTTATTACATATTGAAAAGAAATTCTACAAGTATTAACAAGTAGATCTTTCAAACATTCCCCATGGATGTGTTTTCTGTGGAAGAGTGAAGCAATTACAGTTCTTGCTGACAGTGTACACCATGCCTCTTTTCCACACAGTATTTTAGCACTATCTTTGATAATTTATAGCTAAAGATCTAGCTCAGTAGTACTGTGCTTACTTCACAGGCGCACACCCCAGGGTTGGTACTCATAGTGTTGGCTAATTTAACACATGAATATGTTTGTTTGACTTATGTCTATATATCAGCAAACTCTTATTAAATGTCTTTGAGTACAAGGTCTGCTCCCACTTTGTACTGGCTCTTGAAGAATAATTGAAAACGGAAAGATGTATTCTGAACAGGATGCATGCCATTTCCAATGTTTCTATTGAGGACAGTAGAGAACTGAAGGCAAATTCCCTGGACAGGAAGTACTTGTAGGATTCAGGGAAGAAAAACAACTCAGTGTGCCTGCCCCAGCATGGGCAAGAGATTGTACATATCAATTGTAGCAGTGCTTATTTCTTTTAAATAGAATTGACATAAAAGTCTGTCAGTTGGCAGTAGAATAAATATATTTGACTAGAAATATGCATTAAAAGAATTAAAACTCAGAAAATATAAAGGATTTTAGTGTGATTATCCTTAATAGCTAATATCCATTTATAAGTGAATAAATAGCAAGTTTGTCTTTCTCGGTCTGGGTTGCTTGCTTGGGATGATTTCTCTTTGTTTGTTTGTTTGTTTGTTTCATCCATTCGCCTGCAAATTTCATGACATCTTTTTTCCCTAAGACCTGAGTGATACTTCATTGTGTAAATGAGGAAAAGGTGAGGGGGTTTACTGGGAGGAGTGGAGGGGAGGCTGCAGTCCAGATGTATTGTATAAGAGAAAACAAAACAGTAAAAACCAAAACAATTCAACTCAGAAAGTGTGTATTTTGCTTAAGCACATGTGTGTCTGCATGAATTTATGTACACCTCATTTATGCAGGTGCCCGTGAAAGTTAGACAATGTTGCATTCCCTGCAATTGGAGTTACAAGTAGTTGTGTGTCACCTAAAGTGAGTTCTTGGGATTGAACCTGGGTCCTTTGCAAGAAAAATACATATTATTAATCAATGAGCAATCTCACCCAATTGCAGACTTTTTAATGTAAAGAAATGTGTAATTATCTACATGTAATCAGCACGTGTGCACATGTGATGTGACATAGTGTAAAATACTAGAGTATTTATATCTATATTTTGACCTTATTTAAATATGTGAACAAGATTGTCAGTAAAATATGCATCTCTTTACATTAATTTTTCTCTACAGAATAAGATTGTTCAGGGACTTTTCATTTAAATAAGTTTTCCCTTTTTCCCTAATAAACATGTAATATTAAGCTGGAAAATTGAGCATTTCTATTTTGGAAAAATCTACAACATACTATGTAATTAAAATTTCACATTATTTCTGCTAATTGTATGAGTAATTTTCACTATGTTTTAATTGCAATGTCCCATCTGAGTTCTACTAAAAGCTTCAAGTAGAGAAAAAAGACTGCATGATAAAAAAGTTAGCTTATATTTAAAATATGAACAGGAAACATCAATTACATTTATTTTTACAAAAGAGAAGAAAGTCTTTTCTGAGTTATACTGGGAGACACAATAGTCAAGATTTTCTGTTGACTGGCAGTAGAAATGGATCTTAAATCAGGTTGGACATTATTTTGACTCCCAGTGATTGTTAATGAAGGCATCAGCACAGACCAGATCAGAATTGGCATAGGTCAAAAACCCTGATCTTTGTCAAGCAGAGAAATACATTTCAGCATCGTTTAAGTTTCCCGTCTGAGATATAGCTGCTGCTGATTTCAAGTGAGAAATGAAAATAACAGAAACAGGAATAAAAAGAGTGTGCGAAATGTAAACTCTGGAGTAATAGAGGATGCCGCTCTCATTACTTTAGGAGTTTGCGTTCTTTAGAAAGTTTAGTTTTGAACTCCAGGTCGGTCTGTGAAGCCCTCTTCTTTATCTAGACACTGCTTTAGACTTAGGGACATGTTTTGCCTTTGTGATTTTCTTCTGTCTGTGTTTCTGAAATTGACCAATGTGCCTGTTAATGGTCACCTTTGATCTCAGTAGAGTGATATTGCTTGTGAAAGGAATTAGCTCTCTGTTTGTGAACTCAGGTGTGTCTGTGCTGGCTGATACATCTTTGATCATTTGCTTTTTATCAGTTGATGGTCATCTTGAGTTAACTCTGAAGGTCTTGTGTAGATGTCTCACTGGAACTCCAATATATAGAAGGAGAATTGGACCAGTAAAATAACCTGCAGTCAGTGACATATAGTGAGTTGATTATTTCAACAGATTGATGCATTTTTTTGCTTAATAGAGATTTATTATGGTTGGACTCATACAAGCAGAACACAGGGAGCAGATATTAATATTTAACTTCTACCTGGAAGATGTATAAGATGGGAATCTGTTTAACTTACTGCACAGCATAAATTTAGTGACAGAACAGAGGCTGGAAGTGTTTTAGATCTGCAGTTTCCAACCTGTGAGCCATGACCCTGTTAGGGCGCAAGTGACTCTTTTAGAGGGTCACATATCAGATATTCTGCATATCAAGTATTTACATTATGATTCACAAAAGTAGCAAAATTACAGTTATTAAGTAGCAACAAAATAATGTTATGGTTGGTGGTGACCACGACATGAAGGATTAAGGGTCACATCATTAGGGAGGTTAAAAACCACTGCTTTAAATACAGAGCAGTAATGTCCTGCTGAGTCAAGTGTAAAGAGGCCAACAAGACTTTCTGGAGCCTTCCAGAGGCATAGCCAGAGGTTCATTATCTGGGATGTGGCTGGGTCCCTGCTACATCAAGCACAGCCACTCAGATAGTTTATGAGTCAAAGTGCGAGCAATCTAATGACATTGCTTGATTCATGTGAAGTCACCATTAGATTAATCTACTTTTATTAGAGTTTTACATAATTTTTAATTGTGCTATGTTCATTGTGCATAGTATATGTTAAGCTTTCTAAGGACATTCTCATGTAACCTATAAGAGAGTTTGAGCAAATTGTTCCTTCATGCCCTCCTTTTTCTCCTCTCTTCCAGTTAGGCCCCTTTGGCCAGGCAGAATAGTAGGGCACAGTGGCACATGCCTTTAATCCTAAATCTTGGAAGGCAGGTCACTGTGAGTTCAAGGCCAACCTGATCTACAGAGTAAGTTGCAGGACAGCCAGGGCTACATAATAAAACCCTGTCTTTGGGGGTGGGGGATAGAGACCTCAATTGGGGCCCTTTATTTTCCTAGACAGTTTTACTTCAACTTTGATGACATGTATACACAAGTGATTTTGTATACCTACATAAAGTTTAGGATCTTACATGTATTTTTAATAAGCAATTTTTGATAAGCAAGAGTCAGACATAAATAGGGGCACAAAAGTTTCTTAGTGAAATAATTTTATCAGATATGAATCAATCTAAACCATATGTAAGGCCAGTGTCAATTGTACTTTTAAAATTTTTGTAGCAAAGACTGAGAAAAGACAAGTTCACAGTGATAGCCACAACCACTGATTACACACCCACATACTCACAACACACAGTCACAATACACACACTCATGACACACACACAACACACACAAACTAACACATACACAACACACACACACACCAATAACTCAACTGTGAAGCCAACAAAGATGGAGCAACACAGTGAATGGTGGATATTTCCCACCTTCTATCTGTTGCTATGAATCTGTATCTTAGGTTTTAGAGAACAGAAAGTCAGATAATTTTTCTGAGTCAGAGATGATTAATAGCTCTGTCTCTGAAGTGTTTTCTTTGAGTTTCCACCCCAGTTAGCTGCTAAAGAACATCTTCAACAGCGCACAGAAAAACAAACAAATAAAACCAACGACAACAAACAAACAAACAAACAAACAAAACAACTTCATGGATTTATTCCTGTGTTCTTCTATGACATGGTAACTTTAGCAGTGATAGAAACAGATCCTGAGAGTAACTAAAGGCATGTAGTTAAAGATTTGTCAGACCTCCTTACTCCCTGTGTTTCTGAGTGGTGTGTGTTAGGAAATACAGTCTCTTGTTCTAAGCCTCACTGTATTATATTAAAATGTGGCAACAGATAAAGAAATGGCCAAGAAGAGGAAATGCCATTAAACTAGTCCTCACTGTGAGGTTTATAAACATGAAATTTCACTAATAGTATTAACAAGACCACAGATTTGAATGAAGAAACAAAATGATTGGAAGTGCAGTGTCTTGTTATCCAAAGACTTCCACAAATACGTTACTTTTCTTTTAGCTTATACTAAATTTTAATTAAATAACTAAATTTTATTTCAATTTACGTAGTTATATTTATTCTTTAAAATTATGATCACAGAAACATAAATAAAGAGAGTGACCAAACTACAGTATTAAAAAGTATAGATTTAAAACTATAAGGACAATTTTGGCAGGAGAGTAATACTTTGGGGAAATGGGGGAATATATTTAAGATATTTAACATTGACTTAAATGAAGATTTTTTTTGTCAGTCAAAGTCTCAGAACAAGAGTTCATTAAAGACAGAGTCTGCACAACAGACATTTGTCAAATTTTTTCATATATGGACAAATTCTGACATTGGCTTCATACTAATTATTAGCAGAGAACATTTATAAACTTTAGCTCTTTCCTCCCTGGGCTTGAAATCATCAAGTCCTGCCTTTAAGAATACTATCTTAGTGATTTCTCTGTGCCTTTTCCTGCCTTAATTTCCCCATCTGAAAGATGGTTAGATTCGATAGATAATAAAGTTAATCTGATCTCTCTCTCTCTTTCTATCTGTCTCTCTGTCTCTGTCTCTCTCTCTCTTTCTCTCTCTTTCTCTTCTATCTCCTCTCTCTCTTTCATGAAGGTCAATTGAGTCAAATTACCATGACATTTAACTAAATACTTAAATGTGACTATTATTAGAGATTTGATACCCATTGTGGGAGAGTAACTTCTGTATCCAAAAACTTTAAGGAATGTGTTATGTCTCTAATATCTCCTCTGCTAAAATGAGGAATATAAAAGAATGTGCCCCCAGCAAGCACTGAGTTCTCTGAGGGAGAAGACATCTACCTCCTTCACACTGTGTTGTGTGTCCTATGGGAGAAGATGATATTTCAGGGATGCAAAGGGGAAGCAGAGAGCAGAGGTAGGGGAATCAGGTTTAGAATCCATGAACCCTGATACTTTTAGGATTCCAGTGACTTATCTGATAGGAGATGCCCCTGTGCCACACAGTCACTGAGGTTCATCAACCGGATCAAGTCATTTCTTAATATTTTCTGGTACTGTTTCCTGGCACAGTCCTGATACACTTAAAAGCATCCATGGGATGTAGGTGAAGAGTTTGAGAAGGACACAAAGGGGTCGGCAATGAATCCTATACTACTACTCAAGATCCTGGTCATGCCCAGGCTGGGGCTGGACACTTTACCATGACCTCAAGCCAAGTATTTAACCGACATCTCTCCCACTTCTCTTCTGTAACTAATTCTTAGGCAACACCAAACCAAACCAAACCAAACTAAACCAAAACAAAACACATGCACATTTACTTACCTTGATATAAGTTGCAATCTTTTCTTTAAGTATAGTCATCTGCTTAGAAGAAACCTCAAATAGGAAAGAAAGATAGACTTAGTTTAAATCTTCTCCTCTACAGGGACCTCATTAGGAGAAGCCGAGATTCAGAACTCTGACTATTGTGATACACTTGCTTCTGCAGGTGAAGACTTTGCTTATCACCCAATGAATTCAGACTCATCCCTATAGACAAAAAATAATGATGCAAAGGTTGGGGCCTTGTGGTGACAAAGCCATAACATTCTCTCTAGAGATAAGAATATGCCCCTTGTGAACCGATGTCATCAGTTCCCATTTCTTTTTGTTTGCTTTTCAGTGTTCCTATGGGATGAGTTATATGTTGTTGCCTGGGATTATATGGTAATGGTATTATATGGTAATTAGTCAGAAGTTAGATTCTGGTTTAGAAGAAAATATCAAAGTATACCATAAGTTAATGTCTGTCAATATATATTGTATCAATATTAACATGTCCCCAACCCATGCCACCTGTGATGTGGATGTTTCATTATTAGGTGCTCCATGGACCCTGGCAAGATGCCACCAAAGAAATAAATTTGTCCCAGTAGAGGAAGTGATACAAAATAACCATCCCGTGCTTCTTAAATCACAATCACATTTTAACTTGATACTCAAATGTATGTCACCTTTTCCTTTATTTTGTCTGTATGTCTGACATCCAGAACAGCACTGAATTCATTCCAATCTTGATTTAGAGTCTGTGGATAAAATGAGTCTTGCCAACTGTCTCAGTCACTATTCAACTGCTGTGAAGAGACACTATGAACAAGGCATCTTTTATATAAAATGAACATATAATTAGGGGCTTGCTTACAGTTTCAAAGGATTAGTCCATTATCATCATGGCAGAAAGCATGGCAGCATGCAAGCAGATGCTGGAGAAGTAGCTGAGAACTACATACTTATCTGTAGGTAGAGAGAGATACTCTGGACATAGAATAAACTTTTGAACTCCTAGTCCAACCCAAGTGACATATTTCCTTTAACAAGGCCACCCCTCTTAAATCCTTCTAATCCTTTTAAATACTACCACTGCTTCATCACTAAGCATTCAAATATATGAGATATGGGGCCATTTTTATTTAAACTACCTCACCCATCCATTCAGTGGTAAAGTTAAAAGATTATAAAATCTTTCCAGTTCTTACTCCTGACATGTCTACCCATAATTTAGTTCTTTTTTCTACAACATACTATTTTTATTAGTTATTTGTAAATTTTGTACAATGCAAACTGTGGTTGAAGGAACAACTTGAAATAAAAATTACATCCATGGTCTTATTTTGCAGGTGAAAAGAGGCTTCAATGAACTTACAATACCAACCTACAAGGAAAGGTGTGCCTCCTTATGCAGTGGTGACTTGCCTGTTCTGGGATAACCAACGGTTCTCTAATTGGACTTGGTCTGCTCTTCAGGAGATATTTTAAGCCTGGTACTGAAAATTTGGTCATAAACTCATGGCTATTGAGGTCATAGGTCTTAAAAGAGAACTTAATACCATTTGTTTAGCTATATTGACATCCATTTTTACATTTAATGTTGCTTTTACCCACAATCAGAAAAACTTCTCTGTATATTGAGTTATGAAAAGAGATTCTAGGCTGCTTGAGGTTCAGAGAAAAAGAGACATGCCACCTTTGAAAGACTCAGGGAATATTGCAGAAGAAGGAGTGTAAAAGGTGTCATAGCTGGAATATAGAGAGGAAGAAGGTGAAGTTATGTCTCCTGAGTATGATACAGCCATTGTAGTCATGACCTCATAACAGCTGCAGCTGCACTGGGCCTGTGTAAGACTGGACATACCATCACCCACTTACAGATGAGAGGGAGCTCATAAGGACCTACCTATCCATGTTAAATTATTGGCTAATGAAAAGTTATAGGGGAAGAGTAGTCAGTATCTTCAAACATCTCACTAGTGAGCCTACCAGACTCCAATTTGATAACTCCATGCTCATGATCATGTAAATGGTCCTAGTTAAATTTGGTTGCTCCAAAAAAAAAAATGAATAAGAAAAGAAAATTAGCACAATTTGAAAATTCCCAAATAAATGAAATATGATATTCCATCAAATTTATTATGTTAGGTAATTAATAGAAACATACAATGGATCAACAATGGACATTTATAGTCCATAGACCATTAAATTCTGCTAAGTTTTAGAAGTTATCTGAAGGAAAGAATCCTCAGTCCAGAGTGGCTTCAAAGAGATAATTGATAATTGAATCTTTACTCTTTCTCAATGAGTATGATTACGTTTTGCTCTCCTGAGTGATGATGGAATCTCACTTGAATTAAGAGGGTCCAGATTAGATTTTAAATCTAGGGGGATTGCGAAAATTCATCTTTATGACCCATTAGATCAGCTATTTGTGTTTTAAAAAGAGTTTTATGAGAATAGATCCACACCCATTCACTCCCATGTTATCTATGGATGCCTTCTCCAGAGATGGATTATGACAGGAAATAGGGTCCTCAAACTTGTATATTTACATTGTGTGTGTGCATAACAATTGAGTTGATCTAGAGCTGGACTCCTTGAACCTTTTCCACTGTGATTCCTTTGCATCCAAGAAATTTTATGTGACCTAGTGAATAAAGTACGTAAAATAGTTACATAAACCAAACATGTACTGATAAGAAGTCATAGAGAAATTTGTCTTAAAACAATTTGGGGGGAGATATATAATCTTACATTTATCAAAGACAAAACTAAATTTGACTACTAATCAGATCATTTTTAAAATAAAGAATTAAATCTTGGGATATTTGATACTGTAGAACACAGAACTTTTCAATACTTTTGAGAGCTCAACAGTATTTTGATTTTGCAGTTGGCATTGGTGAGAATATAGTTTTGTATAAATATATAGAAAACTGGAAGATACATGTTCAGAGTCATCCCAGTAATCATTAGAAATTCTGTTCTAATTTCAAGCAGAAATTTATGTAAGTATTTTTTTTGAAACTCAAGCCAGCAACTCAAACAGAAATTTTAGACCCTTATTCTAACATGATAAAATTCAAAGATATATTAATTTGATGCTTAGATACTGAGTAATGAGAGTAGGAAAATATCAGAAGTCTTTGCTTTCTATATTTAGACAAAAAATCTAAGAGCTGAAATCTTTGTATAGTATAAACACTGTAACTCATGGTATACGGTAGTCTCAGCTCTGTGGATTCAGGGAGCATTCACTGACATTATTTGTTGTGATGGCATGTACCATTCTGTGTGTTCAGAACCAAGGCTGCAGTGAGGCCACATGAGCCAAAAGGGCCAGCAACTATCAAAAGCAACTCAAATTTGTTATATATTTGATTTTGAATTGATCTTTGTCTGCTGAATGTTCAGAAATCTTTTTTCTATCTATCAAAAGTGAAATTTTATTTCTGCTTCCTTGTTTATTTGTTTTTGTATGCAGTTTAAGAAAGCATATATTACAATGTTGGCATTCTTTTATCGCTGTATTTTTCTTCTAAGTATCACATTTTCATGGACTACTTCAGGATTGTCATCTTCTGACACTGTTTATAGTTGAGCATATTGCTCTCTTATCAAAGTAACTTCTTTTCTTCCAGTCTGCTGGTAAAGTAGCTTTAATCGTTAAGGAGTATAATATTTTATAGATCTTTTTGCTTGTTTAAACATGTTTATTACAACAGATACAATTCACATCTGACCTCTTTGTTTCCCCCCTCCCCTCCCACAACCATGTTCACTGGGCCACCTCCTTGTCTTTGATCTGTCACTGTCCTTTCAGCACACTTGCCCTGCAGTACTTTTAAGTCCATTCTTACAGGGTGAAAATGGATTTCATTAATTTATACAAACGTGGGTTGTGCTCAATCACTGCCACTTCCAGCTCCTGTACATAGGAGTGAGAAGGTTATAGAAGAGCGCCACAGCAACAGTGCCCTGAGAAAGGAAAGGGAGCACCTTTTAAAAAATGGATAAAATCAGGCCAAGGGACAGGGAATGGAACATACAGGAAATGAAAACATTTCTTTGTAAAACAAATGGAGCAGCACTGCACTTGACCAGGTGCAAGTGCTGATCAATTGCCTCATGATATTTGTACACTGCTCATAAGGTTCAAAATCGTATCCTCAGACACAGATCCCCTGGCGCTTGCCCTGGATTTTTGAAAATGGAAGATTTCTGAATGATAAATTAACCCCCCAATTTTTTTCTTTTTTTAAAAGAGCTAATTTTGAAGACAGGTTTCCATGTAAAAGGCTAGGTATTTAGCTTTATAGACATTTATTATTCTAATTTTTAACCAGTTATAAAACAAATATAAATAGCAAGCATTGTTAATAAGATTTTTATTAAATTTAATAAAATTTAGTTACTAAAAGTGAAATAGTTTGAAAAGAAAAAATAAAATATCTGTATGTATTCGAACATATTTTAATTTTTTTAAAATGTCACTATAGACACTGGTGCCTGGGGATCCCTGCCTGGGCCAGTAGGAGACCTTAGCCAACAAGCGCCTTAGAAAGGTAACCTCCTAGGAGCTTGGAAGGGCCGTGAGTGGGGTTGAGGGGAGCAGCACCTCTCGCCGAGACCCACACGGATCTGCCAGGATCCGGGGCCTGAGAACCCAGGGACAGAAAAACTCCGAAACTTCCGGATTTCACCGGTGGGTGGAAACCTCTGCCTGGGCCGCTAGGAGTTGGTAGCCAACGAGCACCGGAGAGGAGTGCCCTCCCAGGAGCCTGGAAAGGCCGTGAGTGGGGTTGAAGGGAGCAGCACCTCTCGCCCAGACCCGCCCGGATCTGCGGGGATCCAGGGCCTGAGAACCCAGGGACAGAAAAACTGTGAACTTTCCGATTTACACTGGTGCCTGGGGACCTCAGCCTGGGCCACAAGGCTCCACGTGAACAGAGAATCCCAGAAGTGCTGACACACCTTTGAGCACAGGCAAAACCACCACTTCTGGATCAAGAGAGACCTTTACAGAACCTTTGGGGCATAGGAACC
>CM052700.1:93202995-93245665 GCA_028551405.1 Uromys caudimaculatus
AGTTCGGACCACCAACCAAAGAATACACATTGATGGACTTATGGTTTGGACCACATATGTGGCAGAGGATGACCTCGATGGCCATCAGGGAGAGGTGAAAGGCCCTTGGGCCTGAGGATGTTAGAGGCTTCAGTAAAGGGGAATGTCAAGGCGGGAATATGGGGATAGGTGGACGGGTTGGGATGGGTGGGAGGTGGAATTCCCTCCTAGAGGCGGGTTGGGGAGGGGATGGGGGGTATCCAAAGAGGAGACTCAGAAAAGGGGAAACATTGGAAATGTACATAAAGTTTCAAAAATAAAAAAGGAGGAAAAAAAAAAAAAAGAAAATATCATCCTGAGTGAGGTAACTCAGTCAGAAAAGAACAAACATGGTATGTACTCACTGATAAGTGGATATTAGCCCAAAATTTTGGAATAGCCAGGATTCAATTCACAGCAACTGTTGGACTGAGCATGGGGTCGCAGATGGAGGAGTTGGAGAAGGGACTGAAGGAGCTGAGAGAGTTTGCCGCCCCATCGAGGGAGCAACAGTGTCAACTGGCCAGATTCCCCGGTGTTCCCGGAGACTGGACCACCAACCAAAGAATACACATAGAGGTACCCATGGTGCTGGCCACATTTGTGGCAGAGTAGGGCCTTGTTGTCCATCAGTGGAAGGAGAGGCCCTTGGGTCTGAGGGTGTTAGATCCCCCAGTATAGGGGATTGCCAGGGAGGGAAGTTGGGAGTGGGTGGGTGGGTGGGGGAATATCCTCATAGAGGCAGGGGGAGAGGGAATGGTATAGGGGGTTTCCAAAGGGGATACCTGGAAAGGGTAAAACTTTTGAAATGTAAGTAAAGTATCAAAAAAATCAGGTTTAGAAAGAGCAATATCACATTTTCTGTTATTTTTGGCTATGGAATATATATATATATATACACACACACACAAATACATATATAAATATGCACAGATATTATATACACATTTATAATATGTACACCTTCTATATATAATATAGAATATTTTAAATATATAATATATAGTATAAACAATATACATACAAATATAATGTGTTTATGCATGATGTTATAGTTGAAATGAAATTGGGAGAGAAAGGGAGACTAACACCTTGGGACAGAGAAATGAAAGAATATTTTAGAAGACTATGGGGGAACATATGTACAGTACATTACATGGTTGCATAAAAATGTCTATATCAAACTGTGTACAACATGTTGATGTTCATTGCAGAACAAGGACCCATAATACTTAGAATCATTCTTTTCCACCCACTGTAGGTGGAAATTTTCAAATCAATGTTCAGTTATGGGAAATGTATGGAACACTGCTATTTCCTTGTAGAAAAGAAAATATGAGATAGCTCTCACATTGGAGTAGGCTTTCTCCCAAGAGGTATGTTATTCATGTAGCAGTCAAAAAGAGATGTCAAAGGGCAAGCTGTAAGTTTCCCGAGCAAAATCATCATCAGAAGTAATTTAGGACCAGTAAGGAAATGGGACTCTGGAGTAGAGTGAAGAATATGAATGTGTACAAGAGAAGTCTCCAACAATTGCACCAGTCCTTCCCTCTGGTCTGTACACACTTTAAAGATGCCATGACTCCTGAAGTAAGAGCCAACAACACTGTGATTCTGACTTGGGTGGTTCTTGGTAAGGCTGAGGTGTGGATTAGAACTTCAATGTTTTGAGTGACTTGGAATTGCAATCTTGTTGCATGATGGATTGAGGAATTTGGTAAGAGCACACTCCACAAATGAAATTCATATGCTACATACATGAGCAATCTGCTTCACTGATAATTGCTTTTAAGTATGAAAGCAAAGTCTCATCTATCTGAAGAGAATCATTAAAATAAAAAATCCCTACAACATAACATTCAAAAAATGTGAAGTTGTGAAAGAGTTTGGCCCATAGTCTGGGGTTCTGGTGGCCAGAGAGTCTTCAGGTCCTGTTCAGTGTCTCCACTGTGGTTTTTGTAGACTGAATCAAACTAATCAAGAATGAGTTGGTATAAGAATAAACATAACACAGTAAGACTCCAAACAAGAGCTTCAATACAACTGTGATTGATATGGTAAGTAAAATTGGTAGAAATATAGAAGAGTTGAGAAAATTATATATTGATAAAGCCTTAGCATTTATAATTAAATGGTTCTGTAAGGCATCAACACAGGAAATTTGAATTTAGTAAGCATTGATTGATTTAATAGCAGACCACACTCTGCAGAAAGTAAGATTATTAAGTAAAAACTACCAATAAAAGAGTTTCAAATAGAAGAGTGGTAAGATGGGGGGAAGGTAATTATGAAACACAGATGGTCTGAGTATAAAAATCTAACACATATCAAAAGAACAAAACAAGGAAAACAGGTAGAGTAGAGTTTTCTCTGTGAGCTAGGGCTGAACTCTTCCTATGATCCCTGTGTCTCCTCAAGAGGCAAGCAAGACAAACAGAAGATAGGATAAAAACGCTCTGTCGTGAGTGTGTCACAGCTACACATACCCATCACGGATACTGCCTTCAGCTGGAGGAAATCTACTGTAGTGGTTTTATTTTTTCATATAGATTACATTGTGGCTATTTTACATTTGTCTTGTCTTTCCTCCTTTTTCTCCTCCCCCCCAACCCTTCTCTTTTCTCTTCTATCTCTCAAAACTCTGTTCTTTTATCTTAAATTTTAATGATATTCCTGTTGTCAGCTAGTACTTTTATAGAATAATTTCCTTCTTTTCTGAATTCCTTAGTTATAGTTAAAATATGAAGCATACTTCTTGGTATCTAACAGCAGAGATCTTTGTCTCCTGAAAGGTCTTTGACTCTGATTTTACTCTACCCCCCCCCCTTTTTTTATTATTTTATTTTATTTTATCTTATTTTATTTATTTATTTTTTATTTTTGATACTTTATTTACATTTCCAATGTTTCCCCTTTTCTGGGTCTCCTCTTTGGAAACCCCCTATCCCCTCCCCAACCCGCCTCTATGAGGGTATTCCACCTCCCACCCACCCGCCCACCCATCCCCATATTCCCGCCTTGACATTCCCCTTTACTGGGGCCTCTAACACCCTCAGGCCCAAGGGTCTCTCCTCTCTCCCTGATGGCCATCGAGGTCATCCTCTGCCACATATGTGGTCCAAACCATGAGTCCATAGATGTGTATTCTTTTCTATCCCCCTTTTTAATTGGTTATTTTATTTATTTAAATTTCAAATGTTATCCCCGTTCCCAGTTCCCCTCTGGAAACTCCCTATCCCCTTCCTCTGTCTCTATAAGGGTGCTCCCCAACCCACCCACCCCTGCCTCAGTGCCCTAGCATTCCCCTATGTTGGGGCATCAAGCCTCCACAGGACCAAGGTGCTCCCCACCCACTGATGTTAGATAAGGCCATCCTTTGCTACATATGCAGCCATAGGCTCCTCCATGTGTACTCTTTGGTGGTTTAGTCCCTGAGAGTTTTTTTGGGGGGAGAGGTTTGGTTGGTTGATATTGTTGTTCTTCCTATGTAGTTGCAAACCACTTCAGCTCCTTCAGTCCTTCCCTAACTCCTCCGCTGGAGTCCCTGCACCTAGTCTGATGATGGTTGGCTGCTTGCATCTGCATCTGTATTGGTCAGACTCTGGCTGAGCCTCTCAGGGGACAGCTATACCCGGCTCCTGTCAGCAAGCACTTTTTGGTATCAGCAATAGTGTCTGGGTTTGGTGTCTGTAGGTGGGATGGATCCCTAGTTGGGGCAGTCTCTGGGTGGCCTTTCCTTCAGTTTCTGCTCAACTCTTTGTCCCTGCATTTCCTTTTGACAGGAGGAATTCTGGATTAATAGTTTTGAGGTGAGTGGGTGGCCCCATCCCTCAACCTGGGGCCATGCCTATCCACTGGATATGGTCTCTACAGGTTCTCTTTACATTTTGGAAAGTTTTGTTACAAAGGTATCTGGCATCTTTGCAACCAGTGATTGTGAGGTCTGGTAAAGACCCAAAGAGCAAGTAGAATCTTTTGTTGGCATAGCTTGTTTTACTTTAAAAATGTCCTACACTTACAATAATGTTCATTTGCTTAAATTTTTAACCTGATATTTTAATCTTAAGAAGGTATTTTTGTCTTGACATGGTTTTAACTGGCATATCATAGACATAGCATTATGACACTTGTGTAAAATAAGGAAAAGAAAGAATAAATCAGGAAAATGGAAAAGATGCTTCTAAATTATGCTTATTCTGTAGCTAGAAGGTAGAACCCTAAATCTAACTATGGAATGAAGCTACATTACTATTACTCTCATTCACAAATAAATCCCATGCTACAAAGTCCAATTTAGAATAATTTAATCTAATACGTAGGTAAGAAGAGTCAATTCTATTCTCCATTGTTTATAGGCAAAAATAACCCAGAGGACCTTACCACCTGTTACGTGGCATTTCTATTGCTTTTTGATTGGTAGATCTCTTTTGGTCCTGGTCATGAGTCTGAGACTAAATTGCTTTGACAGCAATGTAGATATTGCCTCCAGTGTGTAAGATAATTAATACCCAATGAAGAGAAACACACCTTTGGTCAATGGAAAACAACAGCCAGCAATTAAATCATCCCCTCGAGATGTGTCCAGGTGGA
Organism: Uromys caudimaculatus; assembly: GCA_028551405.1. Classification (NCBI taxonomy): domain Eukaryota; kingdom Metazoa; phylum Chordata; class Mammalia; order Rodentia; family Muridae; genus Uromys; species Uromys caudimaculatus. Next base: position 93,207,604 of record CM052700.1, read on the forward strand.
CTGTCCCGCATAGAATATTTGACAAGATGTCCCAGAAGATGATTACATGCAAGAAGTAGTCTATTTTTTTCATACTAAGTGGGACTACTGTTAGTGAGTCTCCCTTGAACTTTTTCTCTCCACTTTTCTGTCCCCTCCAGCTTTTCCCCATTTCTAATAAAAATTGCATTGTACAAGTTTTTACATCTGATATTATTTGGCTTAGAGAAGGAGATCTAGGTTAATAGAGAAGTTAGGCCACTTGGAAAGAATGGCAAGTCAATTCCTCAATTTCAGTAAATAAGGGAGGCGAAGATATGAGTTGGGTTTATAATGTTTTATTTTTATTTATTTATTTATTTATTTTATTTATTTGTTTGTTTGTTTATTCGTTTATTCACTTTACATCCCCTTCCTCCTTTCCTCCCAGTACCACCTTCACAAACTCCCTCCCCTCATTACCCTCAGAGAAGGGGAAGCCCCCCATGGGTACCAACCTGCCCTAGCACATAAAGTCGCATCAGAACTAAGCACATCATCTTCTACTAAGGCCAGACAAGGCAGCCCAGCTAGGGGAAGGGAATCCAAAGGCAGGCAACAGAGTCAGAGATAGCTCCCATCTCCAATTGTTAGGAAACCCACATGAAGACCAAGTTGTACATCTGCTACAAATTTGTAGGGGTCCTAGGTCTAGGGTATGCATGCTCTTTGGTTGGTGGTTCACCCTCTGTGAGCCTTCATGAGCTCAGTTAGTTGACTCTAGGTCTTCTTGTGGTGTCCTTGATGCCTCCAACTTCCTCAGTCCTTGCCTGAACTCGTTTGTTCGTAAGACTCCTAGAGCTTGGCCTAATGTTTGGATGTGGTTTTTCTCCATCTGTTTTCATCAACTACTGAAGACTCTCAGAAGACAGTTATGCTAGGCTCCTGTCTGCAAGTACAGCAGAGTATCATTAATAGTGTCAGCAGTTGGATTTCTCCCATGGGAAACATCACAAGTTCGGTCAGTCTTTGGCTGGCCCTTCCCTCAATCTTTGTTCCATCTTTATCCCTGCCCCATCTTGTGGGCAGAATATATTTTGGGTGAAAGGTTTTGTGGGTGGGTTTCTGTCTCCCCCGCCAATGGAAATCTCTTATGGCTACAGGAGGTGGCCATTTCAGTTTCCTTATCCCCCACTACTAGGGGTGTTAGCTAGCGTCACTTCAATAGACTAGCAAGGAGCCTTTCCTGTCCCAGGTCTACAGCGTATCTTCCCAATGATGTGCCCCATCCCTTACCAATTTCTGGTTTCTCTTCCAGCACTTGGCTCTCCCCTGCTCTCATCACTTGACCACTGTCCTGTTACCCTCTCCATCTCTCTCCTGCTCTGTTCCCTTTCTCCATCAATTTTTGATGTTTATTTTATTACCCCTTCTGGTGAGATTCAAACATCCTATCTAAGGCCCTCCGTGTTTTTTATCTTCTTTTGGTCTGTGGATTGTAGCATCTCATGATGTTTTTAAACGGCAGAAGTTTGCTGCCAATAATGACAATATACTTGAAAGCACAGGAAGTCTTTCCTTCCGTTACTTAGTTTTACTTCTGGCAAGGGACGATAGTCAAGGAAGCCATTTCACAACAAAGCCAGCCAGGACACATGTGGGCATGGCAACTCTTTCCATTAGATTGAAGTGCCTAGGACAGGTTTCCTTGCTCCTCACTACTTCTGTGTTTTCTGAGAGGAAATCAGACTATCCCATGGGCTCCCAGGTGGCAGTGGTCAGACATGCTATAAAATTAAGGCAGTGCCTTCAAAGGAAATTGCCATAGTTGCAATTGTAAGAGCTTTGTACTTCAGGTCAGAGATTCATAGCATCACTTAGGAGTATGGAGCATGTCTTAGTCAGGGTTTCTATTCCTGCACGAACATCTTGACCAATAAGCAAGTTGGGGAGGAAAGGATTTATTCAGCGTATACTTCCACACTACTGTTCATCACCAGAGGAAGTCAGGACTGGAACTCAAGCAGGTCAGGAAGCAGGAGCTGATGCAGAGGCCATGGAGGGATGTTCTTTACTGGTTTGCTTCCCCTTGCTTGCTCAGCCTGCTTTCTTATAGACCCCAAGACTACCAGCCCACAGATGGTACCACCCACAAAGAGCCCTCCCCCCTTGATCACTAATTGAGAAAATGCCTTACAGCTGTATCTCATGGAGGCATTTTCTCAACTGAAACTCCTTTCTCTGTGATAACTCCAGCTTGTGTCAAGTTGACACAAAACCAGCCAGTACAGAGTGGCAGACACAACACAGGAACAGTTGTATTGACAAAGTACAAAGTACAAAGTCATACTTTCAGAGATACATGCTCCAGGATAAAGGACTAGACAGGTTCTAGAATAGGCTCAGAGACATCAAAGTTAGCATAAAATCCTCAACTCTCATCTAAATCAAATACATCTTCTAGGGAAATCAGTACAGGAATCAGGATAAAGTTAGCCTTAAAAGAGGATTATAGCTAGAAGCATATCTTAGTGATAGAGTGTTTGCCCTACACATGCAATGCCCAAGTTTATTCTCCAAACTTATTATATCAAAGGAGGATAAGATACTGTTAGCTTAAATGTTAAAAACACAACAAAAACTGTCTTAGGGTTTCTATTCCTGCAACAAAGTGCATCAAAGCACCACAACCAAATAGCAAGTTGGGGAGGAAAAGTGTTTATTCTGCTTATACTTCAATAGCACTGTTCATCATTGGAGGAAGTCAGGACATGAACTCAAACAAGAAATTTCTAGAACCTGGAGACAGGAGCTGATGCACAAGACATGGAGGGTGCTGCTTATTGGCTTGCTCAGTTATAGAACACAGGACCACAAGCAATGAGATGGCACCATCGACAATGGGTTTAGCTCTCCCCCTCAATCACTAATTTTAAAAAACATGCCCTACAAGCTTGCCTCCAGCTGGATCTTATGAAGACATTTTCTTAATTGAGAGTCCCTCCACTCATGTGGCTTTAGTTTGTGTTAAGTTGACATGACATAAACCTAGCCAGCACATGCTTTCACTCCTACATACAATTTAATAACTTAAAATTCGCTTTCCTCATCACCCCAGATTTTCGTTGTCATTCATTAAGAAGATGAAATCAATCACAATGCAACAAATGCATACTTTGTTCTTGTTTGTTCTGCTCAGGAGAAAGTTAGATATGCTTATGGGACAGTGATATATCTATGAGCGTTAATACAAAAATAGCACCCTCATTAGACTGCAAAGCCAGTTGGGTAGAAGCAGCATTCGGCTCATTATTGCATTACCAATTCCCTCTCAGTGTGAAGCAATTTCAGGCCATGAGTAAATGACAGTAGTTCTATCATAGGCAGACAGTCAGGTATTCATAGCAAAGAAGATCCAAGTCTGGGGCACCCATTACCCAGTGCTTCCTTCCTTGGCTGTATATATACCATATCATTTATATATATATATATATATATATATATATATATAAATGATATGGTATATATATATAAATGATATGGTATGTATATATATATATATAAAACAAAATGCCTTCTGAAAGATGTATATAACAGCATTTACAGAACAATGATTTATTATAGCTTACACTGTAGACAGATCCATTATCTCCCCCAAACAGAATCAATATGTTGTGATGTGTTTATACAAAACAATGGAGATGAACGATCAAAGCCCTCACTCATCCTGGAAAACTCTGACAAACAGAACAATGGTTGAAAGAAGATAGATTCAAACAATGAACACTTGGAGGGACTATAATCCATTTGTATCAAGTCCAAGAAAACACAACATTAATACAGACTGAAGTCAAGGTCACACATTGTGAAAGAAGGCAAGGCCCACTCATTGGAAGACGGTGTGATGAAATGTCTTATTATTCATCTTGAGAAGAGGTCCCATGATTTATTGAATTTTTCACTGAGATGAGCTGATGCTTTGTGCATCTTCCACAAAATTAAAAAGAAAAAACTTCACCCCTCTATTGTTTGGCTATGGTTAAATCGGCCACTGAACAGGACCCGATTTGCTTCCTTGTCTCCCACTTCACCCCCATCCCATCCTAGTTTCCTTTGTTCATCCTTAGGCAGCATTTCCTGCCAGGACTGATGCAGCATTTTGTGCCACTATTGCACCTGTGTGTATATCTTTCAAGTTGTTTGCTGTTGTAGCTCACAGGGCTGTTAGCTTGGGTAACACGGACGACTTCTTTTAGCCACATTAAAAGCCTTGCACTGTCATGCCTATGGATGTTTGGCTTGCTTGTGCTCCACCAATCTACAAAGTAAAAAAGATAAAACACAGGGAGGTCTTGGAAGCTGTGAGAAGGCTTTGGGAAGAAAATGGAAAGGATGAACAAGTTTACATGTCCTGGTCAATATTGAATGAAATTAATTCTAAGATCTTTGCAAGGTCATTATTCTTTAATATTCTCAAGAGGTGTCCTCCTTTTTGAGTGTCCTCTTCAGAGCACTTTTGACCTCTTTGTTCCTCAGACTGTAGATCAGGGGATTGAGCATAGGGTTGAAAAGGCTATGGAATAGCAAGAGATATTTCTTCTGCTCACTGGACTTCCCGTGATGAGGCCCGATGTACATGACAATGGCTGTACCATAAAAGAGTCCAATGACACAGAGATGGGAGGAGCAAGTAGAGAAGGCTTTCTGGCGTCCCTGCTGTGACTTAATCTTCAGGATGGCATACAGAATATGAGCATAAGAGACTACAATTGAAGAAAATGGTCCGACAAGCACAGACACAGCCCCAGCCAAAACCATGAACTCATTAATGTGGGTGTCTGAACAAGCAAGTTTGAGAACTGCTATAATTTCACAGAAAAAGTGATTCACATTTTGCGAGCCACAGAAGGGTAATGGTAACAGTAATACTAGATGGACCAGGGCCAAGAGTACTCCTAAAATCCAGGAAGTCAGCACTAGGATAACACAAATTCTCCAGCTCATGATGGCAGAATATCGAAGAGGGTGGCAGATGGCCACATACCGATCATAAGACATCACCATCAGTAGGAGACATTCTGTGTGTGCAAATGTCAAAAAGAGAAAGGTCTGTGTCATGCAGCCAGCAAAAGAGATTGGCTTGGCTGGATACATAAGATTTACCAGCATCTGGGGCACTGTGTTGCAGGCATAGGCAATATCAACAATGGCCAGGTGGGACAGGAAGAAGTACATGGGAGTGTGGAGTCTGGAGTCCAGGCAGATAAGCCCCAGGATGGTCCCATTCCCCAGCAGGGTGAAGGCATAGAACAGTGAGAAGAGGGCAAAGAGGAGCATCTGCATCCTTGGGCTGAGCAGAAATCCCAGGAGAATGAACTGTGTAATCAATGTCTGATTTCCTCCCACTTCCCTGTGAAAGAGAGTTTGAACCTGGTAAGAATGTTCAAGGTAGGGGTTTGGCTAATACATTTGTGCATGTTATGTTGAATGCTTTTAAGAAAACCCTCCATGATATTTTTGTCTTGTTAGTCACTAAATTAAAAGCTTTTGGCACTTGGGAGGCAGAGGCAGGTGGATTTCTGAGTTCGAGGCCAGCCTGGTTTACACAGTGAGTTTCAGGACAGCCAGGGCTACACAGAGAAACCCTGTCTCAAAAAACCAAAATAAATAAATAAATAAATAAATAAATAAATAAATAAGTAAATAAATAAATAAATAAATAAATAAATAAATAAATAAATATTAAAAGCTTTTGTGTTTCAACTGAATCAGAAGGAAATGTGTATTCTATAAGCTAAATGCTAATATCATATTACGTTATTCAGCAAATACCGCTTACATGTTCAAGCTAATTTTCATTGAAACATGGTAATAAGTTCCCATCATGGTGGTGTCTGTACAGTTCAGTTGAGGCAGGCAGGTGTATACATGTGACATGTATAGTCATTTTCATGTGGAATGAGGGTGGGAAATGTGTCAATAATCCTTCTATCAAATTTTCTTACAAATGCAAAGTATGTTATAATTTTAATATTTATTGTCATGGATCAGAACTAATAAAACACAATAAACCTGAATGGCATAGAGAGATTGGAAGTTTGTTTTAACTCGAGTTGGGTATAGGTTAGGGAACTGTTTTTTGACTTTTGTGCCCATAGATGGTCATAGGGTTAGAACACAGTTATCTTTGTTTCTGTTACACTCTGTGCTTCGTTTTATACACGTATACTTTCCCATGGCCATTCAGAAAATTCTGGCATGTCCCCTACATTCTGCTTAAGAACCTGTGTGGAACACAGTCTAAGTGAATACATATAAATTTATATATCCTCTAGTATCCTAATATTGTCCAGTGCATGGGTCATATTCTCTTCTATTCTGCTCTCTTCTACCCAGTTTCATTAGAATTCCCATGTGAAAAACCTACTGATATTTTTAAGCTTTCAGTTGAAAGTGTCAGCTGCATCAAAGATTCGAGCTCAGGCTTTTACTGAAGAGTCATATTAAAAGATTCCTCTGTGTACAGTTAAAGGACAATGTAAATTAATTATTTTATTAACCCAGTGGTATTTTCTTTTGTGGCTGTTCAGATGCTTAAATTCCTTTCAACAGAGAAGGTTTTCTAAGCTTTGAATGACAGCTTTTAAATCATTGCTGCAGCTTTCTTGTTTGACCCTATATCATTCTTTAGTCTAGAATTCATATGAATTTCACATGTAAAATAAAAATTCCAGAAAAAAATGACTTAATTTCTCTCAACATGATTCACAGTTACATTTTGATATATGAAAGTTTTTGTAAGCAAGAGTGGATAAATTCTTGTTTTACCCTAAGTCAAATACAGGAAACTATTGAGAGACAATATCATCTTAGTCAAAGAAATAGATTTAGTCAAAGAAATAATCCCACAAAGGTGATTATTTTACTAGGATTAAAATTTATTTAATCTGGTTGATTACATACGATATTAAATTGCCCACTCATTCAAGACAGATTCCTGCATCATTGGAGATGCTGAAGTAGGTTGCTAATTTAACTAGAGGATTCAGTTAATCCAATGTATGCAACAGTGATCATTTATTTTAATACAGTATTTCTTTACCTTTTAGAAGCAATAAAATATTACTTTTATGTTCAAATCAATTTTACCCAAAGTTTAAAATATATTAGTAAGCTACTTTCATTCTAAGATATTTCAAATTTTTCATATGATGAGTACAGAGTCAAATAAAAAAGAATAACCACGGAACACTATTTATGTTGCTCCTATCTCCAGGTGGCCAAAGCACAAACTGTAAAATGCCCAGACGTTTGCTGAGCGTCCACTATATTCTGCTATGGGCTATGGGAACAAGTATAAGAGATTTCCCTCCTTGCCAGCACAGATAATCTTCTTGTTGAAAGATACACACACACACAATACTTCTCCTACGTCCTTCAGAAAAAGTAGTCTTACATTAAAAGATAAAGCCTCCAAGGTGCTTCTGTTCTGTGTCATTAGCCCATTTCTCAATAATTTCATGAGATAATGGAAACGTTAAAAGCATATCTCTCAAAGAGCTAAGCTTTCTAACAGTTATAATAAAAAATGCAACAGCATCAAAGAAGATTACCCACATTAGGTGTATCTAAAGAGTTGATAGCCTTTGGATTGTCCTGGTAACTAAGTTTATAAACAGCAGGAATTTAGAAAGAGTAGACAGCAATAGTGACATTTTCAGTTGTAATTTTTCTTTTTATTTGAAACTTCATAATAAATAAAGTTTAGATTATATAAGAAACTTTCCTTAAACTTACGAAAAAAGATGTGAAGACATGTTGGATACAGAGTGAGAGAAGCAAGTAGCTGTTAGTGTGGAAATTCTTTTCTTCTGAGCAGATACTTGGAGATGGACTTTCTTTCAAATGAGCTGACTTTATTTTCCTGTTAGTTCAGTAACAACCTACTATATTCTGAAAACACCAACCACACACACTGCACCCTGGCCCTTTCAGAAAAAAGATGCTGTCACTATGCCTAACTCTGGTTTTCCCTGGAGAAAAACTCATGACAACATGTGAAGATACTGATGCTATATTCAATCACTGTGGTCTATGAGCATGGACCCAAGAATCAATATAACGACTTCTAGGTAAGGGTGCCTTCAGTGTAATGCAATCACTTGACTTATTATAATTTCAAGATCTTCAAAACATCTCTACCTACTAACATCCAAATATATTAAATGGCATTTAATAGGAAGTTAGAATCATTTCTATACTCACTAACCTTTGTTCTTTTAAACATGGGCGTGTGTGTGTGTGTGTGTGTGTGTGTGTGTGTGTGTAACTCAAGGCTCCACAAGGAATATAATTCATAAAATAAGTTCAGATAATAAGATCAACAGCAGCTATGGGAAGAAAGAGAGACAAGAAAGTAGATAAAATATCCCAAAGGGACTTGTTAAATATTATTTTGTAAAATTTGACTGGGCATAAACACAAAAGGAATATTTTCACCAAGAAACAATTTATCTTCTTCAATATCTAGTGATTTTAATTTCAGAGAGGAAGAAAGAACTCTCCAGAGCTATCAATATTATAGTTTTCTCTTCTTCCTGAACTACAGATGAGCTAACCATGTTTTATATCTTTGTGGACTGTAATGGAGACAACTAATGTTTGTGGTTTAAATACTTCTTTGACTCATTTATCTATTTTTTTGTCATAATCAAAAAAGAAGAGATAAAACATATGCTTTCCTATATTAGCTATTTTACTCTATATGCCAACCTACTAAGGAAGTAATAATCTAATTATATTTAATAGGAAAAAAGTAACCATGGTCACTTTAGAATGGACTTTTGTCCATCAAAGATTTTCACTAGAAGGCTTGCTGGTGACTAAAGCCCATGCTATACCCTTGCTTAGGCAGACAGATGTCTATGGGTGTCTGTTATCTAAAAAGAAACAGTTTTACTCACACATTGATTATTGTCCAATTCACTAACATATAAACTGATAAATGACATTTTCTCCATAATATTACCAGTCTGATTTACTGCACTTATAGTTTTGTGTTTAGGTCCTTTACTGAGATGTGTTCAATCAATTCTTTTTCTTTTCTTTTTTTTTTTTCCATGTTAGTTATCAATGTTCTGCTAGCTTCATACAATGAGTTCAGTCATTTTCTTCTTTTCTGGTCTCAAAGCCTGTGGTATAACATAACAATAAGTTGTTATTTGAAGATTGGTAAAATGTCGAACTTGGTATTTCTTAGAAAATTCTTGTGACAAAGTTATTTTCCTGAGTATTTATTGTTTAAATTTTCTATTTTTACATAAAGAAGTTAAAACTATCTTAAAAATTTATTGAAACACACTTTCTCCAAAGCATTCTATTTTTATGTTTAAAAATCACTGCATTTTCTCTAGATTTTTATCCCTACTTTGTATCTATGCTCCCATCTTCTTCTTACTATAAAGTAATTCACTATAGTTGCCTTTTTAATGTAAAAAAGTTTCTATTTAAATATTTTTAAACTTTTAAAATAAAATTTGCTCTTATATAAATAATGTTCTATATACATTGCAAACTCTGAGTTGAATATTTAAAAGAAGATTCATTCAGTAGCTACAGTGAGAAGAGAAACAGAGAAGTACCTTCACTCCCCAAGTCTATCTTTTTTTTAAATTTAATATTTTCTTTATTTACATTTCAAATGTTATGCGCCTTCCACATCTCCCCTCCGAAACCCCCCTATCCCATGCCCCCTCCTCCTGCCTCTATTAGGGTGCTCCCCCACCCATCCACCTACTCCCACCTTCCCGCTCTGGCATTCCCCTACACTGGGGCATCGAACCCCCATGGGACCAAAGGCTGCTCCTCCCACTGATGTCCAACAAGGACATCTTTTGTCACAAATGCAGCCAGAGCCATGGGTCCCTCTATGTGTACTCTTTGGTTGGTAGTCCAGTCCACAGGAGCTCTGGGGCATCTGGCCAGTTGACACTGTTGCTCCCTCCATGGAGCTGCAAATCCCCTCAGATCCTTCAGTCCCTTCTCCAATCTCCATTGGGGCCCCATGCTCAGTCAGTCCAGTGGTTGGCTGCAACCATCCACCTCTGTATTTCTCAGGCTCTACCAGAGTCTTTCAGGAGACAGCCATATCAGGCTCCCTTCAATAAGCACTTCCCTGCATCTGCAATAGCATTTGGGTTTGGCGACTGTCTATGGGATGGATCCCCAGGTGGGGCAGTCTCTGGATAGCCTTGAGAAGAGAAACGAACAGAGAAGTTCCTTCATTCTCCAAGTCTATCTTTGAGGTACTTGTATGAAGCTTAGATTTAAATAGAGGGCAAGAGGTATGCCTGCCCTGTACTTGGTTTGACATGTTTCTAGAACTATTAAGGCTACTCAGGATAAAATTCGCATGCAGAGGTTATAAGTAGTAGGAGAACCTACTACTGCTAGTTTCCTAAATCAATATAATTTCTAATTGCATTTTAAATATTTATTCTTGCACCCAAGGATAAGTATAGTTCAGATCATGCATCAAAGAAGCTTCTTTTTGCAGCAGAGGTCATTACAGAAATCCATAAGAGGTCAAAATGCAGACAATGTGGTAACCAGTCCTAATCAATACATCTATAATGCAAACTCTAAACTTAAGGCTCAGAGAACATCACAAAAAAGGGGACAGAAAGACTGTAAGAGCCAGAGGACCAGGATGCATGCTGTGAGATGTTATCTTTGGGACATGACAAGGAAGCCTGCACCCATGTTATATCATTAGCATGCTGCCCAAACAGGACCTGGATAATAACACCACCAATTGACATTCTGATGAGGTTGGAAGAAATCTCACAAGATCCTACACTAGATATGGAGCTACAATCAATCACTGCTGAGAGAGAGAGAGAGAGAGAGAGAGAGAGAGAAAGAAAGAAAGAAAATTAATCTTCAGAGATGATCACTCTAAATGGTTCATATTCCAAGTTGTCAGCTGTAATGCTGATTTCCAGAGGAAGGGATAAGATGAGAGTCAAACCCAAGCTTTATGAATATACTGCTGGCCTGAGCCCAGGGCATGTCTGGCTAACTATCTCTAGGCTTCTAGCTTCCATACAATCTAATCTTCTGCAAGCCTGGACCCGGAAGGCTTCAGCTTTCAGCCTCTGTCTACTAACCTAGGCCTAGAAAATGTTTGCCTCCAAGACTTACTACTGAATAAGCTCACCCTTTCTAACTCTTTCTGAACTCTGGATGACTGGTTCAAATCAGCTATCTGTCTTAAACTCCTCTCACAGCTGACTGATTCAAAATGGCTTCTCTTGGCTTCTGATTGAATTGCTGTGGTTGGAAAAACTGCCTCTGAACTCCATGAACTGAAGTGTTGCACTGACTGAACAAACATGAACTGCATTCAACTGAACTCAACCAAATTCTACCTACTACTCTCTCTGCACTGCTCTTAAGTAGACTCTCTTTCCTCTCTGTTCTCTTGAGAGAAGGACATATACTATCTCTAACTCATTTTGTCAAATCTTTCTCTGGTTCATCACTTTGATTGCCCCTCAATTAGATGTCGTTATCTGGGATAAACTTGAATACTAAAGGTGTGTCTGTATTCCAGCCAGAGGGATTAAAGGTGCATTATTCCAGTCACACAGATCTAGAAGGTCTTTGGATGTGATCCTTTGCCAAAGCAGCCATGTTGCTGAATTAAAAATTCTTTACAGTCAGCTCTAAACATATGTATATACAAATATACAAGCAACAGTAAATAGACCCAGTCGCTCATATGTGTATGGATGTGTGTGTGTGTGGGGGGGGTGAGTGTGCCAATGAACTTGCTCATAGGTAGGCATGTGGAAGCCAGAGGCTGTCTTTGGATGTCTTTGTTAATCACTTCACCTTATTTTTGAGACTTTAATTGGACCTGGAGCTTCACTGTCTAGCAACCCACTGAGATCCACCTGTCTCCTTCTTCTCAGTCTTAGAGTTGTTGTAGATTCATGCCATCGTGCCTAAATGATAGTATTTATTAGAAGACACTCCCTTTGCCAAACAGATGTCAGGAAAGAATATTCAAAGTGATGAGGAAAGAGCTACTCTATAATTTTATACTCTGCTTAATTATCAGTCAAGAATGAAACATGAACATATTTAGATACAAAATGCAGTATAAATTGTCTACCTTATGTTTTTGGTGAAAACATTAATGCCTATGGCTGGACAAAAGGGCCTAAACATTTATATTTCATTAAAATTGGATTACTATACAATTTAGCAAAATTTAATCACAATGAAATAAGTAGACTCATAACAACTCAAGAGACAGAAGTAGTGATTAATATTATCTTCCAACTAATAAAAGCCCAGGGCAAGAGGGATACATTTCAGAATTCTATGATACTTTTAAGGAAACACAAATGCCAATACTCTTAATCATTCCATAAAATAGAGAAAAAAAACCAAGAATGTCCAAACTCATTTATTGAAGCCAAGTATTACCTGGTACTGAACCAAAAGATTCAACAAAAACAGAAAACTAGAAACCAATCTCTCTGATGAACATAGATAACAAAAATTCTCAATAGAATGTTTGTAACTGTGAGCCAAATTCAAAAGCACATTAAAAAGATTACCCACTATGTGAATATGTTACACATATTCTAATGAGTATGGATACATGTATGTGTATGTATGTGGGGGAGGTAACAGGTAAAGGTTGCTTGTCTTTCTGGATCACTCTCCACACTATATGTTACAGCAAGGTCTCTTGAAGCTAGGGCTTTCCAGTTCAAGTTAGTCTACTTAACCAGCTTGTTCCAGAGTCCTGTCTCTGCCTTGTAAGCACTAGACTTACAAGCAACCATTAGACCTATCCAGCATTCCTATGGGTTCTAGGGATGAGACCTCCAGTCATCACTCTTGTAGTGCAAATGCCTTACCTGCCAAGATATCTCCCAAGACCTTCTGGGTTATATTTTTTAATATCACTTTTCTCCATGTGATTAGTCCAGAAATTATCACATTTGGTGAATTTGTTCCTAGCTGAGTAAATTTAGTTTATTTCAGCAAACATATATTTAATTTCTATAATTTGTAATATATCCTTTAATGATCCTTTCTTGGTAATTTCTTACCCACTTAAAAGTAATGGCTATACTTTAAAAAATCTGTTTACATGTTCAAAACAAATAAATATGAAGTATGTATGTGATAGCTCATTCCTGAGAGCACAAAGTAATTACCATGAGATGGGACTCTGTATCCAGTTTACATTTGTATTGTATTTCTTGGTAGATTCAGAAACTGGAATAAAAGGTTAATGTGCAGAGTCAGTACTCTCCCTGCACTTTCTAATGGAGATAATTTTGAAATATATCCCTTGAGTGATACTGAGTGTACCAAGGCTCCGTGGCTGCAGCAGGTATCTGCCTGCAGTATTTAAGGACAACACTCATAATCTCACCTTGTAGTACTCATAAGGCTGTTGTAAAGCAAGACAGTTTATGACATACTATTTAATGGGAATTCCTCTTGCTCCTCTCCATCTCCTAATTTTAAGAAAGATTCCCAGCTTTAGTTTCTCATTATCATATGGAGTACTTTAAGTTTGTTTGTTCTCAAGAACATCACTGTTTCCACTGAAGCCAGCTTGTAGACCTCAGAGCCACCCCATGGTGTCTGTATCTCTCACAGGGCTTAATGTGTGTTTCACTTCATCCCCACAGAGATGTTTATGTTACACTAGAAGCTGATTTCATAGCTTTTATTTCCTCTCTCTTTGAATTATCTGTTACTGCTTTGTGTTTAAAACAAAAATTATTGTGCTGTTATCACGGGAGATAAGACTAATATTTTACAATGGGAAACCACATGCATTTATAAGCATAGTTGTGATGGTGTGGGAATTAAAGAGAAAGAGCTACATGTCTGGAATATATACAGACATGTTTTCATGTCTGAGTTTTTCTTTTGATGGCTCTGATCAATCCTCAGAGGAACAAGGCAGGCTTTTAAATGTTTTCTTAGGGTTATCATTTAAATATTTTTGGATCATTACAAGTTTGTTTCAAATCAATTTAAATTCTTCCACATTAAAAAACAAATAAATGTGAGATCATAAAATGCTTAAGATGGAAGAGAACTTAGAAAGAATTTTGAAATGATTTTCCAAAATGAATTCTTCACATTTGCACTATTCACAAGAGTTTTTCTCCTAGATAACTCATAATGCCAGAGAATATGTTCTCATATTGATTTTAATTCTGCATCTCTAATAAACCTACCTATTGATTCATGTTTTCCTTTTGGAAAAGGCAATAAACAGTTACTTTTGCCTCTTATCCAATGTCCTTTGGAATGAAGGAAGTTTGTTTTTATATTTCTTTTCATTTTTATTAGTTCTTTGAGAAGTTCATGAAATGTATTTTAATCATATCTATCCTGACTTCCCAGCTTCTCCCAGACTGACCCATTTCTTCCCCACCTTCTTAAATTTGTGTCTACTTTGGTGGTTGGTCTTGTGCACTGTATATTCTGATTTTGATTTCTGTGCCCTAATATCTATTTACAGTCTGGACATGGACATTGTCATGAATATTAAAGAATCTCCTGTATCAATGTGGTATATAGAATTCTCCCCAATTATCTTTGGTTAATAAAAATCTAAACAGCCAGTGACTGGGCAGAGGTGATAGGAAGGCTGGCTTTCTGATCCCAGCCAGTGACCCAGAGGAAGAGTCAGGTAGAAAGAGTTGGCCATGAGGAAGGTGAGGATGCAGGAGAAGAAGAGACTTGAGGTGGAGGAAGAAGATGGTGGTAGTCATGAGGTCATGATAAAGGAGTCATGATAGAGTTCTCCATGAGGTCAGACAGCTACAGAAGAGTGAGCTAAGGAGAGACTAAATGCAAGTAACTATGGGCATGTGATTAGGAAACAGCTAAGATAGCCTAGAGAGTTAGGAACATCTACTCAGTTATTGTGCTTAAAGCTTGTTAAATAAATCAATAGGTCTCTGTCTCAATTACTTGGAAGCTAGCCTGATTAAAAAAAAATTGGAACTCTTAAATTTCATCCTATAGTGCATATTTTTTTTCAATCCAATAAGCCTAATTTGTACTGCTGATATACTCTTGGATGTGTCCATCCACTAGTTTTATGGACAACCAATGAAGGGCCACATTATTAAAGAAAATTGACTCCCTCCCTCAGCCATCAATAACTCCTCGGCTCGGGGTAGAGACTTATGTCCACTTCCTTCTCTGTGCTAGGAATTAAATGGAGACACTATTAAAGTGACTCCTAAGAATATATCCGTGTACACTTAGATTACTGTGAGTCTCACTCCTCACCAGAGAAGCTTCAGTGATGAATGGCATATCTAGGTCACACTCTGTTATGATTTGTATATGCTTGGCCCAGGGAGTGGTGTTATTATAAGGTGTGGCCCTGTTGGAGAAGGTGTGTCACTGTGGGTGTGGGCTTTAAGACCCTCATCCTAGCTGCCTGGAAATCAGTATTCTGCTGGCAGCCTTCATATGAAGATATAGAACTCTCAGCTCTGTCTGCATCATGCCTGCCTGGACATTACCATGCTTCCACCTTAATGATAATGAGCTGACTCTGTAAGCCAACCACAATTAAATGTTGTCCTTTATAAGACTTGCATTGGTCATGGTGTCTGTTCCCAGCAGTAAAGCCCTAACTAACATATACCCCCTCCTCCTAAGACTCAAGGAATTGTGAAATAGGGGATAAAAATATTGTGAGAACCATAGGTGGTGGTTGGCTACAAGGAAGCAGTTTTAATAGGAAAGTTAAACATTGCATTTGCACTGGCTGTAACAACAGCCTCAAGACCTGTTCAAGACCTGCTCAAGACAAACAAAATCACAGCATTCTTCATCTTTTTGTCTTCTATTTTCCCGAGCGAGCCATTTACAGCAATTGCCGTGTCTGTTCACTCATTAATTGTTCTTCTGTATACTTCTATGCTGATGTTTCTAGCATCCTGGATACTGGTAAGAACATGGTTATCAATGTGACACACAGCCACAGTAGATGCTGAGATGACAGACAATAAACAAGGAACCACAAAGGTGAGTTCATATTTTCATAGGTGTTTTTGACAGGAACCATATGAGAATTCTTAGTGTGCAGGCAGAAAGATAACAATAACAAACCTACAGACTAGTCATTTTAATATCTCTTTTTTATTCTAAATGCTAATTCAAGAATTTCTATGGATTAGGTGTTTGAAATACTAATGTATTTAAATATCACAATGGTAAATATTCTTTTCTTTTCTTTTTTCAATGCTAAAGCAAGAGGTTTATTTTCAGGCGTGTCTGGGTCGACCCTCGATCAGTCCCTCAAGAAGAGTGATGAGAAGGTGACCCTGAATGGCTATTACAAGCAATTTTTATACTTTTTAGGGGTACAGGTTACATCAACGAGGTTATAGTTCAAACTTATTGGATAAGTATATTGACCTTTAAATCTATTGGCTAGCAAGCATGATACACATTTGAATTCTACCTGGGACTTTCCAGAAGGTCAGATGACTGTCAGTATAACCTGAGAATATTTTACTCAAGAATGTTCCTGTGGGTGGAGAGTGGAACTTGGCCTAGCCTTGATCCCTGGCAGGAGGGGGAAGCTGTAAGGAGGGTGTGAGACTGGAAAAGCCCTCAGGGTCCCTCATTCCCTCCTTTTTCTTGTACCAGCTCCAATCCTGGAGCTATGCTCAGGGGTCTTGGTTTACTAACTCCTATTCTTCAGGTCCTGTCCTCAAGGTCTCATATTGTTGGTGCAGGACTATCAGTTGCACTGTTCTTATTCTCTCTTTTATGAAGGCTATAAGCTTGTTCAATATGCAGGGTCAAAGGTTAACAATAGGAGGAGAACAATTAGGAGTCCTAACAAGGTAGATATGAGGGGGGTTAACCAAGGGGAGGAGTTAAACCAAGACTCGAACCAGCCCTGACTCTGTTCTCTCTCTCTCTTCCGCTTCTCTCACCTTGGCCATTGAATCTTTAACAATCCCAGAATGGTCTATATAAAAGCAACACTCCTCAGCTAAGGTAGCATATAGCCCTCCTTGCTGTAGGAAAAGTTAAGTCTAATCCCCTCCTATTCTGTAGCACTACTTCTGATAATGAAGTAAATGATTCTTGAAGGTGACGGCTGGAAGTTTCTATTTTCTCTCTATCTAAATCAATGGCCGCCCTCAGACTGTCATAATTTTTCCCTTGTAAGACCAAAGCAGAGGTCCCGGTGGCTGGCCCGGCCACCCCCAACCCTAACAGAAAAGAGACAGTGAGTGCTGTAACAGGTTTCACAGACAGGCACGTAGGATGGGGGAAGAAACCAGAATCAAAAGGTACCATCAGGCAGTCATGATCAAGGTCGAGTGATCTTGAGCTTGAGCGGATTGTCTGTCTTCTGTACTGTCCAATGGGGATCTCCAGGGAGTGGGGCATCTGCAGGTTTCCCATGAGAACTGTGCACCCAGGCCGCAATACCATCCACCTGGAGGTCTGTGGGAGTGGTTAGCAGCACAAAGTTCCTTCCACTGGGGTCTCAGCAACTGTGCCCCATGCCTCCTTATGTAGACCTCAATCACAAATCTGGAAGCGGTGAGGGGTCTCTGGTATCCCTGGAGCATTTAAGGCAGACAGTTTGGGCCAAATTTCATGTTGTATTGACTGAAGGGCGTAGAGCCTCAAGAAGAGGTTCCTATCAGTGAGTTAGGATACCTCCAGGGAGGGCTCAGTAGACACTAAGGGAATTGGTGTATCGTACAGGATCTTAAAAGTGGTCAGGTTAAAATGATACGGGGTGTTCCAGTCTTGGAACAGGGCCAGGGGAAGGAATACCACCCAGTCAGGACCAGCCTCCAAGGACAATTTATTTAAAATCCATTAGGGTTCTGTTCATTCTCTTTCCCTGCCCTGAGCTCTGGGGACAGCATGCAAAATGGAGCTTCCAATTAGTCCCCAATATCTCTGTCAATCCTTGACTTACCTTAGAGACAAAAGCAGGACCATTGTCTGATCCAATTACCTTGGGCACTCCAAACCTTTAGAAAATTCCCTATAATACCTTCTTGGATACCACGGTAGCTGTTTTCTGCTTGGAGGGGGAAAGCCTCAATCTATTCAGAGAAAGATCCACAAACACTAGAAGGTATTTGTAACGATATTTTCCTGGCTTAATTTCTGTAAAATCAACCTCCAAATATACTCCAGGCCTTTCCCTCTAGGTCTTTTGCCCAGTTTATTTATGACCGTGTTCGGCTGCGTACTGGGAGCCTTCCTCAGAGATCTCTGGCCCACCCAAATTCAAGGGTTTTCCGGCCAGGGGGGGAGCATGAGTGGGGACGGAATCTCCTCCTCCTCAATCCCTGCGGTTGCCGCCTGGGTTGCGCCAAGATGCTGCACCCACCGCCCTGTGCTGAGTTAGGCCCGGGCTGAGCGCATGAGAAGCCGACTAGCCGGTGGAGTGCAGGAAGCTTCTGGCGGCTCTCAGGAGAATAGATCTCTTCCTGGGCCCAAAGTGTTACAGTTCTTATGATAGAAGCTCTCAGACACCGGAGTAGTTCTCGAAACTTTATTCTTTCTGGATGGCGGGCTCCCCTACACAGGTTGGGACGGTCTAATATACTGTTTGGGAGGGGTCAGGAGTTTGACAACAGATACTTCCCATTAGTTTGGTCTGAGGGCTTCGAGGCACCTCATTTGCATGTGGAAGGACTTAGCATTGCTCCTATGTGACAAATCTCACATGACAGTCCTCTGTAGGGGTTGGGAAAGCTGAAGCTGTTTTTACAGGAGTCTTCCAGGAACGTTGGCCAAAAACATATTTTGGTCCCTCGTGGATATTCCACTGGGTCTCCCAGAGTTTTCAGCCTATGCTCAACTGGGTGCCAGATTGCCTGCCACAGACCATTGCCCCACATAGCCGCATAAGCATTCATTTGCTGGCACATCTTACTTACACTGTTCTACTATCTCTCTGGTCCAAAACCTGAGGTCCATTATATATACTTTAGATCCCTTAACTGCTTGGACAAGCTTTTTATCCCCTAAATGAGTCCATCTGTGCATTTGGCCTAGAAAGTCTTTTGCTTGCTTTCTGGGGCATATAGTTTTTCCTTCTTGTGTGCGCCATTGTCCTTCCTTCTCTAGGTAATAGTTGGTAGGGTGGCTAGCAATCTGAGTCCTTTCTTCTTCCACATATTTTAAGTGAGGCCAGCCCTTAGTCTAGTCCCATTTCTCAGCAGGTGTCTCTTGCAGGCCAATAACCAGGATAGGCTTCTGCCTAGCCACTTCTCAAGCCACTTGTTCTGCCTGGTTATTGCCCCGGGCCACTGAGTCTCTTCCCTTCTGATGTCCTGGGCAATGAATAATACAGTTGCCAGCTTCATCAGATCCAAGATTTCCTGATTGCTTTTTATTTCTTTTCCCTCTGATGTGAGCAGTCCTCTCTCTTGGCTGTGGCAAAGGCATACCTGCTATCCATGCAAATGTTAATTTTCTTGCTGGCCCCAAGTTCCAAGGCCTTGGTGAGGGCAATTAGCTCCACTTTCTGTGCCAACATGCAGAGGGGTTGAGGTTCTGCCCAGATGGCATTTGTGCCATTGACCTCAGCAGCACCCACTTGTCTCTGACATTCATGGAGAAGACTGCTCCCTTCTGCAAACCAGACATCCTTGGTTCCTGGCAGGGGTCAGTCAGAGAGGTCTTTCCTCCACCTATGGTCTCTCCTTTTGGGCCAGTTAGTTGCAGCCCATTGGGCAGGAAGTATATCTGGGCCCCTATCTTGAAGAGTAAGTCTTGCCCCAACAGAAGATAGGGACAGTCTGGGATGACCGTAAATGAATGGGATACCCAGCCCATCCCTAGACCCACTGTTCTTCGGGTAGTCCATGAATATATTTTGGTGCCAATGGCTCCTTGGACCCAAAATATTTTCTTGGAAATGGGCCATCAGCTTGGAGGAGGACTGAGTGTTGAGCCCCTGTGTCCACCAAGAATTGAGTGGGTTTCTTCTCCACTCTCAAGTTACGCTGGGTTCGGAAGGGGGTCCGAACCCCATCCTCCCTAGTCGCTGTCTTCCTCCAGGGCTTACACATTTGCCATTTAGGGTGTTTTTTTCCAAGGCCAGGGATTTCCCGCCAGTGGCTTCCATTTGTTAGGGCACTCTCAGGCCCTGTGACCCCTTCCCTTGCAATATGCGCACTGGTCCTTTTCAGTGGGGTTTTCTGTCTCTCTTTGGTTGGAGTCTCTCTTCTCTGTTTTCCCTGACTACTGTAGCCACGATTCTCTGTATATTCCTTTCCTGTCGCCTTTTTTTTCATCTCCCTTTCATCATCTTCCTTTCTCTTTCTCTGCTCCTTCTCCTCCTCTGTCTCCCTTTTATGGTCTCAGCAACCTGCACTAAATCCCTCAACAATTTATCCTATAGTCCCACTAGTCTCTGAAGCTTTTTCCTGATATCTCTACCAGCCAAGTCTATAAAAGCCATAGTCCCAGTAGTTTTGTGCTCCTCACTGCTGGGGTCATAGGGTATATATTGGTAGAATGCCTCCATGAGCCATTCTAGAAAGGCTGTGGGCAACTCATCTGGTTCCTGCTTAACCTCACATACCTTGGTCAAATTTATGGGTCTTCGTGCGGCCCCCTTGAGACCTGCCTTAGGTAGACCTTCAGATGCCCCTTACCTTCTGCCATATTCAAGTCCCAGTCAGGTCTAGTCAAGGGAAACCAGCTGTCCATGACAGCCTGGTCAATCAATGGTGCCCCTGTGTCTGAGGGGCATTCTTTCTGGTTTCCTGCTTTATCCTCTCTTGCTCTTTGGTCATGAAGAACACTCTCATGAATTGCTGGATATCATCCCAGGTGGGCTGATGAGTAAATAAAACAGTCTCAAAGAGATTAATCAGCCCCTTAGGGTTATCTGAAAGGAGGTGGGTGTTGGGCCTTCCAGTTGTGACTATGGCTTCTATAGACTCGGCTGGTAGAGATATCAGGAAAAAGCTTCAGAGACTAGTGGGACTATAGGATAAGTTGGCTGAAGACAAGGACCAATATTGCATAACCTGATTGCCCTTATCTAAAGGCCCATATGCCCTCAGTGGAAGAGCTCTGTAGTATCAGGGGAGGTGGCTCTCAGACTTCAGGTCCCCATGGCAGACTGGGATGTTAGGGGTCTCCTCCCACTCTTCCCTCCGGTAAAGGGGAGTTCAACAGCCCCGGTCCCATATGGGCTGAGGATCCCAGGGTGGTGCTGGTGCTGGTGCTGGTGCTGGTGCTGGTGCTGGTGCTGGTGCTGGTGCTAGTGCTGGTGCTGGTGGGGCAATGGAGGCAATGGTAGGGGGATATGGAGGAGGAGGGTCTTGGAGCAACAGGTCCGCTGTTGAAGGGTCTTAGAGGATCGACTTCTTCTGAGGTCCAGATCCCATGTTTCCTTTTTCCTGAAGGCCAGAACCTATGAGGTGGGTCTAGGAGAAAGAAGACTTTTAACCATGTGGATGCTGGGGGGGGTCCTCCACTAGATTCTTCCAGGTAACTATATGGGGACTTGGTCTGGGTGTCTGAGGGATTCTAGCCTAAAGACTCATTCTTCTACTGCTTTGATCACCTTCAAGTTGAAGGTCCCTACAGCTGGCCACCCTACTCTGAAGGTAGATCATACAGAGGAACAAAGAGTAACTAACTTGCTCTTCTCCTCTTTTTCTAACTTCCCTCTAGTAGTTAACTAGGATGTTTAGTGGAGTAGATTCAGTATGCCCCATGTCCAAAAATGTCATCAGTCCAAGTCCAAGAATACAGAATGAGATAACCAACACCAACAACAGAGAAAGACAATCAGTACACAGATATCCAAGTCCAAGAACACAGAGAAAGACCATCAACACACAGTTCACCCCTTCCATGAGCACAGAAGCCAGGTTATAGATAGACTTAGTCGGCTCCTGCTGATACTGTGTCTTGCTGTTTACAGACAGTTCACCCCTGACATAGGCGCAGAAACCAGGTTATAGCAAGACTCGGTTCTCACCAAAAGGAGCAGAGTCCTTTCAACTTCCTCCAGGAGGCCTGAAAAGTTCCTGAACAGAGCACCAATGGCTTGTGCTCTAAGATCAAGAATTGACAAATGAGACCTCATAAAAGTGCAAAGCTTCTGTAAGGCAGAGGACACTGTCAATAAGACAAAAAGGCAACCAACAGATTGGGAAAAGATCTTTACCAGTCCTACATCTGATAGAGGGCTAATATCCAATATATACATAGAACTCAATAAGTTAGTTCCAGAGAACCAAATAACCCTATTAAAAATGGTGTACAGAGCTAAACAAAGAATTTTCAACTGAGGTATATTGAATGGCCAAGAAGCACCTAAAGAAATGTTCAACATCCTTAGTCATCAGGGAAATGCAAATCAAAACAATCCTGAGATTCCACTTCACACCAATCAGAATGGCTAAGATGAAAAACTCAGGTGACAGCAGATGCTGGCAAGGATGTGGAGAAAGAGGAACACTCCTCCATTGCTGGTGGGATTGCAAGTTGGTACAACCCCTCTGGAACTCAGTCTGGTAGTTCCTCAGAAAATTGGTCATAGTATCACCCAGAGGACCCAGCTATACCACTTCTGGGCTTACACCCAGAAGGTGCTCCAACATATAACAAGGACATGCACTCCACTGTATTCATACCAGCCTTGTATATAATAGCCAGAAGCTAGAAAGATCCCTGATGTCCTTCAATAGAGGAATGGATACAGAAAATGTGGTACATTTACACAATGGAATACTATTCAGCTATTAAAAACAATGACTTCATGAAATTCTAAGGCAAATGTATGGAACTTGAAAATACCATCCTGAGTGAGGTAACTCATTCACAAAAGAACACACATGGTATGCACTCACTGATAAGTGGATATTAACCCAAAAGCTCTGAATACCCAAGATACAATTCACAGACCACATGAAGCTCAAGAAGAAGGAAGACCAAAGTATGGATGCTCAATCCTTTTTAGAAGGGGTAACAAAATATTCACAGGAGGAAATACGGAGAGAAAGTATGGAGGAGAGAGTAAGGAAAGGCCATCTAGAGACTGCCCTACCTGGGATCCATTCCATATACAGTCACCAAACCCAGACACTATTGTGGATGCTGAGAAGTACTTACTGAAAGGAGCCTGTTATAGCTGTCTCCTGAGAGGCTCTGCTAGAGCCTGACAAGTACAGAGGCGGATGCTCGCAGCCAACCATTGGACTGAGCGTGGGGTTCCCAATGGAGGAGTTAGAGAAAGGACTGAAGGAACTGAAGGAGTTTGCAACCCCATAGAAAGAACAACAGTATCAACCAACCAGACCCCCCAGTGCTCCCAGGGACAGCCACCAACCAAGGAGTCCACATGGAGGGACCCACGGCTCCAGCTGCATATATAGCAGAGGATGGCCTTGTCAAGCATCAATGGGAGAGGAGGCCCTTGGTCCTGTGAAGGCTAAATGCCACAGTATAGGGGAATATGAGGGTGGGGAGACAGGAATGGGTGGGTGAGTGTGGGATAAAAGCAGGGGGAGTGGGGATTTGATAGGGGGTGTCGGGGGGGATTTTTAAAAAGCTGATGAATTTAGTAAGTCCTGACACAGCTGAAGCACAATAGTGTGTTGATGTTTGGTCTGTTGTATTGTAATCCTAAGTTCTGTACCCAGAAAGTCTAATTGCCTATGAGTGAATTCTCACTTTTAACAGATTTTGTTGAGCAAACCTTGTTCCTTAATTTAACATTATGGATTAAATAAAAATAGAAGAGCTAATTACTGGAGGGACTAGAGATAGGTGGGTTTTGAATTACCTGGTTGGGGGTTGCAGTAAGGGGAGAGAGGAGAAAGGAGACAGAAAGAGGAGGAAGTCACCAAGAGAGGAGATGGACCATGAGCACATGGCCAGGAGAAACAGCAAGTATTTGGAGTATGCTGTAAGGGTCCAAAAATCACTGAATGAAGATGGCAGGCTTAGATAGCGTGCAAAGACAAAGAGTGTTTATTCTGCAGAAACATTCAGCATGCGAGGGGAGGGGGGTGTCAACCATTCTTCTATATAGTGACCCCAGACAAAGGCATGTAGGTCTTCTTATAAGGAACTGGGAAAACTTTCTAGAAGGATTAGGTAATCTAAAATTTCATTGTCAGGTGCTGGGGAGGTCACAGGTGGTAAGTGGTTTGCATTCCTACGTCAGGAATGTTTAACCACAGGGTAAGATAGGGCTGCCAAGCACAGCTGGCCCATTCTGAGATAAGATATTTCCCCATTTTTGTGGTTATCCCCAGGCTGTTCTTTGGGAGGGGTTTTATGACCTTGTTTCTGGATTTTATGGTCTGTCCCTGGACCTGATGCCTTATGACCTAGTTTCTGGGACTTATGGTCTGTTCCTGGAGCTGGTGCCCATCACCTTCTTTTCAAAAATCAGGCCTGGTCCTTAAATGGAGACAAATTGGGTTGATGTTGTCCTTTCAATACAGTGGGGAAGTAGCCAGGCCAGCAGTAAGAAAAGTAGATTAGGAGATACCTCCAGTAATTGTCAAAGCCAATTAAAATAACCATAGTCTGTGTCTCATTCACTAGTGAGCTAGACAGTTTAAATTAGTTCAAGCACAACAGAGCAAGCATCTAAGCCTACTCTGGACCAGATTCTTACTCTGTTTAAGTGCACTGAACCCAGAACACTGACCAGAGAGCTCTGCCCAGGAAAGGGCACCAAAGGGAGAGAAGCTTCTGGGAAAGCTATCTTTGTAAAGGAAAAGAAAACAAATCCCTGTTGGGAAGAAGGCCAGAATCATAGGCCTGGTGTGACTCTGAGAATAGCTTGCTCCCTCTTACTCAGGTTCCTCCTGCTGCGAGGTTTTGTGACTTTACAGAAAGGCATGGAGGGGGAGCTACTGTGAAAGACCAATCAGGCTACTGTGTGAACGTTTCTACTCTAATCAAGGCTAACAGTGATTTTCTGAACTTAGACTGGCTAAAGGATGCACTGCTACTAGTATTAATGTTTTGGCCCCAACCCTGTGAATTTCATATACTCTGCTCTATCCCAGACTGTTGAGCCTAATGTGGGGAGGCATTCTGTGCCTCTTGGTGAAGAGAGTAATGGCAAAC
This sequence comes from Uromys caudimaculatus, assembly GCA_028551405.1. NCBI lineage: Eukaryota > Metazoa > Chordata > Mammalia > Rodentia > Muridae > Uromys > Uromys caudimaculatus. The sequence continues at coordinate 93,232,729 of CM052700.1, forward strand.
AGTTAGCAAAGAGCACGGTCCAAGCATAACTCTCAATTCTGCGCAGTCACTGGCTGTGCAACATAGGACAGGTTACTAAATCATTTTGAAATGATGTCTTATCTGTTAAAGTTGAGGGAAAATGTTTTTCATGTGCTGTTGCAGAAAACGGGGTGATATTTGGGAAGCACTGGGGAGAATTTTAAGTATAGATTTGTGCATCTTTCCTCGACTTTCTCTCAGTCCTTTGAAAGCCATGACTAATGTGGTAAGAATATATCTACGGAAGCCATGACACCAAAATAATATGCTTATTAACAAATGAGCATTCACATGTGAAGATAATAACAACCTCTCATACTCAGGTTTTTCTGAAGTTTACTATACACATACACCACACACACACACACACACACACACACATAGACACACACACACACACACACACACGTTTGTATGTGTGTATGTGTATTTCTATTAGAGTTGTTCTGATGAGCTTTGGAATTCATGTATAGTAGTTACAAGTTTAATTGATGGATGCTGCACACGTTTAATCTTTTTTATTTACTATTTTGATGATTTTTGAACTGATATGAGAGCGAATACTATCATTTGAGTGTTTTTCTCCCACAGAGCCTTAAGAATTTTAACCATAGTAAACAGTAGATAATTTAGAAAATATAAAAATGGTTCAAGATAGATGAGACTAATCTTGATTCTATCTAGTAATAATAATACTACAGTACTTTATAGTGACATCCATCGAAAGGCAAAATTGATTTACTTAGGTTTTCCTTCTTGTGTAGGTTTTGGAGCAAAGGTTGTAGATTTCTGATGACTAGAAGAGTGTACCTTTTGTGGAGATAATGGCAAAGAGACAAAACATCTTTCCCAGGTGGGTAGAGAATGCAGACCAGCCAGCAAAATACCGTAGAAGAGAAAGTGGAAGGAAAAAGTTTCCCTCTGTTTCTTTATTTCATCAGAAAACAATAATAAGGGGCCAAACAGAATAAAAAGAAATAGGGTACAGTGACTAGAATCCCTGTAGATGGCAGATATAATGCAGAATCAAAGATGTTACACTTGAATGTCATCAATGCTAGAAGGATAGAGAAGGAGCGGATGCTCATAGAAACTGACTATGTTAAAGAAATCACCTTATCACACTGTGCTGGTTGTTTAGTTCCTGATCTTCTCTTAAAATAAACCCAAAAGCTCTTCCATATTATGACTACATAGGCTCAGGAAAGCATGCTTCCATCACCCAGGGCGCATGTATGTGGAACTTTGCTGAGATTCCTAAAAGTCCTATTGCCACACTTATATTATCTTTGGCCTAGTGATCTACAGTGCTCAAGCAACTATCTGTTTTCCTTGATGCTTTTTTCCTGTGCGATACTTTTTCACCCCTGTACAGTTTTTATGGAATTGCAATAATGGTGGACTGCCACCCTTATCATTTGTAATGGAAATTCTTCAAAAGGCTTCTTTCATGTTTGTTCTAAATACGATTTCTCTGTAAACCTGTTTCTGTTAATGGTATAGAATAAGAGGAAATTAAACAAACATCTTGACTATTCTTTGCCTTTCATTTAAAGGAAAAACAAAGCCCATGCAATTAACATTTGTATTCCATAGGACTAAATTTATCTGCTCATTTGGGTGATTTTCATAGTAAAGTCATGTAGCAGGTACTCCCTCCATTCCTAGCCCTTGCTACGTTCTCAGTAGGGGTTGCTTAACCAAGATGAGTACTCATGTTGCATTGTTAGAAGTATATACTGGAGCGGCATATGTATAGGCTCTTTAGCATACATTTATGTCAATAAGGAAGATGGAAATGACTTTAAAAGGAAACCACAGAGAACTACACCTTAAATAATGAGGAATCAAAACTTACATGGTTCTGGAAGAGACAGGAGGAATTCATGACTCCTGGCTCCTGTGCTTTTCTGCCTCCTGACTCTTTGTGACCTGTACATCTGTGCCTTTCTGATTATGCTTTGGAATTTAGTTAGTATTGGTACTTAGGGGAAAACTCTAATCAGTGTATACTCATGATCTCAGAAACCTATGTGACTGTAAAGCATTTTTATTTCCATTCTTACAAACTCAGAGAAAATACCCTATATATCGCCACATTGCTTATTCATCTTGATCTCTGTTTCCACAACATTCTCTTCACGGCACCCTTGACTTCAGCGTTCCTCAGGCTGTAGATCAGGGGGTTCAACATGGGGTTAAAAAGGCTGTAAAACAGGGAAAGGATCTTCTGCTGCGTTTCAGGGTGTTGGGACTTGGGAGTCATGTATATGACAATGGCGCTGCCAAAGAAGAGCCCGACCACACAGAGGTGGGAGGAACAGGTAGAGAAGGCCTTTCTGCGACCCTCCCCTGACTGAATCTTTAGGATGGCGATCAGGATACCTGTGTAAGAGACCAGCACAAAGCACAGTGGTCCCACTAAGATGAATACAGAAGCTGCAAAGATGACAATTTGGTTGAGCATTGTGTCAGCACAGATCAACTTGAGGACAGACAGTATTTCACAGAAGAAGTGGTTGATTTCATTAGGCCCACAAAATGGCAGCCTCAGGATAAGAACAACGTGGACCAAGGCTAGGAGGGAGCCACACGCCCAAGAAGCAACAGCCATAGTGGTGCACGCTTTCCAGCCCATGATGACAGAGTATTGTAACGGTTGGCAGATGGCCACATACCGATCATAGGACATCATCACCAGGATGAGACACTCAGTGTGAGCAAAAGCCATGTATAAAAATGTCTGCATTATACATGGGGCAAAAGAAATAGATTTTTTCTTAGCGAGAAGGTTCGCCAACATCTTGGGGACGTTGTTGGTAGCATATGAAATATCGACGACGGCCAGGTGGGAGAGAAAGAAGTACATGGGGATGTGGAGTCTGCAGTCAAGCCAGATGAGCCCCAGAATGACTCCGTTCCCCAGCAGAGTGAAAGTATAGAGCACGGAGAAGAGGCCACAGAGGAGCATCTGCATCCGTGGACTGAGTAGGAATCCCTGCAGGATGAACTCTGGGACCCATGTCTGGTTCTTTGTCATACCCTCGTGACAGGCCCTGTGGAGGTCACGGCTGTGGGCAATGAAATGTGTGCTGAGGATCAAAGACAAATCTGGATTAGTTATTACAGAAATAGAGGGTTGGTTCATTATGCACACTGTGTGCCTTTCAGTTAGCAATCACTTTCAGAATCATTATGTTAAATTATTTAATACATTGTAAGAAAAAATGAAAATCCATTATAGGTAACATAGATATGATCACAAGCTGTTATGTGATATTCCAAGTTCTACATTTATTTTTGAACACAAGGTCATGGTAACAGTCAGAGTTTTTACTTTTCAGAACATCTAGCTATTTCATTTTTGAGAAGAGATTGCAGCCATATGTCGCATGTTTTGCTTTCTATTCAGTTTTCATGTTTTGTTTCTACATTCTCAACCAAGTTCCGTTTTATGAATTATGCAGAGTACAATGCACATGGCAGGAACTCAACCAATAATTAAAGAGTTAGTATGCAAGTGAATTAAGTAAGAAGTGATTACAAATGCAACTTCAATGCCGGGCAATGGTGGTGCACGCCTTTAATCCCAGCACTTGGGAGGCAGAGGCAGGCAGATTTCTGAGTTTGAGGCCAGCCTGGTCTTACAAAGTGAGTTGCAGGACAGCTAGGGCTACACAGAGAAACCCTGTCTCGAGAAACCAAAAACAACAACAAACAAACAAACAAAACAAAACAAAACAAAAACCAACAAAAAACCAACCAACAAACAAACAAACAAAAAAACAAATGCAACTTCAAGGGGAGTCCGTTTGACTCTGTGTTTACTAGTCTTAATGCTTCAGCAAATAAAGCTTAACTGATGTTTTTGCTTCTTGATGTTATCCATACAACTCTAGCTCTTCACTTTGGAGGCATAAGCAAAGAATGACACCGTTAACATAGCCAGCAATAATAGAAGCAGTTCTTGAGATACCACCAAGTTAAAAGGTTATTTAAGCAAAGATTAAAAACCATAATCTTACTACTATATCATCCCACCCCTTTTCAAGGCTGCTTATTCTGGATGCTGTTCCCAGAACATTAACCCACACAGTTTAGTGTATAGTGCATGGATGGATGGATGGATGGGCAGACAGCATGAAATGGAATTTGTATTGCACTGAGAATAAAATTATACAGCCTCAGTATAAGGACCTTGACTTGTCTTGTTGTAGCTTGTTTTGTCCTGTTTGGCTGTTGTCTCTTGAAGGCGTGCACTCTTCTGAAGAGGACATGGAAAAGGAGTAGACCCAGAGGAGAGAGAAGTAGAGGAAAACTTGAAAGAAGTAGAGGGAGGGAAAACCCTGGTCTGAACTTACTATATGTGATGAGAAGTTATTTTGAGTAATAATTCAAAAAAATAAAATAAAAGGGATAAAATGAAAAGGATATACTGCATATTAATCAAGTTTTTCAACCTTTTTCTCTCTGTTTTCCAATCTACCACAGATATGGTTATAAGAACTACAGAAATGGATAGACTAAAAGTTCCATATAAATATAGAAACACTGAATGATCAAGGAGTCACTCCTAATGTGAAGTTTATGACTCAGTGTGTGAAAATGCCAACTCCATTTTAAGCACAGAACACTCATTGCTCAGAATTTGACACTGTGTTTCCCATTCAGTGGGGATTTCTGAAGCCTTTCTTCCCTTCAGACCCAGCTTTACTAAGTAGCTTCACTTTGCAAAAGATCCTTTACTCACTGTGGTACCAGAGCTGTCCTTGCTTCAGAAAGGTGTTCACATTTAGAAGAAACTGCACTGAGAAGCTTGGTCTTGATGTGGTTCCCAAGCAACTGGAGTGGGGGGCTATCCCAAAAGCTGTTGCCTGTATGTGGGATATGTTCTTCTAGTTGGGCTGCCTTGTCTGGCCTTAGTAGGAGAGGAAGCACCTAGCCTCACAGAGACTTGATATGCCAGGGTGGGGAGATACCCAGGGGTGTCCTCACCTGTACAGAGGAGAAGGGAATGGAGGGTGGGGGAAGGATTGTGGGAATTGGTTAACCAGGAAGGGGGCAGTGAGTAGGATATAAAGTGAATAAGTAAAAAGTGAATTGAACGAGAAGAAGAAGAAGAAGAAGAAGAAGAAGAAGAAGAAGAGGAGGAGGAGGAGGAGGAGGAGGAGGAGGAGGAGGAGGAGGAGGAGGAGGAAGCAGCTGCACTGAGATAGAGGAGCTTTTTAAAGTCTTACTTTTTCTAGTGTCTTTGAAGAAAGACTTTACACGTATATGAATTCTCACTATTCTCTTGATGAGGACTGATGCAGGATGGGGCCTGCATGGTGGTGGGAGCAACAGCAGGGTAGGTTTTATGGTGATCTTATCTTCACCAATCTCTCCCTGATTATCTCCAAGGGTCCCCAAGGGAGCAATAATGCACAAAGTTCATATTTAATGTCTACCTGGAGAACAAAGTTCTGTTTATCATTCTTTCTCCACTTCTATGGGCTTTGGGGATGGATGTTTAGAGAATAGAGCTGGCAGGTGATGATGATGTAATGCCCAGATGTATCAGTATACAGTAACTGATTCGGGTAAGAGGAGCATACAGGCTATTGGGACCATGATACAGATTACACTCCTAAAGTTTCTGGATGGCAATGGGTTCATGAGTCCTCATCCTGCCTCATAATCGATCAAGTATGGCTTTCAAAAGGAGAATATGCATCATCCTTATGCTTACTCCTGAGATAATTCCAATATGGATTTTGGTAGATAAGAAAAAATTACATTTATTCTGACCTGCTCACACAGTGATATATATATATATATATATCACTGGGTACAAGTTTGAATTGGGTACAAGATGTAGTAGAAAAGGAAAGAGAGAAGTTAAAGTTAAGCTGCCCTTGAGATACTGTAGCTTAATCCCATGACATTCAGAGGATGGAATGTATCTGATCCCCAGTATTCTGATATGACCGTGATGTACAATGAAATTGGTGAGCAATAATGTGTCAGACTGTGAGAGGCTTGTATTCATATTCATGCAATAAAGTATAAATGGAGGGTCCCTTACTGTTTTCTGATTCTCTCTTATGTGTACATGGAGTGTGTGTGTGTGTGTGTGTATGTGTGTGTGTGTGTGTGTGTACTGTTTAGGTACAGTTTTGTAGAAAAATAACTGAAACCACTAATCAGAATATAGTTTATTCTTTAATAGAGAGAGATTCATGCCGCTAACCTGTGAGCCATGTGTTCTGTTAACAACAAGGAAGGTAAGGAACCACCTCTGCCACTTTGCATCTCAGCAAGAAAGAACATATCTAAAGGCCAGGCTTTAAGAAGAGTATACATTTAAACATGATGGATGTCATTTGCTTGTGCGATATATACAAGGGTTTTGAGCAAGGAACTAGCTGCTCTATTTTAAAGTTCATTAAAGATACCTAGGTAAAAAATATGTATTTCAGATATGTGTGTGGAAAGCCTTGGTACCAAAAAGTATAAATTAAAGATATCACAGATGTGAAGTGATCAGATGAAGAACATAAAGATCATATATTGTATGATAGGTCATATCCTATCAGATGACTAGTGTGTAAGAGACATGAAATAAAATTTTCATTTCAGGCATGAGCACTTTTGGATGCCTTCTAAGAAATGAAATTTTTCATGTACAAAAGTAAATTGTAGTTAATTGTTATTTTAATTTCAAAAACATATTAAAAACTTACAATTAAAGATATTGCACATTGGAAATAACCAGACCCAAAGTCTGTACAGCTCAATAAACTTTTATACACATTTAAGGCTGTGGAGCTTCACATTGGATTTTACATTTTCTCTATTGAGTTTATTTTCATATATAACCTATATAAATATAAATAATAGAATATTATAATAAAGATAAAATAAATCTGGAGTTGCTTGAGACCATCACTGTGTCCAGAAAAAAAAATAGCATATTTTAGCATTACTTCTCATTTTTATTGACCCGCACAAAGTGATTTTTCAGCAACCGGTAATCTTTATTTCCAAAGAGTCTGCCATTAGGCTGTCAGTCAACATTTCAATACAAATTGGCACCAACCACAGTGAAAACTAAAAGTATTAACAGATAAGTAAAATAAGAACTAATGAGAGAATATGCTGCGAAGAAATGGGTAATCAAAGATTGCAGAAGGAAGATCGCTGAGTTTTTCCTGGCAAAAATCAAGTGTGTTAAAATAGAATTTCTAGCACTACCCCAGCACCAAACCTTGCACTCTGCAATTCAAACACTAAATTCCTCAACACATTCAGAATGGGCTGGAGACAAGGAAACCATGGGATTTTACACTTCATGTCTCCTCTAATTATGGGACCAAAGTTCCTTCAATATCTTATATCTCCCAGGATCATAGTAGGCTCAAAGAGAAAGAAAAAGAATAATGACATCTTCAGAAACAGAGAAATCAGTGTTATATATGCAAGGAATTAATGGGTTTTAATAAATAAATTGCACATCTGCCAAGGACAAGCCTTGGCTTGGAGAGAGGTACCTGAGGAGGGGTGCTTGGGAGTGGCAAAAGAATGACACGAAGTCAATCATGGAAACAAGCTGACAGCTCTGTGTTCTGCTTAAGCTGGCTCTCCAGACAGCTGCTTATATAGCTCAGCTCTTCCAGATCAAAGCCGTCTTTTATTTACATATCAATTCAATCATTACCCCAGATTCCCTTTTGATTATCTCACGAATCAGCATTTTATAACTCTAGCCCCTTGATTCTTAAGAAAGAGAGAGCAAGTTCTTTTTTTTTTTTTTTTAAATCATAGCAAATGAACTCAGAGATCTGCCTGCCTTTGTAAGCACAAACATTAATTTTATCTGGGTGAGATCCCATTCTGAAATTACCGTTCCCACCACACCTGGACCTAAACTTGCTATGTCCCAAACTGACCTTAAACTCAGAAATCTGCCTGCCTTTGGGAGTACAGACAATAAGTTAGCTGGGATCTGGCTCTGAGACTACCATTCCCACCTCGCCTGGACCTAAATTCCCTCTGTCCCAGGCTAACCTTGAACTCAGAAATCTGCCTGCCTTTTTATCTTTCTGATAAGCTAGATCATTAATTCAATTGCCTTTGCTCTTTTAGGTCCACAAAGTCCCTCATACAATTCATATTTCATCCTTATATTTTGTATAGTTGAGAAATTATACATTCTCTTTTATACTATTTTTTTAAAGATTTATTTATTTATTTTATGTATATTAGTACATTGTTGCTGTCCTCAGGCACACCAGAAGAGGGCATCAGATCCCATTTCAGATGATTGTGAGTCACCATATAGTTGCTGGAAATTGAACTCAGGACCTCTGGAAGAGCAGTCGGCGCTCTTAACTGCTGAATCATCTCTCCATTCCCGAAATTATATATTCTTGAACTCATATTTTCAGAGTTCTTTCTCACAGCCTTAAGGGATGTCTTGAAGGTCACAGCATTTACCATTTTGCTGAGGAACACATTTTCTCCTCCCAACCTTGTACTGTTTCTAATAATCATGGAGTCATTGACCTTAAAAGGGAGAGTGTTCCCTGAGGGAGGAAAATGAAAATATGTGCATTATTACATAAGCAAGCCTATGCCTAGCAACCATCAACACTCATCGATGCCCATGCCTTGCTGGCTCTGCTCCCGGGGCAGGAAGCCAAGTCATTCCATCCCTTCCACGGCCACGTAGGACTCAGCACATATCTGTGAGTTTCTTGGTTTCTTCGTTTGTTTGCTGTTTTGAAAACCATTAAATTAAATTCTCCCATCAGGCCACTTCCATCATTTTCCATTACTAAGCATTTGGTGGAATTTATGTATAATATATGAGTGTTTCTCAAAGTATCATCCAAAGACAGTACTTTATTTTTGGATGAGTCAAAAAACACTTTGCAAAATTTAAAGTTTAATGGAAGCATATAGTTATATTTTTAAAAAGTTCCATATATAGGAAGAACCATAGAGACCATTTAATCCAAGTCTGTCATACTCACTGCATGGATTATAGAGCTAGATAAGGTATAGGTTCTTCAAGACCAAGAGCAAGTTAAGATAACTCAGGCATCTCAAACCTCCTGTAGTTAACATGTGATGCTTACTTTTCTTCTCAGCTTTTTCCCTGTTATGTTTACTTTATTTATTTCCCCTAAAATACTTTTTTTTGAGAAAATTCTCACCCTATAGCCCAGGCTGCCTCAGAATCATGGAAATTTTTCTTTCTTAGCCTTATAAATGCTGGATAACAGATGCAAACTACCATATGCACAAAAATCACAATTTTAAAAAAGTATATATTTCACAGAATTATAAAAAGGTATTATATTATATAATATATAATATATATAATATATATATATATATATATATTATATATTCCTTGATATAGTCTCAACTAGTTACTATGAAATAAGCCTAAGGATGATTTATTCATTGACGTGACTATTTAGCAACACACTCCTGTCAATTTTAGGACAAGGACACAAGATAGACACCTTTACTGCTCAGAAAGAAAGTCCTTCTAGCATAGGAAAAAAGAAGCAATGAAAACAACCTGGGATTTTATTTTGTGGCACATGCTGGTTTGCTAGATAACATTAGTGACATTGGTCACAAGAATATAACAGAACACTAAACCTTATCACACTCCTGGTAAACAGGCAAGAAAATGCTAGAGGCTAGAAAGCTCAGTACTATATAGCACATCATTTGGGTCCATTGTGGTTTTATCACACAGACTAGAGAGGAGAATAACCAAGGATGTAGCTGAAGAAGCAGTTGGGCAAGAAAATTTTGTGTCTTAAAATATTTTCAAAAGAAATTGGAGTTTATGTTGCTGAAAATATGGCACCAAAGGTTTCAGGAGATGTAAAATAGGTTTTGAATTGCTTGTGGAAATTTTTTAAACATTTATTTCTCATTTTTAAAATTTTTGTGTGAGTGTGGGTGCACATGTGTGTGTGTGTGTGTGTGTGTGTGTGTGTGTGAATGTGTGTGAATGTGTGCATGCACACAATAACCCTAAGGCTACAATGGTGGTACAGTAACCAAGAGCTCTCTAATTGGACTTAAGATCTGCTTAACAGATGGATATCAATGAAGTACTATAAACCTAGTGAACTATCCTGGGCTTGTGAAATCTTACATCTTGGAGGAGAACCTATAATTACCCCTTTACTAAAATAGCACAATCTCTAACTAAACTCTAAATATGTGCCTTCACACACAAAGATAAATATAATTCAAAGCCCTAATCAAGGAATATTTTTTGTAACAAATGGAAACAATTACAGAAAACCACAACCAATCAAAATATAGAATTTTGGACCTCAGTATCAACTGATACATCTACAGCACAACTCAGGCACTTAAGGCTCAGGAATCATTGAAGAGGGAACAGAAAGATTGTAAGATCCAGGGATGAGGGTGTTCATTATGAGATTATGTCTCCCAGAAATGTCAGAAACTACAACATTAAATGTTACAAACATGACTGCCAAAACAGGATATGAACAAGGAGGACATCAATAGATACTCTAATGTGAAAGGGAGGAAGTTCAGGAAAGCCAGACCTAAGAAAAAGAACTACAGGCAACTAAGGAATACTGAGAGAAGGAGAAATAGCCCTTTCCAGGGAAGAATACACCAATTGGTTATCCAATACCAAATGGTCATCCCTAAAACCATAGTTTTGTAAGTGGAACTATACAGACTGAACAGGTTGCATTTATATATTTAAGTATATATAAGGATGTGTGTATAACAATATAGGAATGTATAAATAAGTAGAAATATATTTCTATATATAATATAGAAACATATGTAAAATAATAGTAATATACATACATATATGTTACAGAAAATTAGGTGATGAATTTGAAAGTGAGTAAGGGGTTCACATACATGGAAGAGTTTGGAGGGAGTAAAGGGATGGGGTAAATGATGTAATTATATTATAATCCCAAAAAATCTTTTAAAAATGTATTTGGCAGTATATCAGACTTTCTAACTTTGTTCTGGCAGTTGATGTCATCAAACATCAGACCCGTGAGACTCTCAAATATTGAGACTCCTTTAATTAAGTCTCATCTTTCTTCTTTTTTAACTCCTAACATTCTTACTCTCTCCTGTATTTGCCATGTCTGAGAACTGCAAGTTGAATCTGGGGCCTCCCACTTGCTGGTCCAGCATGCCAGGTATAAACTTCGTCCTCAGTGCTTCTCAGAGCTTCATTTTTCTATCTCCTTCTCATCGTTTTTGTCTTTTTATCTTATCTCCCTCTTCTCTTCTAACCTTCCTTTTGCTTTTATAATCTCTTCCATTTCCCCTTTAAAGGGGGATCTTCAGACTATAAATTGTGTCCAGGCATCAGGCATCACTTGACCATAAGTTGATAAAGAACGTTTAACAAAAGAATTTTGATAACAAGGTTAAAAATTGAAAAGACAGATGAAACAAAAACAAAACAAATGAATAAAACAGAATTAGGAAAATTTTATAAACCTACTGTTTTGAATCTCTAGTCAGTGTTAGCCTATTCACAGTACCCCCTTGATTCCCCGCCTTCCTCATCTTGGAGAAGTGAAAAGCGTTCAGTTGCTAAGTCAGAGTCTAGTGATATTGCTTTTCACCCTCATCCAAGTAGCTTCATTTTATTTTTTTTTCCAAAGGAAACTTTCATCTTTTATTGTGCTTGTGATACAATGTAATATTTACTCTTCTTTTAAATTTCTTGCAAATGGAAATTCTGCTATGCACACATTAAACTGTTTAGATTTCATGATAAAAACCAAGTGGTAAGAGAGTGTACTTTTGGCATCTGTACCTTTAACAACAGTTTCTAGGCTTACAATAGCTACCAGATATGTGATATATATCTGAAGAAATCATAAACTTTTTAATATAAATTTTATGGCTTCATTTTTTCACCCACTTTTTTTTCTAGTACAAAAGATAAACAATTTCAGAAAGAGTTAAAGTAGTTGAGAACTCAGAGCATAATCTATTATAAAATCATTATCTCTTCCTTAGTAAAAAAATAGATTGTTGGGCATACTTTTACCTTCCATATCTAAAGCTGGTTATTATAATTTCATACACAAAATGTGGGTTGGAAATCAATTACACTATTTTCCTCATATGTATTTACCCATGTGCTTTATGACTCGGTTTTCTTAGTTAGCTGTGGATCTAACCATCTCCATCATAATTTCCTAAAGAGTACATAAGATAAACATGTTACATATTCTTCCAAAAATACATTGCCCACACTGCTCATTATAACCCCAGTCCTGTCACCTTGTCCTTCCAGCCCATGGCTCAGGCTATTACTCAACTTCATTCTTTTTGCTCAATCCAGAGCCTGTGAGAAACCATTTCTTGGACATTCTTACTTAATCCCTCCAAAATCAAATCATTGTAAGTTATAATTATAAGCAACATGGCCACACTTATGTTTGGATAAAGCCTACTCTGGTGTGTGAGGGAGAGCCTCTAGCACTGCTGGGAAACGTTCCCAGTTATCCACTGTAAGCATCCTTAGTGTGTCCTAATGTCTTAGTCTGCAGTTTTAACTACACAGTGTTTAACTCAAGAGAAAACATGCAAAAAAGTCATTCTTCTACTTAATATATGTTGTTAAAATAATGGCAATACTATTCCCACCCCTATAGGAAAAGTGATGACTTTCCTGTGAAGGAAGCAGGCAGTATTCCATCAGTCTTACTTCTTTTTTTTTTCTTTGTTCTTTTTTTCCTTTTTTCTTTTTGATACTTTATTTACATTTCCAATGTTTCCCCTTTTCTGGGTCTCCTCTTTGGAAACCCCCTATCCCCTCCCCTTCCCCGCTTCTGTGAGGGAATTCCTCCTCCCACCTACCCGCCCACCCATCCCCATATTC
>CM052700.1:93246165-93271053 GCA_028551405.1 Uromys caudimaculatus
GGATAGTTTTATGCATTTCCTTTGTCTGTTTGATTGTATTTTCTTGCACTTCTGCCTGTTTGATTGTGTTTTCCTGTAATTCTTTAATGGATTTTTGAATTTCCTCTTGAATGTCTTCTCGTTGTTTATCACTGTTCTCTTGTATTTCTTTAAGGATGTTATTTATTTCTTTCTTAAAGTCTTCTATCATCCTCATGAGAAATGATTTTAAATCTGAGTCTTGCTTTTCTGGTGTGTTGGGGTATCCATGGCTTGCTGTGGTGGGAGAGCTGGGTTCTGATGGTGCCGAGTGCTCTTGGTTTCTGTTCTTTATGTTCTTATTCTTGCCTTTTGCCATCTTGTTGACTCTGATGTTAGCTGATCTTACTCTGTCTCGTTGTGGCTTGCCCCTCCTGCAGGCCTCTGTGTCAGTACTCCTTGAAGACCAGCTCTCTCTGAGAGGTGTTTGAGTTTGGAGACCTGTGGCACCAGGTCTGCTCTGGGGTGCAGAAAGAAATTGGAAAGATCTTGTCCCCAGCTGTCCCTTGGTTTCTATGCCGTGATGGCTCTGCAAGGGTCCCTCTTGATCCAATGGGTTTGAGCAGAAGTGGTGGTTTTGCCTGTGCTCAAAGGTGTGTCAGCACTCCTGGGATACCTACTCTCTCCTGGAGCCTTGTGGCCCAGGCTGGGGTCCCCAGGCACAGGCCCCTGGTGGCCCAGGCAGAAGTCTCCACCCATAGGTCGGAACCTGAAGGTTCAGAGATTTTGTGTTCCCTGGCTTCTCAGGCACTGGGTCCTGGCGGATCCGGGCAGGTCCGGGTGAGAGGTGTTGCTCCCCTTTATCCCACTCACGGCTTTCCCAAGCTCCTGGGAGGTTAGCTTTTTCTGGTGTTTGTTGGCTATGGACTCCTGGTGGCCCAGGCAGAGGTCTGGCCATAGGTGGAAACCTGAAGGTTCAGAGATTTTGTGTCCCCCGCTTCTCAGGACCTGGGCCCCTGCGGATCTGGGCGGGTCCGGGTGAGAGGTGTTTCTTCCCTTAACCCCACTCACTGCTTTCCCGAGCTCCTGGGAGGGTAGCTTTTTCCGGCGCTTGTTGGCTATGGCCTCCTGGAGGCCCAGGCAGATGTCTCCTGCCTCAGCCGCCCGCTGTTGGGATCCAGGGGGTTTCTATGCCTGCCTACCTCGGGCCCTGTGTCTCCTAGGTTCAGAGCATTTCCTGGTGAGTTGTGGAGCTTGTCTTGGGCCCACTCCCAGCTTTTCCAAGCTGCTGGGAGGGTATCTTTGTCCCGGCGCTAATTTCAAGTAGCTTCATTTTAAGAAAACACAGTATTAATTTAAATTCATTCTTTCCCCCTTCTTGACAAATAGCTATTAGGCTGATCTTTAGTAATTAAAGGGTTGCTTTGTTATAAAAGTCTAACAGTAAATTCCTTGCAAGTGGGTCAACAATTGTCACTGTATAGTGGGAACAATCTAACATTATATCTATTAGTCTCAAGGCGGCCAGGAGATCTTTTCTTTTCTTTTCTTTTCTTTTCTTTTCTTTTCTTTTCTTTTCTTTTCTTTTCTTTTCTTTTCTTTTTTTCCCCTCAATAACAACTTGCATTGTTCTGTAAAACTCTCGAGGTATCTGCACATTCATCAAAATGTTGCTTTATTATTCATGAAACAAGTAAAAAAGGCTTCATTTTTTAATAACTAGAATAAGAATCAGTGAAAACAAAATCCTGGAGGAGGGGAAGCTAATGTCAAGAGTGAGTTATTTTCTTTGGCTGCTCATATTGAGGTCTAGGTGAGATCCACATTATTTAATGATGTCTGGTTTGGAAATATCTTCCCATAGAAACTTAAATATCCTCAAAGCTCAAGGTTCTCAGATACCATGATATGCCTTGGTTTTGTAGGCAAAGTCAAATATTCCAAATGAGCTTGCCTGCTCATCAATTGAACTAATGCAGATAAGATACATTACCCAGAATGGTGAAATGCTGAATTGTCAGTTATGGATAAATACTTTTGGCACACACTAGAAAGTTCTGATTTAAACTTGTATATTTTTCTCAGTATATTCTCTGTGTGGATGCATGTTTGGCTCCTTTCTCTGCATAACAACCTTGACCTGAGTTCATGTTTATTTCTGGAAAGAGAATCTGTACTTTAAGAGATTAATAAATAATAATAACAGAAACATAGGTTCAGTACCTAGAATCTATCAGGAACTGAACTGAGACAATTTCATAAGTTTTGTGCAACAACTGTAAAATATATAATCAAAATAGAATCACTGAACATGAATGAGAAAGTTAAGAATCTAAAGAGATTAAAGGAATCTTGAACCTTAAACTTGGGTATGAGTAACTATAAATACCATGTCTTTAAATCTTGCCCTTTTCTTTGTATTGCATGCTGCACTTCAGAGCCTTAGAGAAGTGTCACTATGGCCAGACAGTGCTGCCTGCTAAGCTTCAGCAACCCTTATGTTTATTACATAGAACATCTTGTAAAGTGCTTCAGCATTCATGCTCATGGTAGAAGAAAAGGAAATCATCACAGAGTTAAATTTGTTAATTTTATATATTTTAATACAACAGTATTCATACTGTATGTAACATTTCCTGTGATGTTTACCACTTACCATAATGATCTAAGTATCTACCAATGCATAGAAATACAATAATATCCTACTATGGGAACAATACATAATTAAATTATTTCTTAGTTAATTTTTTCCATGTAATAAGCAATAGTGTTTTTGTGAATGAAAACTTTTTTTGTACCTTGCTTAACTTTTAAATTAGCAGATTGGTAGTTAGTGAGTAAAATTAGAAACTATAGTGGGGTTTTCTTGGACCTACCAGCAGAATAAATAAGACATGGAGGCTTTTAATATAGTTTAAAGCTTAGGTCTTTGCATGGGCGGTCTAACTTAACTGGATGATTTGGGCTATGACCTGTCACATGACTAACTTTAAACCTTTCTTACTCCACTGCGTTCCATGTCTGTTCCTCTTGGTCCACTCTAGATTGTACCACTTCTGATTTCTTCTCCTTGGTCACTCCTTCGCTGGGAAGTTCCACTTCCTTCCCAGCTATTGGTCGTCAGCTCTTTATTATAACTAATGAATAGTGAGGCAACCTCTGATACATTCATTGGATCTCTTGGAACTGGAGACACAGGTAGTTATGAAGCACCAAGAGAATGCAGGTCATCTGCAAGAGCAGTTCAATGGCAGTGTCATTGCTCTGACCTCTCCTTTTCAATCTTAACATCTTTCTTAGCATCTCTTTGTTTCACAGTTCTGTGTGTATATAAATAATTCTTATATTTTCTCTAACAATTTTAGAGTTTAAAATATATTTGTATGTATCTGATGCTAGCAAAACTGAACATAGTTTTATGTTATTGGCCACTGGATTTTCATCTTTTTGAGTTGCTAGTCTACATCCCTTCCTTCCTCATTTAACTCATCTGTCTGCCTATGATGTGTATCCTGGGCCCTAGCAGATAGAAAGTGCTGAATGCTTGCTGAATGAGTGATGGAATGGACTAAGAGTAGGAAGTTAGGGAAGAAAGGAACAAGAGAATGAGGGATGGAAGAATAAAGGCTGGTCAAGAACAATGTATTTATTATTAATTTACTTTTATTGTTATTTTTAAAATTTTAATATTTATTTATTCATGTGTGTGTATGTGTGTGTGTGTGTGTGTGTGTGTGTGTGTGTGTGTGTGTGTTTATGTTTTGCCTGCATGTATATCTGTGAATCACATGTATGCCTAGTGTCTAGGGTGTCTGTGGAGGTCAGAAAAGGGCATCTGATCCCCATGAACAGGAGTTACAAATGCATGTGAAATGTCATGTGGGTGCTGAGCACTGGATCTGGGTCCTCTGCAGGAATAATGTGTTCTTGACATTTGATACCTTTCCCTAGTTCCACTCATGTTATTTTTATTAAGATTATAGATTCCAGGCTTTCACTTACTGTAACTAAATTTTCCATTTAATATTTGAGTTTTTCTGTCAGAAACTTTGTAACTTAGCCTTTTTACCATTTTTACACTTTATAAACTCATCCAGCCGAATTACATGTTCAATATTTCTTTTGTTTTCAACTGAAAAGAAATTAAACCAATCTAATGAATATTAGAATTAAAACTTAGTTCATCTTGAGAATCCCAGCATTATTAAGCCAATGGCATCCAAACATTTGCTAATGGCCAAAAACAGTTTCAAAAAGTGTAAACATCCAGTACATAAATTTAAGATGAGATTCAAAATTTTAATGTAAATTGTAAAGAATGATTTTGCTTTAAAGATGAATTTCTTTTTTTAATAATTCTTTAAAACATCAGCCACTGTTAAGCACTTCACAGAAAAATTAGTAAAGACACTACCCACACCTGCCAGATCTTCTTCAAGCCCCTGGAAACATGTGCACCGTCTCTTCTGCTGTCTTCCTCTCCCCATCCAAGACTCATGTTCCTTTTCTGAACTATTTAACAGAAAGCAGCAGGCAAGTCTCCACTCAGTGCTCCAGTACAAATTTCACGAGACTGAAGGCACAATCTCACATACCTGCCATGCAATATACCCAGACATGAAGAAACATTTCTGAAGCCAGAAACTGGGAACTCTCCTGCTTCAAGCAGGGCTTTTTTTTTTTTTTTTTTAACTTTCTGCTCCAGGACCTTACATAGGATCCTGAATTATTTATCAATTTTCATTCCCTATCAATTTCATTCATTATCAATCAGTCTTTCCCTGACTTTCATGATGTCAATAATTTTAAAGACTATGGTCCTTGCATTCTGTAACATGTGCCTTTATCTGATTCAATGTTTACTAACACACATGGGTTAGAATCACTTGGCAAGAGCATCTAAGAGACATCTGGGCGAACATCTACACATTAGGGGACAGGGAGTATTGAACCACCTACCTCAAGCAACACTTTAACTTTGATATATGGGGTTATCAGGTTAATTTTCCATAAAGTATCATGCTCTTTGTGTAATTCGTTAGGGTTTGTTATAGGTATGTTCACACTATGCTGACACTTTTATTCCTACCACAAGGTTTAACTCTACTGGTAGATCCTCTACCAACATCACCATTGTAAAGTTGCCAAAGGACAAACTTTCATGTCCACGGCTGCTTTGCATTTATGGTTTTCATTCCTGTTAGAAGGAGTTTTACACATCACCTGGTTTATATTCCTTTCTATCAGCATGGACTCGTGAATGTTTGTGGGTTGCTGTCTTTTTCTTTATCTTTCTTCTGTCCCACCCTCCTTCCTGCCCACTATTTTCCTCCCCTTCCTCCCTGTTGTACCAACTCTCTGTTTCTTGACAGGGTCTTATGTGGCCCAGACTGGTATCAAACTTATATAATTCCCAAGACTAACCTTGAATGACTGGTCCTCTTCTTTCCATCTCTCAAGTACTGTGAGGTAGGGAGAATGAGAGTCCCTTCTAGGAAACATCTGCTCCCTCCAACACACTCCACAATTCTTGGAGAAATTTCCTATTTTCTGGTATAAATGTCATCATGCTCATTTTTGTTCTGGAATGAGCCATTTACCCAAAAAGTCTTCTTTCTATGTGTAAGAATGGCTTACAAATCATGATCTGCAGCTCAGTGTGCTTCTGGAAAACAGGGAACTAGTTCTTCTAGAGTAATACAGTTACATACTTATACACATATCCGTAAATATTTCCATGTGTACACATTTAAAAAAAACATAGATTTTTTCTAAATAATAAATTGTCCTTAGAATGAAAATGTTTTGCTCTTTGAAAATTACCATTAAGAAAGTGAAAGGGGGTTGGCAGGATTGCTCAACAGGCGCAGGAGCCGTCACCAAGCTTGGTGACCTGTGTTTGATCACTGGAACCTGTATGATGGAAAGAGTGATCCAACTTCATGTAAGTTGTCCTCTGACTTCCATGTATACACTGCGGTAATGCTCCCCTTCCCAGACAAATAAATAATAAATAAATAAATAAATAAATAAATAAATAAATAAATAAATGTATAAATTTTGTTGAAAGAAAAGTTCATGTTCTTCTCAAAGCAGAGAATATTGATTGTCCTTTTTAAACATAAAAAACAAGCTACCATATTCAATAAAATATTCATTATACATGAATAAGTTCAATATACTGTGTAAATACTACATGCTAACTGATGATACCACTGGAGCAGCCTCATTATATTCTGACCAAGGAATTCATCTCAGAATATATAATAATAAGAATATAAATGGCCCAATTTAAAGTGAGCAAACATCCTAAACTGAAATCTGGCACAAGAAAACATGAAGCAGTTAAGAAACACATCAAAGGACACTCAACACCACTGGTGTCAGGAAATTGCAAATTAAAGCATGAATGTGCTACAGCAGCTTACTATGATATTGAAAATAATAAGCCCCACTGTGGGAAGGAAGGCAAAGTGAAACTCCAAGTGTTGTTAGTAGACATGAGCTGTGCTTCTATAAGCATGCCCCAAAAGCCCTAACCTTAAAGGTTTGGATCTCAGTGTGGCTATATTGAAGGGATTGGAACCTTTGAGAGGTGGTGCCTAGGGGAAGTCTATAGGTTACTAGAGACAAGTCCTAGAATGACATGGACCACAGACTCTCCCTCATTTGTCTTGCTTCCTGGCTGTGAAGTAGATAGCTCTTCTCCACCATGTAATCTTGCATGATGTGCTATGTTGCCAAAGGCCCAAAAGAAGCAAGGGATACATACCAGTCACTGGCAAAAATTTCTGCATCTATGATTTAAAATAAACCTTAACCTTTAAAAAAAGATTTAAAAATTGTATGTGTATGTGCATCTGTGTGCATTTATGTGCATCACTTATATGTGGATACCTTAAAAGCCAGAAAAGGATATTTGAGTCACTGGAGCTGGAGTTTCTGGCAGTTGTGAGCTATCTGATGTGGGTTCTGGGAACTGAACCTATGTCGTCTGTAAGAGCACTAAACAGTGTTAACCACTGAACCTCTTTCCATCTCCCAAACCTTAACCTTTAATCTTTGTAAGTTGATATCTTGGTTGTTTGTCATGGTGATAGAAAGCTTACTAATGCCGTATAAAGTTGGATAACAATATTTAATGTCATTTAAAATATATATTCACTCTTGACCCCGAAACCTTTCTTTTAGGTGGAATAGCCAAGTAACACTTCCAAACATTTATCAGAGATTGAAGACTTATGTCTACACAAAGACGTGCTCTGACGTGTTCACAGCTGTTCTTAAAAATATCAGAAAGCTTTAATTATAGTATTCAGTCAATTTGCTACTGAAAGGGCATTTGGTTCAATTTAATGTCATTATTTGACAATTTAATATATATACAATGAACTGGGATCATATTCACCACTCATTACTTCTTTGAGCCCTTCCCAACTCCTGTGACTCTCTTCTTTACAAATATTTCCCTCTTACTTTCATGTGCTTCCCTGCTACCCCTTGACCTATAGTGTTTAATTAGGCTTGCTTTTATAAGGGGTAATTTCTAGAGCATAAATTAAGAATCAACTTCAGAAAGTTGTCTTCTGAACTCTTCACAGAAGTCATGATACCCATATATTTATGGAGAGAGAGAGAGAGAGAGAGAGAGAGAGAGAGAGAGAGAGAGAGAGAGAGAGATATGAAAACTTTATTCTCCAAAGCAGCTTGAATTAAATGTTTTTTCATCATAATATAAATAATCAATTCAATCAAATTCTTAGCTGTTTATTTTTGGCAGGGAGAGGTTTATATACACTTTCTTAGAGTCCTGTTTTTCTAGGGATTAAGGACTAAGCAGCGTATCCATTGAGTTAAGCAAAGCCATTGGTAGCCTGAGTCTGGGCACAGGAATCACAAGACAGAATATATGAGGCAGATTGAAGACCTGGGCAGCATGGCAGTACCTCTTGATGCTGACAGAACACAGCTGAGTGGTTCAGAGTCTGCACCCTGGTCAAAAAACTAACTGAGAGCCTTTCTTGTAAAAAGACCCATTAAAACCTGGGGTTCCTTGTCTGTCTCCTGCCCCCTTCTGAGGCTGTGACTGGATCCATGGGGTTCCAGTTGAAAGACACTTGTGCCTCTGAGGCTGCCCAGTGTAACCAACTTTGGGGTTCTCAGAAGTTTCCAAACCTTGGCTCTTCTGAATTTCCTGTTCCCTCCTGGCTCAGGAGCCCTTTAGAGAACTCATTAAAGACACACAGCTGGAAAGTTGCCTCTGGCATCTTGGCAAATATGAAAAGACAAAAAAACTTTTTAATTGATCTCCAAGGAATAGAAACCAAGACAAGATTTAAAAAGTGTCAGGAAAAATCTCTCCTTGCAGGGTTCATTAAAACTTTGCCACTGTTAATTACAAAAGCAGCATTCCCCAGGCATATTCTCAAGGGACCAGGGAGCCTTAGCCTTAGGGGAAGTCTGGGTTACTCAGCCACAGGGCATAGAGTAAGCAATTGGCCTCCCTGGGAGACTGGAGATCCCAACCTCTTACTAATGAATGAAGCTCTTCCCATTCACACACATTTATCTAAAGAATAATAAATTGAATATGTCTCTGTGCACTTTAAACACTGTACTAAGATCTTCATATGCTTCCTTACCTTGTCCAAGGTGGTATGGAAGGGCCTATGCATAGGTGGGAAGAGCACGCCTGCCTTCAAGCTGGGCTTCCAGCAGAAAAATTAAAGATGGCTTGGGATCAATTGTGAATGCTAGAGCTATGAAACTTGCCTCTACCTGCTTCTCCTTTGTGAACAGGGAGGCATTGAATGCTCAGGTTTCCATGCTCTTTTGATGTTAACAAAATGTATATAAAGGAGATTAAGCTAGAACTTACTCAAGTTAGCACTATTTCACACTTACCATCTTATGCTCGTAGTATACGTCTACCCCAGCTGCTATTAATGACAAGGTCTAACTCCATACTTTGCTTGACATGTGTCCTGCTTAGGCACTTTTGGTGATGTGCTAATAAAATAGAATCAATATGAATAGCAGGCACAGAACGGGTACCAATTCATCCAGGTCTCCCTGTGAGTCTTCACCACAGCTCAAGGTATGGGACATGTTTGGGTTAATATGTCACAGAGTGTGTGTAGGTCCCCTGGGAAGCAAGATAAGATCATACGTACAAGAGATTTATTGTGGACGTTCCATGAAGGGAAATGGAGAAGGCTGGAGACCATAGGGCAGCACAGCCCCCCTTTTGCTCCTACACTTTACTTCCAAAATGAAGAAGGAAGAATACAGAATGGGGGAGTGTAGATGGATACGCAGAGAATAATACCACCTCACAAATGTAAAAGTAAAAATCAGAAGTGGAAAACCATAATTTACCAGCTTGCTTAATGACACATTCAAGTAGGCAATGATACTAGGAGACAGTATCTTCATAACCCGAAGGTTTGTAGACTCTTGGTGCCATGCAGAAGAGCATTTAGTTATAAAGGTAGGGAGCTTTCTCTGCCTTAGTTATTCTTAATTACTAAGGCATAGAGATTTTCCTTTCCAATGGAGAAATCTGATGGAAGTCACAAACCTAAACACCAACGTTTATGTTATCAGTCATGAGACACTGACGTCATATGCCTGCTGGTGCACTGAAGAGGAGCACACAGCATGGCCTGGGGAGAGTTCTCCCCCACCCAAACCAAGTTATAACTTAATCTAAAACAGGGGGTATTCAAAGACCAGGACATTCTACATAACAAACAGTCTGGAATCTTCAAAGAATGTCAAGGACACAACAGACAAGATGTGAGGAACCTTCAAGAGTAAACGAAACTAAACAAATGCAAAGTTAACTGCAGAGAGCAATCCTGAGGAGGTGCTGAACTGAAAACTAATCTCAGTCAGTTTTACACCATATTGTTTCATCAATATTTAATTTCATGCATGTGGTTTGTATAGGTTCATCATGTCTAATATTTGTCCTTGGGAAATACCAGTTACATTATTCAGAGACAAAAAAGATGAATGAATTGCACATATTGTATTGGGTTTTACAATGTCTAAATAAACTTTTCTAAGTTTCATTTATGCCTATGGAGTTTGCTGTGACTTGCTGTGCCAGGGTGGGGTGGTACTCATGGGGTAAAGGCTTTACCATCATGAGAAAGCAACATAAATAAATGATAAATAGAAGTTATGTCAAAGTGTTAATATTAGAAACTAGTAAATATAAGGGAATGAGATATGAATGCTTATTTATAAATCTTCACAAAATTCTATAATAATAAAAATTTAGAAAAAAATGAATTAATTCACTGTGACTAGCAGTCTGCTCAGTTTCAGAAAAGATAGGAACTGTGCCAGATGATAATGTACTAAACACTTTCCCTAGCCTCCTAGGCCCTCGGGACAAAGGGACTGAGGAAAAGCCTAGGACAGGAGCCTTCTGGTTTCCATCTGTGGCTGGATACCTCAGTCTGTGCCACAGGGCTCCATAGCCAAATAGTGCCTGGAGAAAACTAGACTCCCAGGAGTGTGGATAAGCCTGTCTGCTCAGAGGGACCCACCTCTGAGCAGGAAGAATTTGAAGATGCTCTCACTGTCTAAATTCAGTATGGTAAAGATGGTGCAGGAAGTACCATAGAACACAAAAAGAAACAGAAGGTATTTAGGCTGGAAATGAAAAAGAAGACTGTCTGTCGAGGGACAGACACCATGATTGTGTGTTCTGAATATACTGGATAAGTGACAGAGTTGATATTTTGTCTTCTTCCTGTTTTAAGTGGGGATCTTTTAATGCTTTGGACATTTGAAGATGTTCCCATTTACACCTACCTATTTTTGTGAGGCATTTTATCGCAGGTGAAATGAAAGAACATTTGTTTAATCTATTGGGATGGTCAGATACTTTTTGCTTTCTGGTTAGTAATTAGCTTAATTATATTATCAGGTTAAAGCAACCTTTTTTTCCCTAGGATTTCTAGGTCCATTAATGTGTAAGTAGAGAGTCTATGGAGTGAAGTGTCCATGTCATTTGTAGTCTAGAAGTGTGAACTGTGTTTATTTAGTTTTCATGGTCTCCTGTTGATGTTTATGCTTTTTCTGCCTTCTTTCTTTGTGTGTGTCTGTGTGTACAGCTGTACATATCCATGGGTGTGTGTTCAGGGCCAGAAGAGGGCATTACATACCTTCTGTTGTCACCCTGCATCTTACCTCCTCAGGACAGGGTCTCTGAACTGAACCTGAATCTCATTGTTGCAGATAGACTGACCAGCCCAAGAACCTGTCTGCACCTTCCAATACTGGGGTTAAAAGCATATGTAGCCACACCCAGCTCTTTTGTATGAGTGCTGGGGATTTGAACTCATATCCTGCTTGCACAGAAAATACTCTTACCACTGAGCCACTTCCCCAACTCTTCTTCTGCCTTCCTGAACACACTGGAAAAATTTGTGACACTTGTCTCATCATCCTTGTCATCTAAAGCCATTTTTGATGCATTCTGCTTCCAGTTAAATAGAATTCTAGATCACATCTTCCTGAATTTGTCCATATACGAAAATGCTTGCATTGAAGATAACATTTTATACTGCTGTGGCCTTGGTTTCTTAAATTCCCTACACAAGATTTTTGAATTTTATTTGGAAAGTGATAAAACATGTGGTGATAATCTGTTATTTTGTACCCAGCTAGCAATCTTTGCTGTGCACAGAACAGCCTATAATACAAGAACCTTTCTTCCCATTATTGATTCCAATTATTGATTCTTTCTTTCATTCTCATTTTCTTAAGATTCTGCTCAGGGGTGAATACATTAAAAAGCATTTTACTCTGGCTGGTGAGGACAAGAGCCACTCCTGGTGTTGCATAAAGGAGCCCCTCCCTGTTCATTTCCTGCAGCCCTATGAGGTTTCTTAGAGACATGCTGATCAGTTCTTGAGCTACCAATTAAAGAAATTTGTGGTTCTTGGGAGCTCTCCTTTTTGTCTCTCTGTGGCATTTCTTTTTCTGGTTCTGCTAATACTATCCAGCGTAGCATTCCAAGAATCTGAAATTTATTTCCTGAACACACAGATCACCATGCTCTGTTTTGGTTTCTTCTACTCTCCAAGTACCAAGCTGAAGCTATCATGGAGCAAGATCACCCTTGGACTTCACTTGAATCTGAGAAATGGAAAAGATGGATGGAATATGGACCACAAAGACAAGTCTCACTTGCCCAACGAGAGTCTTTGTGGGGAAAGGCCAGAAGGAGACCATTTCCACTGTAAAAACAACCCCCACAGATACCTTCTCCTGGTGTCTTTGAATGAGTACAGCTTAGATACACGTAGAACACTGGTTTATAAGGACAAGTGCTGCAAATTGGACTCTTTTGTCTTATGAATCCATCAAAGTTATTTAGGAAATTGCCACCAGCTTCAAAGATAGTTGGAAGGAGCCAGAAAGCACTGGGGAACCCCACTGTCTATGGCAGCTATGTTCTATAGAGCAGCAAGTTAACAAATAATATGCAGCTTCCCCTACAGGAAATGGATGAGTAGGTTCTTACAGATCCCTGCTCTGAGCATTTCATCAACTGAAAAGTGTTTGCAGCATGTAGGCTCCTTTGCTGCTGTCCTTATAACACAGGCCTGTTTCACATGCTCGAAAACCCACTCCTCTACACAAACCTTTTAATGGCATCACGCTTGACAAGTGATTGTCCAATTCTTCCACAAACTTCCCTATCTTGCAGACAGCCTTTATTGGAAGGTGAATGTTTGCTCAGGCTCTGTTCCTCTGTGGAATCTGTGCACCAGCCTGCACTAACTCAGAAGCGTGTTTCATTTTCTTGTTCCAGGGAAACATGATAACAGAATTGATTGATTTTCAGCTCCACAGGGGGAAGGAAGAACGCAAGTTCAAAACCAGTATGAACTACATAGTGAGATCAACACAGAACAGACAGACAGGTGCCTGTAGAATCAGCCCAGGCATACACATTACCAAAATAATATCCAATGCAGAGGTCTGTGGAGAAACATCTATTGTGTACTCTAGGGTGAAATACATCACCAGAGTTTTACCTGCAGCTAATCAGTTGTCCAAACAAAAGGCACAAATGGTGTAGAATACAATTCAATTCAGACTATCAGTCCACCAGAAAACCTACAATGGAAAGACCAATAGCAAGCACTGAAACAACATGTGTGATTATGATGACTACAGGTGCGATGATTAACGTAGGGAAATGCACATGCTAAGCAAACATCCAGGAAATAGAGAAGTTAATATAAATAACAAGATTTAAGGCATAAAGAAGACAGGAGATCGTGTCTTTTTTTTCACATCCCGAGGTCAAATATTCCCCTTGGATCTGGAAGTTTGAGTTAAAGATCTGAGGAGTATATTTAGTGGATAAGCCCCAACATCAGCAACGATAGGATGGTCCGCTAAGGTCAGATGAGAGAAGAGGGAGGCGGGCAGAACATGAACACACAGACAAATGCCGTCACTGCGAAAACAGGCAGTTATCTGCCAGTAGCAGACAATTCAATGCAATGGGACAGGACATGAAAAATGACCCAAAAGTGAAAGTAGGCCAGGAATATCGCTGGGTGATAGAGGGTTTGCCTGGTATTCCCATGGCTCTGATCCTCAGCACCACAGGAACAAAATGAAATTGTTATTAGAAGAAAATGAATTATTGAGAGGAAAGAGTAAAACTGAGATCTAAACACGAAGATGACTACTAGCTAAAAACTCATTTCTCCAAATTATTAGAAGGAGTACAACTATAAAGTGACAATGTAGTTTTGATTTGGGTTTTTCTACCCTTAAGTGGCAAGGTTAAAGAACTCCATTTCTCTCCTGTGATCTTTAGGTTTTCAGTATACAAGTCTTGCTCGTAATTATGTGTGTTCCTAACTGTAACAAGTTTTCTGTGCCGACTCGTATCACCTTTGAATAGAAACACCTTATCTACTCCTTCCCAGTGTGTATACCCTTGCTTTTTACTGCTGTCATAGTCGTCAATGCATGTTACAAACGAGTGAGTGTCACTCCGACACTTCACTGCATGCATCCAGTGCTTGTTGAACTTTCTTTCCTACTCTCTCCTTCTGTGTTCTTCTCAGCAGCCTTCTACTGCTTCCCTAATAGTCCCCGTCCTATTTTGTTTTGTGTTTGTTTATTTTCATATATTAGAGAAAACATGTGACACCGG
This sequence comes from Uromys caudimaculatus, assembly GCA_028551405.1. Lineage (NCBI taxonomy): Eukaryota > Metazoa > Chordata > Mammalia > Rodentia > Muridae > Uromys > Uromys caudimaculatus. The sequence continues at coordinate 93,260,324 of CM052700.1, forward strand.
TCTCGCTGTGTCTGAGGAATCGCACGTGATTCCACACGTGATCTATAGCTCCTATGATTTGACTGCAAATGACAGAATGTCATCTTTCATTGTGGCTGAATAATAGTTCTCTCTCTCTCTCTCTCTCTCTCTCTCTCTCTCTCTCTCTCTCTCTCTCTCTCTCTCCGTGTGTGTGTGTGTGTGTGTGTGTGTGTGTGTGTGTGTGTGTGTGTGTGTGTATGTATGTGTGTGTGTTGTGTGGCACTTTTTTCTTTCTCTACTGATCTTTTGTTGGGGACTTAAGCTGCCTCCAGATCTTGGGTATTTTGAATAGTATTATGATAAGTGGTGTGTACATGTGTCTTTTATGTATGCAGATATGTATGCAGGTATAGGCCCAAGAGTGCTATAGCTGCATCAGGATGGGTATAATTTCAGTCTTTTGACGAGTCTCCAAATTGCCCTCCGTAAGGTATTTAACATCCCCAAGAGCAGGATATAAGGATTCCCACTACCACTTGTGTTCCTAACAACATTTGTTATTTTGTTGTTGTTTGCATAGTGGTCATCCAGTGTGGAAAAAAAATGGATGCTCAAAGTAATTTTGATTTACATTTTGCACATGGATAAATATAACAAATATTTTTTTAAAGCTATAAGATCAACCTAAGACCGGATAATAGAACCCCAAACATCATGACTTTTCAGTCATGATAATAAATGTCAACAAACTACTTGTTAAAAGAACTTACAGATTTTCTTATTTTTAAAAAGTTCAACTTTACTCTCTTTATCGGAAAGAGGTAAAACAACGAGATTTCTCAGGATTAGAAAGAGAGGTCTGGACAGTAGAGTGCCTGGCAAGCAGCAGCCAAAGAGTGGGCCATAAACTTCATGTCAGATAAGGTTTAATCCAGACCCAAAACACAAGTGGGATGGAAGGATGTGAGCAGAATGGAACAATGCCGTGAGGGCGGCAGGCAGTTGACAGCCAAAACGCCATGAACAGGAAATGAAGCAGGACCAGTTTCCATAAGGAGGACCCACACACAGGTAAGTGGCACCGACGTGGCTGGAGGCGTTAATTCACTTTCCTCACCCATATCAGATCATGGGGAAAGTGAATACACAGAAGGTCAGATGGTGGAACAGACATCCGGTGGATGTTCCCGAGAATCAGAAGACAACACGCCTTCTTGCCAAATGTCACGAGAGCTTTCAGGCAAAGCCAAGCAAAGGGCAGAGATTAAATTGTTCTCAAAACTGGTTGCAAAAATAGAAAACAAAACGGATATAATTTTTCTCAGCACAGTTTAAAAATCAAATATCAATGAGTTAAAGAATTAAAATTTCAGCTGAGCAGTGGTGGCGCACGCCTTTAATCCCAGAATTTGGGAGGCAGAAGCAGGAGTTCGAGGCCAGCCTGAGTTCCAGGACAGCCAGGGCTACACAGAGAAACCCTGTCTCGAGAAAAAACAAAACAAAACAAAAACAAAACAAACAAACAAACAAAAAAGAAAAATAAAAAGAATTAAAATTTCAAAGTATTTTAAAATTTCAAACTTAACAAAGTATATAAATGTATGGGGAAATGGTTAAATGCTCAAGAGGCAAAAAGGTCAAGTGGCAAGACTTCCATGTTCTAGAATAGGACTGTGAACATTTTAAACACACCAATTTCCTTGCAAGCTGTTCAATAAACAGGATGCACCCCCCACTGTAGGCAGCAGCCAGGTTCACTCATTCTTAACTTACACAGGACGATGCTAAAAGCATACTGGAAAGTATAAAGAATGAACAAGGTAAAAACTCTACAAGAGAAGAATGATGTTTAAGCCTGGCCTTCTTATCACCCCAGACACCATAAAATTATCTGATTTAAAGATTTAAACACTAAGCTACTGACGGGTGGCTGGAGAAGTATGTGAGAGGCCAATCCAAATCAAAAGACTTTAGATAACTAAATGAATATCCACTGGGAATTTTGTGATGCAGTTAGAGGCTCAAATCAGTGAGACCACAATGGATTCCATGATAAATGTAACAAAGTTGCCAGCCACCCTGATAGTAGTTATGTGTAAGCCTCTCACTTTACATTGTTACATATCTCTGAAATCTAGATCCCTTCTGAAGGGCTCTAGAAGCAAGGGGACGTGTGTTACCTACTGCTTCAAATGGAAGACCATGCCAATCCACACATATTTAAAATCAATTAGTTGTAAAAATCTCTGTTATGTATTCAGGCTTCTGGTACTGGGTTTTTTTGTTAGGAAAGGCTGGCATTTGAGAAATGCCCATCTAGGATATAGATTAACGAAGACAAGGTAAATGTGATTTAATAATACAAAAGGAACATAAAAGCGTGGTTACCTGATCCTTCTTTGCATGTTGGCCTTGTATTTATTTGCACTCCTAAAATCAAGCATAATGGCTGAGCATAGGGACATATGCTATTAGTCTCAGCGATGGGGAGACAGAGCCAGAGGCAGGAGAGTATCTGTGAACTATACAGTGAGTTCCAGGCCAGCTAGGACTATACAGCAAGGTCATATCGTTAAGGAAATCACAAATAATGTTAAGTAATATGAACTACTTAGTAACGGTCATTTTCACTTCAATGCTGTGCCACAATGACCCAGTACACCTGTGTCAGTGTCTTCTCATCTATAGACTTTTTGAGTCATCTAACATAGTTTCCCAAAACACACTATGCTCAGATTTCTTCAAGTACTTTGAACTATTATGCGTTTTAATTCCATATATAAGCATCTAGTGGAAATATTTTTACCAAACTGGAAACACCCATTGACATAGCTGATGACAGTTCATTTCTTACTTTTGATCTATATTTATAACTTTTGAGTCTAGATGTGATTCTTTAAGCACTGGAGGAACCATCTGCCTCTGACCTGTGTGGTACTAGCTGAGCCCAGTGCTTTACATCTGGAGATTTAAAGCATTTCTCCGCAGTTGATTGACATTTTACTTGTGACTTAATACTGCTTTCAGGTTTTGTCTTGTCTTATGCTCTGCATTCCTTAGCATATCCCTCCCTTCACAGTCAATATTCTTTCCTGGATTTTATAGCCATCCAAACTTTTCAAAATCCAAGGCAAATTCTGCCTTTCCAATAAACAAACAAACAAAACAACAACAAAGTCAAACAAATAAAAAGCCAAAAAAAAAAACCCAAAAAACCCAAATCATGCTTCTTTATTATTCTAAGTTATCATCAGTCTCATTCATAATTTATTACGCTGTTTTATTCACTGAATATTTAATATTTTCCCGTCACATTATACTTCATGTCCATGTCCTGTCCTATTATGGTGGACTACATGAGATGAGAAATCATGTCAAACTGTCCTCTCATGTACTGTAGCCATAGTGTGCATCCAAACTGAAAGTGCACTTCACATAAAAGGTTTTTGACCTAATGTAGACCAAAAGAAGATTCTTAGTTTCAATTTCTGACTTATTTCCCTGTTAATAGAGAATATTGGACCAGGTGAGGAGCTCAAGCTGTCTTCGCACTTAACTGTCCAATTTCTCCTTAGTTGAGCACTACCTACGTTGACCACTAGATGGAGCCAACACCAAATAAACATTCTCTGGAAGTGTTCCTCACATTTTATTTTTTACTGAGAAAAGATTGTTTTTCACACAATACACTCTGATTATGATTTCTCTTCCTCAAACACCTCTATGATCTTCCTCTCTTTCCCACTCACTCAAATCCACACCCTTTCTTGCTCTTACTAGAATACAAACAGGCATCTAAAAAAATAAAGTAAAATAAAACAAAAACAAACCAGAGTATGATATAACAAACAAAAGAAGAAAAATCTCAGAAAAACAAATATAGACACAGTGACAGCGATTTTTTTTTTGACAGCGATGTTTGTATAGACAAAAATCCCATATAAACCCAAAACTGGCAACCATAATATATGTGTAAAGGACCTGTAAAATAACCTATTTTAGTGAGTGACAGAAATACTGTGAACAGATCAGTCATCATGTCTACTGGTTATCATTGGAGAAGTAAGTTAGAGATTTCTGCAGACTCCCATGATGCCCTCAAATCAATCAAGGGAGAAAACATAAGCTCCTTCTAGAAGATCTTCAAATTCACTTTATTTGTGTTTCTTTTTGGTTTTTGGTGAAAAACGTTGACACTATGTTTTTTTCTCTTAACGCAAAATGCATAAGTACAATGCAAGCTATGGACATTGTATTGAACTGTAGATAACTGGAACTTACTTATCTTATAAAACTGAAACTTTGCGTTGAAGGAACGGCAAGATTCCACTGCTCGTTCCTCCTCACAACTACCATTCTGGAGTTGAGCTATGTATACCTTAAGAGATGATATCCACTGATCTATCAGACTCAACCAAATGACTATCTTAGGTCATTTTAAATATAATTTACATTTTAATAACAAAGAGAATCATGTCATTGTTCTAGTTTTGAAATGATACATACTTGCTAATAAGCCATAAAGAATAGTCTTCAAAAAGTTTTATGGAGAAAGATTTATGGAAGAAACCTCAAATACCTTATTTAACAAACATGTAGTGATTGTTTGCTCTGTACATAACAATATTATCGTCATCTGAGACAAAACAGCATCATTCATAAGTAGTCTAATTGGTAAGAGTAGGCATGAACGGGAAGATGTGAAACATTGTTTCAAAAACCATACTACAGACAAAAAAGACAATCCTGCGGGCACAGACATTATTTTTGGCTGAAGAATCAGCTGAGCTATTCATAACAATCAGGGTACTTTAGATAAGTTTGAGGCTTATGTTATATAAGAAGAACACATCAAAACAGGCAGTGGTGAATCTTGAATGTCCAAGTAGAGTTTTTTGATTTCAGTCAGTAGATGATGGTGCAATTATAGACTTTTTTACACAGTATCATGAGCAGAGCCTTCATCTGCAGTTATGACTGCTGGACATGAGGTTCTTTGGCAGGAGTGAGAGGTAAGCAACAGGGCTGCTGACTGAAAGAATGTGTCAGTACTCACATCCTTGTGGGAGTCCGTGATGGCCTAAAGACAGGCAAGGAAATCAGTGAAGGCCACAAGGCCTCAGGGCCATAAGGGAGGGAACTGATGTAGAAGCAAAGACGCCGTGCACAACGGGAGTCCACTGTGATTTGGTGAGTGGCAATAGAGACAAACAAAATCATGCTTATCTTGAGACTTAGAACCTGACATCTGGGCTTTCTTCCTTACACAAACCCAGGCTGCACTTTCTGACATGGCAGAGCACATCACATTCTTTGTGGGTTTAAAAATGAATTCGATCTGTTAAGCCAGAGTGAGGACAGTGGGACCATCTGAAGTAAGTCACTCACCAGTGTGACTGTGTTACTTTTAGTACAGAACTGTGGGGGTCTTTCTGTGGGATGTCTCTTAAGGAAACATTGCAGAACATTTAAAATAGTGATGGAGAAAATCCATGTGTGGATCCAGAAAACTTCTTTGTCCTTTTTTTCTTTCTCAGAGCCCCTTCCCCTACTTGCCAACTGGGTTTGATTTAACAGTGTTAACTGAGAATCAACTCTATGTGTAGCCTCTGGGCTCACCAGGAGAGTAAGTCAAGAATGTTTTGAACTCAGACACACAGAATAGAGGACCATACCTCCAGTAAGAAGGAAGCGAGCATTATCAGGAAGCATTCCTGAAGGAGGTAATATCTAATGGAACTGGAAAGACAAGCGTATTATGTACTTGGAATAACCTAAACCAAGACGTGGAGGCAGCATGCGGGACTTTAGAAATGATGAAGAGCTTAAGAACATGAGGTCTTAGTAGGGACTATCAGGAGACAGTGCTGCAGAAGTAGGTGCCAGGGAGAGACACTGAGTCAGAAACTGTCATCAAACCATGTGAGCAAGACCAAGGGACAGTAGAGAGAAATCCTGTGCATTTTCCAAAGAAGCCCTTCTCATTAGATTAGCAGTTTTTATTTTGTGGATGGGAGATATTTTACCTTAGAAATTAACAATACAGAATTTCAAGACAGAAAAATATAAAGTAGAAAAAAGAAGGTGGTGCAGAATGAGGAGCAGCTATAAAATCCTTATATTCTGCCTATACAGATAAAATGTCTTAAAATTTAGTAGCCATACTTCTAGATATATTGTGATGAGAAAGTTGTTACTGGCCACATGGTTTCAGTACACCATCAGAATCTCTCAGTGTTTCAAAATAAACATGAATCAGGAAGGGATTGTGGATTAGGAATGCAGCTCCATTGGTAGGATGTCTACCTAATCTGCATACAGTCTTGGGTTCTATTAGCATTACCTAAACTGAGTATGATGGTACATACCCCAGTCCCAGCAATGCAGAGGCAGAGGAACAAAGGATAAGTTCAAAACCATCCTTGGCTACATATCAAGTTGAAGGCTAGCTTGGGATACATATTTCCAAACAAACAAAAATGGCTAGTGAGAGGGCTCAATTAGTAAAGTGTTTGTTCTGCAGGCCTAAGAACCTGAGAGCAAATCCCAAACATCCATTAAAAAGTAATTCAGGTATGATGGCTACTCCTGTCATGCCAACATTGGAAACCCAGAAATTGGTGGATCGCTGGAGCTCACTGACTAGCCAGGAGAGCAGAATTAGTAAACTCTAGGTTGAGTGGGGGACTTGGTCTTAGAAATTAAGGTAGAGAGAAACTGAAAAAGACATTTAGTGTCTAATTCTGGCCTTCACATGCATCCATAAACACCTGCAGCACACTTACACAATACACTATGTATATGCACCCACCTGGAGGGCGCTGCCCAGATGTTAAGAATAATTTTTACAGTTTTAATAGATGCCTTAAACTGTTTTCAGCATTGTGCTCCACTGTTACCTTTAAGGTTTGAATGACAATGCTCCCCATAGGCTCATATATTTGAATACTCAGTTCCCAATTAGTAGAACTATCTGGGTAGGTATAGGGTTGTAGAGGAATTTTAATCCAGCAACATGGCTACTCTGGCTGGAATACAGATACACATTTAATTCCAGGAGACAGAGAAAAACAGATTTCTAAGATCAAGGCCAGCCTGATACAGAACTAGTCCCAGATACAGAAAAGCTTAGTTCAGGTGTGGTGATACATGCCTTTAATCCCAGCACTCATTCTGTTCTATTCATGCAGGTCAGTGCAGGTCAGCAGAGGCAGTATTTTTAAGGGACGGTTTTACAGACAGATGGCAGAGAGAACAAGCTAGACACAGGTGAAGACAGAATGAGCCAGAGAATGACAAGGAACCAGAAGATTAGAACAGATTGCTAGAGTTAGTTTGAGGGCAAGTAGATAAATTCAGTCAGAAGTTGAGAGAAGCCAGTTTGAGTCAGTCAGCTTGGAAAGGAGTCTGAGCTGGAACAGCTGAGTTGAACCAGCCAGCCAGAGTTTAGAAAGAGTTAGGGTGAGCTTATTCAGCAGTAAGTCAGGAGTACAATTACATTAGGTGAATACAAGTTACTTTTACATAGGATAATTGGTCCTGTTGGAGGAAGTATGCCATTGTGGGCAGGATTTTAGAGTTTAAATATTCATGCCATTACAAGTTATCTCTCTGCTTTGTGCTTGAGTTTCAGCTCCCCACTTCTGCCACCATGCTTTTGCTCCCCAATACCTTCACTCCACCACCATGGACTCTAACCTTCTGGAATTTCAAGCCCAAATAAACCCTTTCTTCTATGTGGTGCCTTGGTCAAATTGTTTGGGTTTTTTTCCCTCCTTTCACAGCAATATAAAAGAAACTAAGACAGTTACCTGATAAGCTTTATAACTAGACAGGATGTTGATAAAGTTGTTCTAACCTTGGAACACTGTCTCCTAATTTGATACATCACAATTCTTAATATCAAGTGAATGGCAACTAGCTTCTTGTCCATCCAGGTTATCTATAAAAGAACATTTTTACTTCAACCTTGTCTTAGTCAGGGCTTCTATTCCTGTACAAACATCATGACCAAGATGAGCTTACACATCCATGCTGCTGTTCATCACGAAAGGAACTCAGAACTGGAACTCAAGCAGGTCAAGGAGCAGGCGCTGATGCAGAGGCCGTGGACGAATGCTGCTTACTGGCTTGCTTCTCCTGGTTTGCTCAGCCTGCTTTCTTATAGAACCCAAGACTACCAGCCCACAGATGGTACCACTCACAAGGGGCCCTTGATCACTAATTGAGAAAATGCCTTACCGTTGGATCTCATGGAGGCATTTTCTCAACTGAAACTCCTTTCTCTGTGATAACTTCAGCTTGTGTCAAGTTGACAAACAAAACTAGCCAGTACAAACCTTATATTTAGAAGTAATATTCTTACTTTGCCTATGTGCTTAGTCTTGGAATCACAAGTGGTTCAATGCAAAGATGTCCTAAGTGAATCTGGAATGGCAATGTGTAAAAGACAAATATTTATTGTGCATATTTCCCCTCTAACCACAATCCTGACCTGATATGAGATCCCTAGCATGATATTAGAAGATTCATGAGACAGACATCCCTCAAATTCTGTTGCCTATTAACCCTGACTCTAATATTGGGCCCATCTATTCTCACCTCTTCATCCTTACTCTAAATGCCCTCTTTACACTTTTCATAAATACACATATACTCTTCTTTTAAAAATCATTTATTTGTTTTTTGATACTTTATTTACATTTCCAATGTTCCCCCTTTCCAGGTCTCCCCGTTGGGAACCCCTTACCCCTTCCCCCTCCCTCGCCTGTATGAGGGTAGTCTACCTCCCACCCACCCACCCACCCACTCCCCTATTCCCACCCTGACATTCCCCTTTACTGGGGACTCTAACACCCTCAGGCCCAAGGGCCTCTCCTCCCCCTGATGGCCAACAAGGCCCTCCTCTGCCACATATGTGGTCCAAACCATGGGTCCCTCCATGTGTATTCTTTGGTTGGTGGTAAATGTACCACATTTTCTGTATCCATTCCTCTTTTGAGGGACATCTGGGTTGTTTCCAGCCTCTGGCTATTATAAATATGGCTGCTATGAACATAGTGGAGCATGTGTCTTTATTACATGTTGGAGCATCTTCTGGGTATATGCCCAGGAGTGGTATAGCCGGATCCTCAGGTAGTATTATGTCCATTTTTCTGAGAGTCTGCCAAACTGATTTCCAGAGTGGTTGTACCAGCTTGCAATCCCACCAACAATGGAGGAGTGTTTCTCTTTCTCCAAATCCTCACCAGCATCTGCTGTCACCTGAGATTTTGATCTTAGCCATTCTGACTGCTGTGAGGTAGAATCTCAGGGCTGTTTTGATTTGCATATCCCTGATGACTAAGGATATTGAACATTTCCTTAGGTGCTTCACAGCCCTATGAATTTCCTCAGTTGAGAATTCTCTGTTTAGCTCTGTTCCCCATATTTTGATAGGGTTATTTGGTTCTCTGGAGTCTAACTTCTTGAGTTCTTTGTATATATTAGATATTAGCCCTCTATCAGACAAAGGATTGGTAAAGATCTTTTCCCAATCTGTTGGTGGCCGTTTTGTCCTATTGACAGTGTCCTTTGCCTTATAGAAGCTTTGCAATTTCATGAGGTCCCATTTGTCGATTCTTGATCTTAGAGCATAAGCCATTGGTATTCTGTTCAGGAACTTTTCCCCTGTACCCAGGTGTTAGAGACTTTTCCCCACTTTCTCTTCTATTAGATTCAGTGTATCTGGTTTTATGTTTAGGTGCTTGATCCACTTGGACTTGAGCTTTGTACAGGGAGATAGGAATGGATCAGTTCTCATTCATCTACATGTTGACCACCAGTTGAACCAGCACCATTTGTTGAAAATGCTGTCTTTTTTCCACTGGGTGGTTTTAGCTCCTTTATCAAAAATCAAGTGGCCATAAGTATGTGGGTTCATTTCTGGATCTTCAATTCTATTCCATTGATCTACCTGTCTGTCCCTCTACCAATACCATGCAGTTTTTTATCACTACTGCTCTGTAGTACAGCTTGAGGTCAGGAATGCTGATTCCCCCAGAAGTTCTTTTGTTGTTGAGAATAGCTTTTGCTATCCTGGGGTTTTTGTTGTTCCAAATGAATTTGAGAATTGTGCTTTCTAAGTCTATGAAGAATTGAGTTAGGATTTTGATGGGGATTGCATTGAATGTGTAGATTGCTTTTGGCAGGATGGCCATTTTTACTATATTAAACCTCCCAATCCATGAGCATGGGAGATCTTTCCACCTTCTGAGGTCTTCTTCAATTTCTTTCTTCAGAGACTTGAAGTTCTTGTCATACTGATCATTCTCTTGCTTGGTTAGAGTCACACCAATATATTTTATATTGTTTGTGACTATTGTGAAGGGTGTCATTTCCGTAATTTCTTTCTCAGCCTGTTTATCCTTTGAGTATAGGAAGGTTACTGATTTGTTTGAGCTAATTTTATATCCGGCCACTTTGCTGAAGTTGTTTATCAGCTGCAGGAGTTCTCTGGTGGAATTTTTTGGGTTACTTAAGTATATGATCATATCATCTGCAAAAAGTGATATTTTGATTTCTTCCTTTCCAATTTGTATCCCTTTGACCTCCTTTTGTTGTCTAATTGCTCTAGCTAGAACTTCAATTACTATCTTGAATAGATAGGGAGAGAGAGAGCAGCTTTGTCTAGTCCCTGATTTTAGTGGAATTGCTTCGAGTTTCTCTCCATTTAGTTTGATGTTGGCTACTGGTTTGCTGTATATTGCTTTTACTGTGTTTAGGTATGG
>CM052700.1:93271553-93305620 GCA_028551405.1 Uromys caudimaculatus
TTCATAACATCTGTTAGTTTCACTGTGTCTCTGTTTAGTTTGTGATTCCAAGGTCTGTCCATTGATGATAATGGGGTCTTGAAGTCTCCTACTATTATTGTGTGAGGTGCAATGTGTGCTTTGAGCTTTAGTAAAGTTTCTTTTATGAATGTGGTTGCCCTTGCATTTGGAGCATAAATGTTCAGAATTGATTGTTCTTCTTGGTAGATTTTTCCTTTGATGAGTATGAAGTGTCCTTCCTTATCTTTTTTGATGACTTTTGAGTGAAAGTTGATTTTATCCGATATTACAATGACTACTCCAGCCTGTTTCTTGGGACAATTTGCCTGGAAAATTGTTTTCCAGCCCTTTACTCTGAGGTAGTGTTTGTCTTTATCACAGAGGTGTGTTTCCTGAATGCAGCAAAATGCTGGGTCCTCTTTATGGATCCAGTTTGTCAGTCTATGTCTTTTTATTGGGGAATCGAGTTCATTGATGTTAAGATATATTAAGGAACAGTGACTGTTGGCTCCTGTTATTTTCGATGTTACTTTTAGGTTTGTGTGGCTACCTTCTTTTCAGTTTGTTGAAAGATTAATTTCTTGCTCGTTCTAAGGTGTAGTTTCCCTCCTTGAGTTGACATTTACCATCTATTATCCTTTGTAGGGCTGGTTTTGTGGAAACATATTGTGTAAATTTGGTTTTGTCATAGAATATTTTGGTTTCGCCATCTATGGTAATTGAGAGTTTTGCTGGGTATATCAGCCTGCGTTGGCAGTTGTCTTCTCTTAGTGTCTGTATGATTTCTGTCCAGGATCTTCTAGCTTTCATAGTGTCTGTTGAGAAGTCTGGTGTAATTCTGATAGGTCTACCTTTATATGTTACTTGCCCTTTTCCCTTACTGCTTTGAATACTCTTTCCTTTTTTTGTATATTTGGTGTTTTCACTATAATGTGACGGGACGAATTTCTTTTCTGGTCCAATCTATTTGTAGATTTGTAAGTTTCTTGTATATTTATGTTCATGTCTTTCTTTAAGTTAGGGAAGTTTTCTTCTATAATTTTGTTGAAGATATTTACTGGTCCTTTAAGTTGGGAATCTTCACTGTCTTCGATATCTATTATCCTTAGGTTCTGTCTTCTCATTGTGTCCTGGATTTCATAGATGTTTTGGATTAGGAGCTTTTTGCATTTTGTATGTTCTTTCACTGTTTCAATGTTGTCTATGGTATCTTCTGCTCCTGAGATTCTCTCTTCTATCTATTGTATTCTGTTAGTTATGCTTGCATCTATGACTCGTGATCTCTTTCCTAGGTTTTCTAACTGCAGGGTTGTCTCCCTTTGTGATTTCTTTATTGTTTCTATTTCTATTTTTAGGTCCTGGATAGTTTTGTTCATTTCCTTTGTCTGTTTGATTGTGTTTTCCTGTAATTCTTTAATGGATTTCTGTGTTTCCTCTTTAAGGGGTTCTAGTTGTTTACCTCTGTTCTCTTGTATTTCTTTAAGGGTATTAATTTCTTTCTTAAAGTCTTCTATCATCATCATGGTAACTGATTTTAAATCTGAGTCTTTCTTTTCTTGTGTGTTGGGGTATCCAGGGCTTGCTGTGGTGGGAGAGCTGGGTTCTGATGATGCCAAGTAGCCTTGGTTTCTGTTCTTTATGTTCTTGCCCTTACCTTTTGCCATCTTGTTAACTCTGATGTTAGCTGATCTTACTCTGTCTGTCTGTGGCTTGTCCCTCCTGCAGGCCTCTGTATCAATACTCCTTGAAGACCAGCTCTCTCTGAGAGGTGTTTGGGTTTGGAGAGCTGTGGCACAGGGTCAGCTGTGACGTGCAGATAGAAACCAGAAGGATCTTGTCTCCAGCTGTCTCTTGGTTCCTATGTCCTGATGGCTCTGCAAGGGTCCCTCTTGATCCAGTGAGTTTGAACAGAAATGGTGGTTTTGCCTATGCTCGAAGGTGTGTCAGCACTCCTGGGATACCAGCTCTCTCCTGGAGCCCTGTGGCCCAGGCTGAGGTCCCCATGTCCCGGTGAGCAGTGGTGCTTGTCTTATTCCCACTCATGGCTTTGCCACGCTCCTGGGAGGGTGACTTTCTCCGGGCACTGCTTGGCCATGGGACCCTGGTGTCCCAGGCAGAGGACTCCTGCCACAGATGGAAACTGGAAGGTTCCTATGCCCGACTTTACCTCAGTGACACTTTCTATGTAATTTTTTAAAATTTTATTTAATCTTTTTTTTTTTACACTCCAGATTTTATTCCCCTCCCTATCATCCCTCTGACTGTTCCCCATCCCATACTTTCCCACCCCATGCCCTGTAATTTTTATCAGAAATACTTTGCATCACTTTCCTCAGCCCTGCAGTGGATACTGGATGTTGCTCCACCATTCTTTGTTTTTCAACATTCTGCCTCATTCATCTTCTGACACATCATAATAAGCATCTCATCAGCTACTTTTACAAAACTATCTGTGTGATATTTAGTGTGAATATATACATTGGAAAATTATCCTAAGCTTTAATGTATTTCCAACATTATTAGTGTTGCTCATGGACCATGTTCCTCCTGTCCTGACCACAACATAAATGTATATAGTAAGATCTTTTTCAAACAGTCTCAAAGTCTCAAAGCCTCTGCTATTATGTTTCTATTCTGTGCTTTTCATGACTGTTCTTTCTTCTCCTTTAGACTCCAGAGTAAAATGTATAACCAGTTTTCCACACAGAAGGCTGGGAGCAGTGGTGATTAATAGCCTAGTGCTCTTCATGCTTCCTGGGTGGCCAGGCCTCTGACTCTTGTCTTGAACCTGATTGTCTCAGTTAAACTATAGTTCTATTCTCCTCCAGACTCTTATCATGAGCCTTGTACACCCTTAAGCCTGTTTTTGGTTAATCTACCGAACCTATCTTTGTAGAATAGGCCACTTATGCTTTACAAGAGTTTCAATGTAATCATGTCTTGAGCTTTGTTGTACACATGAGATTGAGTTAACTGTCCTCAGAAAACCTGTTTTTCAAATTGTGCTATGCCTAAAATAAAATACCTGGTGTTAGCCTCTAGAATTTTGACTCAACATAGCTACTGAGTCTTGTTGAAACAGATTTTCTTCTTGCCTCTTGCAGGATGGACACCCTTTGGCTAAGGTCATTGCAGAACCCCCACAGCTCTCCTCTCGCCATTAATTCTCCATTTGCTCTACCCCTTCATGGTGTCCAAATCTGGTCTCTGTCTTCGTTAAGGTTTTTCATTAAGGTTTTACTTGTGAACAGACACCATGACCAAGGTAACTCTTATAAGGAAAACATTTAATTGTGGCTGGTTTACATTGCTATCAAGGCAGGAACATGGCAGTGCCTAGGCAGACATGTCACAAGAGGAGCTGAGAGCTCAACATTCCGAAGGCAAACAGAAGACTAGCTTCCAGGAAGCTAAGATGGGGGTCTTAAAGCCCATGCCCACAGTGACCCAGTTACTTCCACAAGGCCGCACCTACTCCAACAAGACCACATCTCCAAATAGTGCCAATCTCTGGGTCAAGCATATTCAAACCACCACATGTGCTTAGGAAGCTGCCTCCTCTTATCTTCATATCCTGAGTTCTTTAACTACCCAGCTTTTAGATGGATTTAACCAATGGAGATGAAAGGAAGAAAGTGGTAGAGAGAGGAAGTAAGTAGGGCAAATGGCGAGATTTCTTTCTAATCCTTGTTATGCTTGATACTATGTCTGTAAACCAGCTCAGTCCTTTCTGGCCTGAAGCTCCTTCCAGATGACCTTGGACCACACAGCTCTGTCTCCTACCAGCTTTGAGAGGCACAACTTCCTTTGCTTATCCTGATTGCTCTAGGGATACTAATTGTATATCCATCTTGCTAGTTCCTGGAACTTCCATAATCTAGATTTGTTCCTAAGTCTGTGCACACCTCTTAGTGTAGCTTCCACTAAAACTCTAATGAAAAAGAATTTTAATCAGAGAAGTCATGTTCATTTTCATAGACAGAAGGGAGGTGAATAATAAATGCTTGCTTGGCTCAAGTTTTGGACATAATTGAGGCTGTAAGAAATTATTTGATGAACATCAAGACCTCCAGTGTTGAAGAGAGGACAATTAGAAGGTAAGTTAAGAGGCTGGAGTTCAGCCAAGAGACTATGAATAAAGAGGGTGGGTTTTGGCAAAAAAAAATATGTAGAAGTAAGAAGCATAGAACAGGATGAAGGAAACCCATGGAGTCTCCTCCTCATGAAAATAAGGTATATAATGAATTTCTTTGTTTTATACACAAGAGTGAAGCCAGCCAAATCACAGGCTACTGATCTGACACTATAGTCTTAATGAGTAAACCATTGCACCCATGTTAACGGAGCTATCTAGATATGTGGATCTGTTTATTTCTCTTATTATTTTAGCCAAATTATTTAGCTGGGATTTATATTTCAGTATCTACTCTTGTATCAGAAATGGGTGTAACAATAAGACAATAAGGGGTTTTTTTTTTTTTGGCCCTGGTAACAGAGAAAGGTATGGGTTTCATCTGTGAAGCACACCTTAAATGGAAGGAGATAAAGAGATTTAGGGAGTGGTGAGATCCCACCCAGCTAACTTCTTTGTTTGTTTGTTTGTTTGTATATGCTTATAAAAGCAGGCAGGTTCCTGAGTTCAAGGTCAGCATGGAACGAAGAGAGTTTAGGTACAGGTCCTGACAAGGTAAGAATTGTAATTTCAGACAGAGACAGGTGGATTCTGAGTTCGAGGCCAGCCTGGTCTACAGAGTGAGTTCCAGGATAGCCAGGGTTATACAGAGAAACCCTGTCTCGAAAAACAAAAAACAAAACAAAACAAAAAAACAAAGCAAACAAGCAAACAAACAAACAAAAAAGAATTGCAATTTCAGGGAATAGTCTCACCCAGCTATTCTATTGTCTGTGCTTGTGCTTGCTGTCTCTTTCTAAGGTCATGGGCTGCTGATTCAGTGGGATAACCAAAAGGGAATGGGGGGGGGGGGGTAACAACTGAATTGATATGTAAATAAAAGACTAGGTTTTTGATCTACAAGAGAGAGATGAGTTATTCAGAGTTTTTAGAATTCCAAAAAAGGGATATCTCATGTAGAGAGAGCTGTGTAGTGATCTCCAAGAAAGCAGAACACAGAGAGAGCATTTTATCTTTAACATAACATAGGCCATCAGCTTTGAATCACAATTTGACTTCAAGTCATTTGTTTTTGCTACTCTCTTCCCCCTTCCTCAAAACCCCTCTTCAAGCTGAGACTGGTCCTTCATACCTAGTGACCCACTAAGGCGTATTTTTCTTTATATTTCTGCAAACTTAAGCTCTTCTTGCCTAAAAGTTTTGGTTCTAGAGGACGAGGTAGTGTTCCTTCCATGAGCCACAACAATCTATTGAATTGGATGCTCAAGTTTCTCCTGGTCACTTTGGACTTTTGATGCCCTTAAGCCAGTAGGCTAAGAAAGAAATAACAGTGTTAGGAGGGGTGATTGATCTAGATTATTGAGGGGATATTGGATTTCTTCTCCACAACTGAGGTAAAAAAGACTCTATTTGGAGTGCTGAAGACACAGAGATGCTTCAGGACATTCTTGATCATACCATGTCCTGTGATTAAACTAAATGGGAAACTGCAATACCCTAATTAAGGCAGGATTACTGAGGGCACAGACGCATCATGAATGAAGGCATATGTCACTCCTCCAGGAAAAGAGCCAAGTTCTAATGAGGTGTTTGATGAGGGTGTGGCTAAATACAAAATGGACAATAGAGGAATTTAGTTATATATATCAGCTAAGGCCATGTGACTAGTTGCATAAATGAAGGTTATAATTGATATGTTTCTGTCATATTTGTTAAAGATTTTGTGCAGATAGTTTTGCTTTCTTTCCTCAACTTAGTTATCATATTTAAATTTAAGACACTAAAGGAATGTCCCTCAAAAGACATTGCCACATAGTTTAATTATAATGCATTTGTGGTGGTACAAGGGATAGTTATGTTATCATATTAGGCATAATAATGTCCTGATTATTATCTTTGTTTGGAAATTAAGCATGACAGAGGAGATATAATTGTGTGTCAAATTGACAAGGGTGAACTTGTGATGGCTATTCTGGGTTGTCAACTTGACTACAACTGTAATTAATTAAAACCCAAATGGCTGGGGACATGTGTGAAGAACTTTTTTTCTTAATTAAATCATTTGAAATGGGAAGACTCATTTCCAATTCAGAGCTCTGAGGTAGAAAGATCTACTGTTAATCAGGATCTTTTGAGTTGTGAAGAGATATACCTTTAAATTTGGCTACACCTTCTGCTGGAAATACACACACACACACACACACACACACACACACACACACACACACACACACATCTTGGAAAAAGGAAGCTTTTGCTCTTTTCAGGCTTCTCTTGCATTGCTAACTAGTCTATTTCTTCAGGATTCTGGCATATACTGAAGACCAATTGAGACATTTAGCCTTGAGGATTGAACAACTATTGGCTTCTTAGACCTTTCATTTGTAGACAGCCTATAACTGATAGGTAACTAGACCACAGCCTGTAGGCTGTTCTAATAAATTCCTTTTATATATGTGTATGTACCTGTGCATGTGCATGTGTTTATATATTCATTCTCTAAGTTCTGTTTCTTTAAAGAACCCTAACACAGGCTCCAACCTTCTTTCCCTGAATTCGTACCATTATCCCAGCCCCCAGCATCAGCAGGCATTCCCTGGGACCCTCAGGCTACTTTGGCCAGGGAAGCAAGTAGACTAAGTGCAGATTTTCACATCTCACTGAAACCTAATTCTCAGGTATCAGCCACAGCTCTGTAGCATACCACCCATGGCCTCACTTCCCTCTCTCCCTCCATCTCCAATGGATCACAGATATCTTTCCTTCCAAATTTCCTTCCCTCCACTCATTACTTTATCCCAGTCCTCAATTCCAGAAGACATTCCATGGGACTCTGTGGGTCAGTCCAGCCAGGAAACCAGATAGCCTAACTTCGGATCTCCACCTTTCCCTCTTCTCCAAATCCAATACCCCACTTTTACCCCCAACTCTGTAGCAGGCCACCTGATGCAGTCCCCAACCCCATCCCTATTTCCAGCTGATTACTCGAATCTTCTCATCCAACCTCTCTCCTAGTTATCCTTTTATCCCAGCTCCCAACTTCAGCAGGCATTCCCTATGAACCCACCAGCCAACCCTCCAGAGAAGCAAGTAGGGCAGAGAACATGTGGGCTAGTTTCAGATCTTTACTTGCCCTCCTCTCCACAAATCCAACCTCCAGTTCCGTCCACTGCTCTATAGAAGACTAGCTGCTGTGGCCTCTCAGTGTCCACCCCCATTCCTAGTATAGTAGACAGAGCAATTCCTGGTGGAATACCTGCTTTCCTTTCTTCTGAGACCCAGTGACCTAAATGAAGAGAAACTTAAAGCAATTCCACTAACAAGAAAATGTTGTTCACCATTTCCATACTTATTAAATATAGTACTCGTAGTCTTAAGCTAGAGAAGTAAGACAACTGAAGGAGCTCAAAGTGGTACAAATTGGAAAGAAAGAAGTCAATGTTTCTTGATTTGCAGGGGATGTGATAGTATATATAAATGACCCTAAAAATTCACATGAAAATTTTACAGCTGATAAACACTTTCAACAAAGTACCTGGATGCAAAATTAACTCACAAAAGTCAATATATTTCCTATACACAGATATCAAACAGACTGAGAAATTAATCAGGAAAACAACTTTCACAATAGCCTCAAATAATGTATTATCTTGGGATAACTATAACAACAAAAAAAAGTCTTTGAAGAAAGAACTTGAAGAATATATTAGAAGATGGAAAGATCTCCTATGTTCATGGGTCAGTGGGATTCACATAGTTAAAATGTCTGCCTTACCAAAAGCAATCTACAAATTCAATGCAGTTCCCATCCAAATCACAATATAATTCTTCACACTCCTTGAAAGGACAATTTTCAATTTTATATGGAAACATAAAAAAATCAGGATATCTAAAACAATCCTGAATATTAAAAAAAATTTCTGGAGATGTCACCATCCCCATACTCAAATTTACCACATAATTTCAGAATTAAAAACTGCATGATAGTGGCAGAAAAACAGACATGTTGATCAATGGAATTGAATAGAAAAACTAGATATAAATCTACATAACTATGGGAACCTGATATTTGATCAATAGTCCAGAAATAGGTGCTGAAAAAAAAAAACCCAGTGTATTCAACAAATGGTACTGGTTAAACTGGACAGCCGCATGTAGAAGAATGAAAATAGATCAATACTTATCACCCAGCACAAAATTCAACTCTACATGAATCAAAAACACAGATATAAACAAAGACTTCTCGAAGGAGTAAACTCAAATATCTGAGAAAAAGTTAAAGAAATGCTCTATATCCTAAGTCATAAGAGAAATGAAAATCAAAACTACTTTGAGATTTCATCTTACTCCCATCAGAATGGCTAAAATTAATAAAGAACTGAGAGCTCGTGATGATGAGGATGTGAAGAAAATGAAACACTATCCATTGCTTGTGGGAGTGCGCATGTGTACAGTCACTCTGAAATTACTGTGGCAGTTCAGCAGAAATCTGAGAATTGATCTACATCAAGATCACCTGTACTGTTCTTGGACATATAAACAAAGGCTGTTGAATTCTACCACAAAGACATTTGCTTAACTGTTTTCCTTGCTGTTCTATTCATAATAGCCAGAACCGCAAACTGAAATGTCCCTCAGCAGGACAGTGGATAAAGAAAATACAGTACATTCACATACTGGAATATTATTAAGTTGTTAAAAAAATAAAATAATAACTTTTTCAGGTAAATGGATGGAAATAGAAAAAATCATTATGAGTGAGGTAACTCATATCTAGAATCACAAATATGGCATGTAGTCACTTATATGTGGATATTTGCTGTTCAGTCAATGATAACCAGGCTAGAATTCATAGCACCATGAAGGTTAGATATAGAATAAAGGACTGGGGCAGGGAGGGAGATAAGTCACCCTAGAAAAGAGAAATAGAATAGATAGTTATGGATGAGTGTGTGTGTGTGTGTGTGTGTGTGTGTGTGTGTGTGTGTGTGTGTGTGTGTGTGTTTGTAAAGATGATTTAAAAGAAACTGCTAAATAATGGGAGAGACAGAGTCCTAACTGGCCATCTCTTGTCACTAAATGAAGTTCTAGTACCAGGAATGGGTTACATCTAATTGAGTTGTTTGACAAAGGAATCTCCAAACAACCCAGGGTGTTTCCATGAATATAGCTTGCTTTCTACAGACTAAAGGCCAGGGACCATTGCAGGAGACAACATGTACACAATTCATTGAGCATGGAGAAGTCAAGCTTTTGCCTACAAAGAGCTGAGAAAGGTACTGATCTATGAGTGTAATAAAACATCCTTAGGAGTCATTTTATTGCTATATTCCTTTGGTAGATAAAGAGTATTTAGTTTTACTCTAGGTTCCCAGGCTATCTAGTCTGAGGTTCTTCATCACCCAAGCAATGATGGGTATGGGTCCAATCTTGTACAGAAACTTCCTCCTATAGTGGTTAGGAACAAAGGCAGAGACCCACAGCTAGACATTATGAGAGTTAGAGTCCGTGGAACACTCAGTCCTAAAGGAGGTGTAACCACTAAATTCCCCCCCCCCCCCCCCAGAGCACAGGGAACACTTCAGAAGAGGAATTAGAAAAAGTGTGTGATTCTGAGGGGACAGAGGACAGCAAGGATATAACACGTTCTAAACAAAGGACGGGTTCATATATGAACTTACAGAAACTGAGGCAGCATGCACAGGGCTTGCTCAGATCTTCACCAGCTGGGCTCCATGATATGCCATCCCCCCTAACCTAGACTCAATCTTAATTGACAAACACTTGCAAATGAAAATTTAGTTTTCTCCATGAGAGTCTCATTGGGCAAACAAATGACACTTAAAGGTAATGTGCATGCCCAGCAGTTGAAGCCAACAGAAAACCAACTCAAGGGCATCTTTGAAGGCTCCTTGTCTCATAATGCTGTGTCAGGACTTTTCCATCCAAATTTTATCTTATTTTTATTTCATTTTATTTATTTATTTTCTGTTTTCCCCTATGTTCTCTTTTCCTCTATGCATTCTCATATTCATGTTTTTATGTGATTCCTGAGTGTGCAACGAAGTAGGTCTCTGTGTCTATGAGTATTTTCTTGTGCTATTTCTGGGGCTCTTTTCTTTCTTTCTGTCTGTTTGTTTGTTTTGTCCAATTCTGATATGTTAGTTTTTCTATACTATATTTTATATTATATTATTATTCCATTGTATATTCCATTATTTTATTATCACTTAGAAGCCAAGTTGCTTTTTAATGAAGGCAGAAAGGGTGTAGATTCACACAGGAGAGGAAGTGGAAAAGAAATGGGAATTAAAGAGAGGATACATTACTTAAGAAAAATAAATCTATTTTCAGTAAAAGAAGAACATAAAACGTAGTAACACCTAGGAAGAAAAAGCAGCAAACAGTCGATGGGAATAGTTGCCTTCACTAGCGCAGCACTTTCTCTGAGTATGCTCTGCTTTTAAATCAAACTGTGACTTCCTCCAATGTCTTTAGCCTTCTGCACAGTAGAAGGTATTGTTGTTCTCATATTTTTTAAGATTTATTTTTATTTATGAAAAGATATATAAATTAATTTGTCTATATCAAGTTTTATGAAATTCTTTATAAGTTTGATTGGAGATAATGAGAGTCTTAGTGCTTGCCTTCTGGTAAACTGACTACTGGACTTGTAGCATCTTTACCCAGTACAAACTTACTCTAAGTAAAACAGTCAGGTGTAAGTGGGATGCTGGGGAATCTGGTATTCTGCCATGGGCAGACAGATGGGTCCAAAACACATCACATTAACGTTTGACCTCAGAACTGTTCTTGCTTTCAGTATCCAAAGCAGGCTTTTCCATACACTCCTACTCATCCTGAGTAGCTCAGTTATCACTTTACCTATACTCTTAGAAACTCCATGTTGGGTTAGAGTTAAATAGAATTGTAGCTATCTACACAGTGTGTATGACTTTAGAGTTCAAACTATATGAACACATAGGCATAATGACTCACAACTTGTGTAAACATAGTGACATCATACTGACACCATTAATGACTTTCTGGGCCATTGAAGGAGAAATTATATAGAAATGGGTCAGAGAATCTTTTCTTTCTAAGAAATCATAACGTACTAGTCAGATCCAGTGGCCCAGCAATAGATTAATTTCTCTAGAGTTTCTATGACATTTCAATTCTTCAAGCAATAATTGAAAGCGTTAAGGGCTGGAGTCACAGTTACATTAAATATAGAAAAAGGCTGGTGTCATATATTACAGATAGCTTGTTGTATCAGACTTTACCTATTGAACTGCTAAGAGTTGTATTCTTTTTGTTGAGGTAAATTCTTGTATTCCTTTGAATTATACTCCCTAATTTCCTTCTTTACCCTCTTTTCAAAAGGAGGTCAAGGGTAAATTACTAACTCTCATTTGTTCTTTGCAACATGGTTTAACAAAATTTACACCCTCTTCAAAACCCACTGCATTACCTCCTCTCCATTACTCAACCATGAAGGCAATTGTAAATAAAAAGACGGCCCCGTACATTTGCTGACTCCAAGATTGTGTCCACGGACACAAACAATCTCCACATAAACCCCTATCAAGGAACATCTTTTTCAGATCTTAGACTGTCCTAGGCACTGAGTAGTCAAAGCCTTTTGGATCCTGTTAGCTGAGCCTCATAACCATTGTGTAAGCCAAGCAGAGAAAGCATAATTATTACTGTTTTCCATATAAGGAATCAATGTTCCAGCAAGTATAAAGAGTTCTTCCAAGTCCCCATGGTAAAATATATATCTAAAGTAAAAACTTAGATTAAGGACTTTGACTTTTATTGCTTTGTTCTGGCTTGCTTTTCTGATCTCTACAAAAAAAAATGTTTGTTTGTTTGTTTGTTTGTTTATTTGCTTGCTTGCTTGTTTTGCCTATTTTTAAGGCACCCATTTAATATTTCCACTGGGCTCTACCATGATAGATTGATTCATATGAATTATACAGAAAATAATTTCTTTTTATATATTTGAGGTTTAAAATAAAAAGACACTTATTACCACTTTTTCTTGACTAAGGAAATGAAATCTATTCAGAAGTGCGAACTAAATCATTTCTATATGAGCAGTTTGCTTTTGCATACTTATTCCCTAAAGTGAAGTATGTATCTATTTCTCTTTGTTCCTTTGCTTTCCTTTCCTTCTGTCCCCTTCCTTTCCCTTCCTTTCCTTTTTTCCCTCTCCTCCATTCCATTCCTTTCCTTTCCTAAGATCTGTGCTTCCCATTTGTCCACTATATTTTATTAGTCATCTCCTGTAGAAGTTCATTATCCACTCAATCCCTTTGCAATTAGCTTTCACTCCTTGCTGCCAAAGAGGCATGCTTCCCTTAGGGAGACTCATGCATTGTATAGGAAAGCTCCAGAGCTCGGAATCAAGCAACCTGAGCTGTTGAACTTTGCTGTTTAATGTTTGGGGGAAAATACTATTTACAAACACACTGAATGAGGAAGTCATCCTGCCAAATACGTCTTAATTTTAAAGTGATTCTTCTACTTAGATGAAAATTGTAATGGATGTAATGAGTATTCTTGTTTAAAATTCTCGTAAGAAAAACTAAATTCTGACCTCTATAGCCATTATGTTGATTGTAGCTTACACAGAGCTCACTTCACGCTTGGCTAGACTGTGAAATAGAGCAAATCTATAGAGTAAATCAGAAAGGTTTCCTGTAAGAGGTCAGGTAAAGAGGTGAGGATGACAGTGGCATGAAAAGAAAATCCTGTCATTCCTTAAAATTGTGTTGTTATTGTATCCATGTACACATGGCAAAATGAAAAGACAGGAAAAGGAGGATGAATGAGAAAATACTTGGTTTGCAGAACAAGAGAACTAATAGGCTAGTTGAGCCAGTACTGAACTTATTTAAGATTTATTCATCATCTACTTTACATTAATCCATCAGAGAATGTAAATAAATATTCTGAAGGGAAACATGGACTTCACCTTCACGAACAAAGCAAGTGTATAAACTGTATCAGACTACAAGATGTGATTATATAATGTACAGTTCACTTTATAAAAGAAGCTTGCTCTTGCTAGCAGAAAGGGTGCTGCTCAAGGAATGGTACTTACACCAGGAAGTTGGTGCCAAAAAAAGGTTTTGGAAGGATTTGTGGAACAGCCTTCTAGTCTCTGCCACAAAACCCAGCTCCAAGCACATAGAAAATGGAGTTGTTAAAGAAGCTATTTCCTTTGCCAGTCAGGTAAATGGGAAAGGAAGGACATCATGGAATCTTTTAACCTAGAACTGTTCGTGTTTGCAGGACCCAAATTAGGCCAAACCACACAACACCATATCACATCTTGTTTAACTTAGTTATCTATACTCTTACAACTCCATGTTGGATTAGAGTCAAAGAGAATTATTTTTCTATAGATATATACATAGTATGTATGTCCTTAGAGAACAGATCTCATGAGCAGATACATACAAGTGCCAAGATTGATGTGTACATGGTGAAATCATATTAACACCATCTTGAGCTAGGACATTGAGAAAGAGAGGACATAAGACAGCAGAGAAGGCAGTCTTTTTTTTAATCAGTCATAAAAGACTAGTCAGATCGGATGGCCTGGCAATAGATCAATTTCTTCAAAGCTTCTTTGACCTCTTGGTTCCTTAGGCAATAAATAAAAGGATTGAGGGCTGGAGTTACAATGGCATAGAAGATAGAAATAACTTTGTTCATGTTGAAGGCATGGATAGCTCGGGGTCGGGCATACATAAAAATAGTGGCTGAGTAGAAGATGGTAACCACCACGAGGTGGGAAGCACAGGTGGAGAAGGCTTTCTGCTTTCCTGTTGGCATGCGTAACACAGTGGCCAGAATGCATCCATATGATAAAACAGTGATTGACAGTGGGAAGAGGAAGATGACCAGAGCCAAGACAAAGTCCACCAGCTCAGCAATGGACATGTCTGTGCAGGAGAGATTAAGAACTGGAGAGATATCACAGAAGAAGTGGTTGATGACATTGGGACCACAGAAGCTGAGGCGAGAGATGAAGTAGATCTTTGCTAAAGAGATGCCAAAGCCAATGACCCAGGAACCAAGAGCCAGGCGAAAACAAAGTCCATGGCTCATGATGGTGGGGTAGTGTAATGGGCGACAGATAGCCACATAACGGTCATAAGCCATTGCAGCTAAGAGAACGCATTCTGTACACATAAGTGCAATGAAGAAGTAAAGCTGTGTCATACAGTGAGAGAAGGAGATGCTGTTACTCATGGACCAGAAGCTGAACAGCAGCTTGGGCACAGTCACAGAGATGTACCAGGTCTCCAAGAAAGACAGGTTTGCGAGGAAGAAGTACATAGGCTTGTGTAATGGTCGGTTCTGCTGCACCAGTAGGATGATGATGACGTTTTCAGCTACAGTCAGAATATAGGCCACAAGAAACATCAGGAACACAGCTGCTCTCATGATCAAGCTCCCAGGAAAGCCCACCAGAATGAACTTGGTGACCCGTGTCTGGTTTTCCACATCCATATCAAGCACACAGGACTTAGCCTTTCTGAGAAAAAAGAATCACTTGGTCAGAGTCCACAGTCTGGTAAACATCTTTCATGCCTGCCTTCTTGGAGTACCTATAGCAGTAACAGTTTTTTATTAATAGCATATTATAGATTAGAATTCAATGGTTCTCAACCCATGGATCTCTATTCTTTTGGGGATTGAATATTAGATATCCTGCATATCAGGTATTTACATTACAATTTATTACAGTAGCAAATTTGTGGTTGTGAATAGCAATGAAATAACTTTGTGCTTGGAACTGTATAGAAGAGGAAATGTATTAGAAGGTAGCAACATTAGGGAGGTTGAGAATCACTGGGTTAGATAGATGCATGGGCCATAATAACATGCTCTAACAAAATTTTCCGCAAAGCATCTTTACTTATATACTATTATTTCCATATTGATGATGTGGTGTTAAAGAGATATTAAGTATATTTCTATGTTCTCACAGACAGAAGCATAAGGATTGTATTCCAGTCTAAGCTAAAAGCCATGTGCTAGCTAATATCCTCATGGATACCTCCTAAGTAAACTAGCAAAACCAACTTTGTGTTACAGATGCCAGCTTCAAAAGATACACTGGCCTTCATGTGCTGTCATCTGCTCACAATTGTGGAAGTTCTTCCTTGTATCTGGGAGACTGTTACATCTCACTTGCTTCTTTTTTCTTCTGCCATCAGTTGAGATGGAAAGAGCTTGTCACCATCTCAGGGTGACATGATTGGGAGGCATGAGGAGGGTCAAACTTGTCCCTGTGAGATCTCTGGACTTCATTCCAATCCCAAGTTTTCCATAGAGTTGCTCTGCCCTTGAAACTATGCCTTCTCTGAAACCCATTTTCCTTTCTTGTTACATAAATATTAATGTGTTCAGTGAATGTCACTATAGATTCAAGTGAAATTAAAATCAAGCAAAGGGTGTTTTATGTAAATGGCAAATGACAATGAGTGGGGAAGGGGCTTATGCTGCATATTAAGGTAGTAAAGATAAGTCTAGATTTGTGTGGAGTGGCGTAACTGCTGTGATCCAAGTAAGTGGCGAGAAACGGAAAGGGTGGGTCAGTGGGCTTTCAGTTTCAGAGGACAAAGATATGCTCTCTGGGAGCTGTAACTGTTTAAAGTAAAATGGAAATGCATGAGAAATTTGTTAATGAAGATTAAAATCCAAAAAGAAACAACATATGATCTGAAATGGGATGTCCCTTTAACCTCTGAGGAGGTGACATTTAAGCAGAAGACTTTAATTAGGCCATCTTTTTTGAAGACCTTAGGTAAAAGAGACCTAAACTAAAGCAAGACCCCTGTTGCTACACTGTGATGGATAGAAAAGGAGTTAGAAAGTAGTAGGAAGGTAAGTGTAACTGAGTAGATGGACCCCAAAGCTAAAAAAAAAAAAAAAAAAAAAAAAAAAGGAACTAAATACAATGGAAGACAAGCAGAATATTAAAGAGATACATGGTTATGTCATGGAAAGATAATTGCCATTTCAAAATGAACTATATGAGTGGGGCAATGGGCTTTAAGAGAAGATTCCAATGACCCTGAAGACTGGTTTGATAAAAGTGAGTTTAAGGTCCATTTTAGAGATAGAATCTTTAACAAAAATGAATAGATTTGGATGTAGAAGATTGGGGGAGGTGAGATCAAGGAGAAATCATAGACAGATATCACACAGATGTGTTGTCATTTACTAACGTAGGAAAATTTGGGGGTTTTCATAGGTATTTTCTAAATAATCTAAGAGATAGAAACGGATGAGCATTTGCTGTATTTGGTGAGCATCCATGTTCCACTGTAGCCTCTAAGAAGACATCAGGGTGCATTCACTAGGTAACAGGAAGTTTGCTTACTACTGTTCATAAAATAATGTTAATGAAACACAGTTAGTCCAATTCCCCAGAAGAGGCACTGTAGTTTAGACACTTAAAGTAACAGTTTCTAATTAAAATGGGATGCAGTCAGAATTATGCCAAAGTTTAGGGCTGTCTGAGCCACACCATCAACCACTAGACTCACTGACCCACAGAGAAAGTCAGATTTCCGTCTCATCACTACTTTTAAACATTTAAAATTTATAATTCTCGAAAATATTCTCCAGTCTTACTGAAATTATTATAAGCACAGGCCATTGGCGATGGAATGAATATGTAACACAAGAATACATTTTACCTCAAACACACACAACAGAATGACGTACAGAGATCTTTGCCATATATATTGTGCCAGAGATAAGATAAGCACATAATACATGCCCAGATCTATCAGGGAGAAAGTGAGGTATTGCAGGCAAATGACTTAGAAGAAAAAAAGGCATAGAGGTCAGAACAGCACAGCATAACAGCTCAATGGCTGTGTGTCTGACACACTGAGAGAGAATGAATTGAAAAGGGATTCATGGCAGGAGGGAAGAGGAGACTCGGTAGGGTCCACATTATGAGGAACTCTACCCACAGCAGAAGGGAGTTTAAGAGCTATCCTTAAGCAAAAAACACATAATAACTGAATGTTTGTCATGAGGATTATAATAACCTTATATTTCATCCTGGTTGTTGAAATGAGAAGATATATTGGGTAGAACAAGGTTATCAAATGAGAATTTGATGGTCAAGGTGTAAGTCACACTTAGACACCTAGGCACACAAGGAAGATCAAAATCACTAATTAATGATTGATTGCTAGAGAAACTGAGATGAACATATTCAGATCTATCTAGTA
The DNA here is from genome assembly GCA_028551405.1 of Uromys caudimaculatus. Lineage (NCBI taxonomy): Eukaryota > Metazoa > Chordata > Mammalia > Rodentia > Muridae > Uromys > Uromys caudimaculatus. The sequence continues at coordinate 93,288,960 of CM052700.1, forward strand.
CCATAAGCAATACCAAGATCTACCTACTTACATAAGAAAGACCAAGAAATATGTAGCATAGGAATCTAAGGGTGGTGGTCATAATTGGGATATTTACTTAGGACCCAACATCAGGAACTGTCTCTCCAAAGCACTAGGCAAAGCCTACTCCCTTTGTTTATTGTATAATTCTCTGCACATAAGTTTCAGAAAATGAGAATATCATTTTGTTCAATTGCTGGAATTACAGTGGATGGAAAGGGAAAACATAATTTACAGTTTAAATACCACTGTACTTAAGATTTACCGAGGTATTATGGATGTTGCAAGAGGACCACTTACCTTGGTTTAGCAGCCTCTGATGGGATAGAATGTGAAAAACAATTCCTCATTGATTCTAAAATAGAAAGAAGTACAAAGAAAAGTTTCAGGTATTGAGTAGATATGAGTAACCCACTTCCTAAATCTACAAGAAACCAATGGGCACAGATTACCCCACTGCTTTGCAGCAGATGGCTAAGGTTATATGAGAGAATGTCCCTGGACACTGACATCACATTTGTGTCCAGTGTGACATCTGACTGGATCTTCCAGCACTCTGGGGTCAGAGCTCCCATAGCCTTCTGGTAAGTACTTTTATGGACTAAAGCACATCAAACTGTGAATGTCTTTGTTTATCTGAGGACTTTATACAGCATACAGATCTTGGCATTTCTCCCAGGACTCAAGAGGAAAGAAAACTGACAATGGCTGTCCAAGTCTCTTGTGGTATCCAAGGAAATGTGTGCCCATTGTGGCCATCTCATTTGTTTTATGTGATATTGGCTCCATGGGGGAAAATCATTTATGGTCACATACTTTAGAAAGAACCATGCTTTACTTATTTTTTGTTGAATGAATAAGAGGAAAGAGAGCACTACATTTAAATATCTCCTTTCAGATACTGAGAATTATCTTAGCTTTTGGGAAACAGAATGACCATATCACTTCTCCTAGGAACACCATGACTGCTGAGAGCTAGACTGGTATTGTGACAATTTCATATGGGTTTAAAAGTATGCTAAATGAGTTTATCATGATGGATGACTGTCACTGTCATCTGCAGGGTGTCACTTGACTAATATTTCACATCCTGAGACAAAATTACAGTTTAGCACATATCACTTCTCTGTATGTGCAGAGCTTTTAAGCAGCCCTCACAACAAAGAAAACCTTATCGATTGTGATTTTATAAGACAGTAAGTGGAAACATTGAAAGTCAGACACAGTCCATTCTGGGGTGATACATTTATGGGAATTAAGAGACCAGCTTCCAATGCAGATTCTTTTGTAGTACTGAAATATAGAAAACAGATTATAAAATAGTAAAAAATAAGGTTCTTCTTTTAAATCTCCATCCTCAATACACTTCTATGTTCCAGAAATAACCTGATGTCACTTAAAATGTACCATTTAACCATAATTTCTCATCATGAATTTAAATTATTTTGTTGTAGTGACAGTAAATGGAAAAATGACAGAACTTCTACCAAACCATGTCTGCTTTAGCAGCATGAGCAGAATGCTAGACAGGGTATGCTTCTCCTCCAGAAACAGGAAACATCCTTCCTATTGTGACAAGAGCCCATGAACTGCCATGACTATAATCTTGGAGTCAAATTTTTTAATACAAGTAACCTTAAATGGCTCTGAAACATTTATCAAATGCAACTGGGTGTGTATGGTGGCACCTGACATGCTGTCATCAAAAGTTGAAACGAGAAAGCTTTCCTTGGAAGTCTTTGTGTAGCCCCCAGGGGCTCCAGGCTGATGGTCCCTGACCCTTGAGATGGGGTCCTCAATAAGGAAGCCCATGGCACTCACTACACAGATTCCTTAGGTTCTGGGGCCCATGGGTGTTTTCTGACTTTCAGAACCCTCTCTTGCTATTGTGTTGTGACTGGGGTCTTTTTATTCCTCCAACAATATGAGTACCACACAGTTTACTTGTCGAACAACTGGTGGACTTGGGGTTCCATTTGGGACATATTGTCAAGACTTTTTTCAAGACCTATTTACAATTCTGCTTTAGACTTCTCTTGCTATTGAATTAAGTCTGGAGGTGAACTCTTGAGATCCCTTCAGGCCTTATTTGAGCAAGCACTGGAACCTACACATATGTATGACTTTCCCAGGTACACGCCAAGGTTTTTTATTTTATTTTAAATCCTCCATGGATTTGCATATATTCCTTGCAAAAGAGCCATGCTAATCTTCTCTGTAGTATCCTGATTTTAGGATACGTACTGCCAAACAAGCACCACACTAAGTTTTTTATAATTTTCGAGTCCCCAGTTTATCTTCTTCCTCAACCACCTCCTTCTGACTAATTTTAAATCTGCCATTGCTTATCCCTAGCCTCATAGACAGAGGCTGCTACTACTTTCTCTTCTAAATGCTTGCATTCAGCCTTGCTAGGTGGTGTTCTTCAGCTACCCAGCACACTGAGGGTAGAGAACAAGTTAAAGGTGATTATGTTAAAGGTTAGACTAGACAATTTAGTAAGACATCTTCTGAAATCATGAAAACTAAAGGAGGGCTAGGGATATAGTTTAGCGAACATGGTCCTCATTCATATAAAGCTCACACATACAAGCACACTACATTTGGAAAACCTGCACGGCTATCCTAGTCTTTCCCCTGGATGCTGTAAGTTTTCTTTTAGTTAGACAAAAGTTCATTCAGACAGGTTTTGACATCCAGCAAGTTATTTCTGTACTGCGTCAGAACTTCCCATGTCCTTGGTGTAAATGATCTTAGTCCACGTGTACATGCACAACGTATACTGTTTTTGAAACTTTCAAACTTCCCAATCCTGCTTATGAGTGCTAGACACTTTACTGTCAGCTTTCCTTATTGAATGTTTTAAAATAATTATTTATTTCTGATTTACATAATTTTCCTTCACTTTTCATGGCCTTAACACATTGGCCATGACTCTTAGTTAAGGATAAATGGACCATGAACATATAGAACTTGTCTTCATCCTTACAGAGAAATCATTTGTGGCTCCGATCCACTAAAGATGATGCAAACTGTTACACATGATAAATCAAATTAATTCCTGCCCACCTCTACTTTTGTGTCTTATTTCCTGCTCCCTGCAGGATCACTTCCACTAGATTCTAATTAATTTTTAAATTCTAATATATCACTCTCTTTCTCTTTCTCCCTCTAACCCATTCCATGTGTCCTCCTTCCACACCTCCAATTCTCTTTCAAACTTAAAGCTTAGTGTCGACCATTCAAGGTTTGTTGGTGAATTTAGTGAATGTAGGTAAGTAACAATAAGTAGGCAATCGTGTCTTTTATCTTTGAAGATCTAAAAGAATCACAGAAATGAAATGGCTATAGACTCAAACACAGCTCACGTTTCAGTCTTTTAAGGTGGGAACTTAGTGTGAAGGAGGACAAAGGGTGCATCGCAGGTACAGTTTCCATGGAAACGCTGATGCGCATTAGTCTATCCAGTAGCAGAAAAGGCATGGATGAAGATTGGATTTACAGATTCACTGACTTCATTGTTTGCTCCCACATAAGCAACAGCTGTCATTTACCATCTCTCATAAGCCACGTGGCGTCTTTTAAGATTGTTTTAAAGGACTGGTGCTTTAGGAAGGTGCTACCCATCGTGCTGTGTTTCATTGAACCTTTCTAGAGTGATTATGTTGCTACCAACCTAAAAGATCCTTAGACCATGAAAATAAGTATCAAGAAGACACAAAGCTCACCCTATAATTAGAGTTAAAAATCATCCTCTGGTTTTGGTTGTGCCCTTTTCAATTGTCAGCTTTGCATCATTGTGACAAAATATTGTGTTAATTACAAGGAAGGAAGACTTCATTTTGTTTTGTGGTATCAGTCCCTGGAGACTTTGGGTTTGACAGCATAGTCCATCATGGTGGGAGTAGAATAGATGTATTCCTTACACGCCAACAATGAAGCAAAAGGACAGGGAAAGGGTCAGTGTCCCAGTGCTTCTATTCTACTTTGCATTCTGTTGTGATAAACATAATCAAAAGCAAGTAGGGAAGAAAAAGGATTTATGGACGTTACAATGCCCTTTTATTGTTTGCCCAAAGGTGATCCTACTTTACTCCAGTAGACATTTTCTTAGAAGTTTTATTGCCTCTCAGTAGGACCAAGTTAAGAGCCACATCTTCAACACATGAGCCTTTAGAAAACATTCAAGGTACAAATGATTGAGAACTTGTAGCAGCAACACACAAAATCCTAAAATTATGTTAGCGACAACCAGGAATTCATATACAGTTCACTAAAGGGTATTACAGTTAATAAGGTCAGAAGACTATAGGAAATGTCTCTTTCCTATAAAATCGATGCATATTATATATACCAAATACACTTTTGAAGTGTCCTGTGGCCATTCATTCATTTATTTAAGAATTTCCACAAAAGAAGGCATATACACAGAAAGTTGGTTACAAATACAACAGCTTTATTTATTTTGTAGAAATTGGTATGTAATTAGCCTATTGACAGAAAACATCGAAGTTAAATGCATCAGCAAATGACAATACTTACAGAATGAGATTATAAAAGACAGACCCTATCAATCTACACCTAATGGCTGATTCATTTTGTCAGATATTGTGTGTTGTTTTCTGAAGTTTTATTTGGAGCCTTTGACATTAGTCTCATAATGTTGTTTTTGTTATATTAGAAATATAAACCCTGCCTCAAATTATATTAATTAAGGAGTAAAGTATTAGTTAGGAATTCTTGATATGGTCCCTTTGAATGAGATTGGAAAGGGCTGTTATGAGGTGGTACTTCCTATACATAGTTACCGGCATAAAGGTTGTATGACACTCTTTCTTTCCTTAGAGTATGTTACAGAAAGATTATGTATTATGAAATAACTTGTTCAGTTTAGATCTTGGACATCCAGTTTTTGCAAAAGAAAGATATGTTGTATAAATTTTTCCAAGGAGATAAATGGAGATATCTATACCAATGATAGGCTAAGCAAATAATCCTATACAAGTCTACTTTGGTGAACAAATAGTATTTGCATCACTGAAAAGCTCACCCCAGCACGGGTAATGGCTCATAAAAGCTGAATAGTTTTCTGTGCAACTTGCAGACAGTTGCACTAAAAAATAATCTGCTTTCCCCCCTGTAATTTTTACTGCTTATTTAATCTCAGGGCAGAGCCTTGCAAGTTTTGTAAGTTCCTTGTGACTTGATATAAGATTCTTGAAAGTTTTGTGAGTTTCTTCTTCCCACCCCCTATCAGGGTATAGTTCAATCTGGAAGAAATTGCTTTTCCTTGAAAGTATGTATTTGAGAAACAGAACCTTGGCTCCTGGCAAATTTCCATCAAATAAGAGAATTGAGTTTTTGAGATTTGTGGTAGTATGTTCTAAACCTTTGTTCTGATAATGAGGATGATGATGATACTGGAATACTGGCCAAATTCTGTCATAGATTTGAACTCCTTGTTTAGTTTCAGAGATCCTTTGTCACTAAGACATTTAGACAGTAATTCCCAAAACAAGTAACCTTTCTAATAGTATTTTACTGACTGTGGCAGCTATGCTCTATGACATAGAAAAGCTTCCACCCAAATGGGAAACCATACAAATGACTAATAACACATTTGTCTTACTTCTACAGCCCCAGAGGCTGAAGAAAATTACTTTTCTCAGGGGAATTATTTCTCAGGCAGGTCTGACAGTTGAGTTATCCTTCACGATCCTCTTTAGGAGTTGGGTTCCAGTAACATGGCTCATCCCATTGGGTTATTGTATTAGTATTGCACTGGGTCAGTCTGTGTGTTAAAGGACAAATCAGCATACACAATCAGAGAAGTTTGAACAGCTATCTGGCCCATTCTAATATTTTATTAAGAAATTATAGATACAGCTTTGTTTAATAGATTTGTCTTGATACTGTTCGATGAGTATTGTTTTTCACTCACTGCTCTCATTCTTTAAATTCAGAATTGGTTAAAGAAGTACCAGTTAACAGAGGTCAGAAGACAGTTCTACAACTTCAGCTGAAGCACTAGCCAGATGGTTTATTTTTCCTTCTTCTGTCTATTAAAGAATACATTCTGGTTAAGAGTGCTGCCCAGTGACACAGAGCTTACTTAGAAAGAAGGAATCCCCAAGTTTCATCCCCAGTACAAGAAAAAAAAATGCCCAGGAGTGTTCATGCTCAGTAATATCTGAAGCTCCTAAATAATACAGCAGAGATTTAACAAATGAGCAAGGAACTCATCTTGTTGGACTAATATAGCCCTAGGCATAGGCTTTTCTTCTTTGTCTTTCTCAGGAACACTGTGACACAAATAGCTCTATAATGTGCATTTTTACTTTTTAGGTAAGATCCACCAGTGAACCACATCATTTCTATATGGTCACCAGAAATGTTATTTCCTGTCTTTTACAAGATGGGAATGTAATTTGTCTGTTAACATAAAATAGAAGAAAATTTTTAATTAGCATGTATTCACATACATGCTGTATACCATAGGAATTTTCATTGTTTTGATCATATTTGGAAAGATGAGGCATGTATTTGATCTGAAGAGAAATCAGAGCATGGCTTTGACCATGTTTACTGCATATGCCCTCTTTGCTCCTCCATGAGACTTCCGTACTTTTCTCAGATAGTCTTGCTCATAATTTCATATTGACATATGCATAGAAAATGTGAAAAGAAAAATACAACATTTCTTTCTGAGTCTGGCTTAGTTGCCTTAGTATGATGCCTCTAGTTCCATTCATTTCACAAAACCCAAACATTTCCTTCGTTATGGCTGAGCAAACTGCACTGTGTATGTTTGCCATGGTTTCCCTATCCATCTGTTGACAGAAGCACAGGCTGACGCTATAGCTTGGCTGGTGTGAGGATGCACAGAGGCACACGTGTCTCTGTAGTATGCTGAATGGCACTACTTTGATGTATTCATTGGGAGATGTTAACATAACTTTATTTTTAGTTTCTAAAAAAACTTCCATGTTGTCAGGTGTGATTGTAAATGCCTTTGATCCTAATACTCAGGTGGCAGAGGCAGTCAGGTCTCTGAATTTGAGACTAGTTTGGTCTACAGAGCTCTGGGACAGCCAGTGTTACACAGAGAAACTATGTCTCAAAAAACGGAAGAAAACAACAAAAGCCAGGAAAGAAGGAAGGAAGGAAGGAAGGAAGGAAGGAAGGAAGGAAGGAAGGAAGGAAGGAAGGAAGGAAGGAAGGAAAGAAGGAAGGAAGGAAGGAAGGAAGGAAGGAAGGAAGGAAGGAAGGAAGGAAGGAAGGAAGGAAAGAAGGAAGGAAGGAAGGAAGGAAAGAAAGAAGGAAGGGAAGAGAAAAAGAGCCTCTGTGTTGATGCCCACAGTTGGTACATTAGTTTATCTTCTCTTCAACAGTGCATAAGGATTCTCTTTCTTCCCTTTACTCAACAGTATTAGTTAAAATTTGTCTCTTTACTTTCTTTTCTTCTTTTATATTGAAAACATATTCTTCTCTCACACAATACATCCCTACCACAATTTTCCCTCCCTCCAGTCCTCCTAGTTCCCTCCTCTCCTCTGCACTAGATCCACTCCCCATCCATTTCTCTTCAGGAAAAAAAGCAGACTGCCAAGAGGTAACAACCAAACAAGACATTTGTTTTTTTTCTTTATTTTTAATTAATTAAAAATAAATTAATTTTAAATCATGTTTGCAGCTTCCCCTCTTTCCTCTCCTCCTATTCCCTCCCTCTCCCATCCCGCTCCTTCATACCTACCCTTCCTTTCTCTTTGGAGAAGGGGATACTCCCCTTGGCATATCAAGTTGTACTAGGACTAGGTACATTTTCTCCTATTGAGGCTAGACAAGGCAGTCCAGTTAAGGGAAAAGGATCCAAATGGAGGCAAAAGAGTCAGAGAAAGCCCCTGCTCCTGCTGTTAGGGGTCCTACATGAACACCAAACAGTATATCTTTTACATATGTGTAGAGAGGCTAGGTATGTGCCATGCATGCTCTTTAGTTGGTGGTTCAGTCTCTATGAGCCCTAATGGGTCCAGATTAGTTAATTCTGTATGTTTTCTTGTGGTGTCCTTGACCACTTTGGCACCTTTAGTCATTCCTCCCTCTTCTACAGGATTCTCCAAGCTCCATCTAATGTTTGGCTATGGGTCTCTGCATCTTTTTCCATCATCTGTGTGGTGAAGCTTTTCTGCTGACAGTTATGCTAGGCCCTTGAATACAAGTATAGCAGAATATCATTAACTGTGTTGGGGATGGGTCCTTTCTCATGGCTTGGGTCTTAAGTTGGATCAGTCATTTGTTGGTCATTCCCTCAATTTCTGCCCCATCTTTATCCCTGCACATTTTGACAGAAGAACAAATTGTAGCTTGAAGATTTTGTGGCTGGGTTGGTCTCATCATCCCTCCATTGGAACTCTTGCCTGGTTACAGCAGGTGCACATTTAAGATTTCATATCCCCCCATTGCTAGTTAGATTCCTTATTAATTCTTGGGAATTTCCATTGTTCTAGATTAAAACTCAAAAGATAGCTCATGCTGGCAAGGATATGAAGCAAGGGGAACACTCCTCCATTGGTGGTGGGAGTGAAAATTTGTACAACCATTTTGGAAACCAATCTGGTAATTTTTCAGAAAATTGGTAATGGCTCTCTCTTAAGATACAGCTATTACCACTCCTGGGCATATGCCCAAAAGATACTCCATCATACCACAAGAGCACTTGCTCAGCTATGTTCATAACTTTTTTTATAATAGCCAGAAACTGAAAATAACCTAGAAGACCCTCAAGCAAAGAATGAATAAAGAAAATGTAGTACATTTTCACAATGGAATATTACTCAGCTATTGAAAACTATGACAGCCATAAAATTTGCAGGATGGATGAAACTAAAAAAGACCATCATCCTGAATGAGGTAACCCAGACCCAGAAAGACCAGCATGACATGTACTCACTTATAAGTGTAAATTAGCCACAGATTCAAAGAAACTAAATAACAAGGAGAGCCCAACGGGGGATGCTTGAATCTCACTGAGAAGGAGGAATTGAATAGACATCAGGGGTGGATCTTTGAAGGGAACTGGGTAGGAGAAGGGGTGGGGAGGGGAATAAGAAGAATTAGTTGTGGGAAGTTTAAGGGAGAGAGAACTGGAATTGATGTGGGGGCAACTCTATGATATGCTAGTCATTTGTTTTCTTAATGGCACTCTGACTGAAGTAAGACAAAATCTTTTGGCATATTGTATTTGCATTTACACGATAATCAAAAATGCTGAACATATTATTTTTATATTCTTACAACTGTTTATATTTCATCTCTTGAGAATTTCTACATAGCAATTGACTTTTTAGGTTTCTGAATTCCCTATTTATGTAGTAATCCTCAGTATCATATGTGTAGCTAGTAGATATTTACTCCTATTCTATAGGATCTTCTCTTGGTGAATTGTTTCCTTTGGTGAGCAGAAGAGTTTGACTTTCATGGCATTCTTTTTTCAGTTCATGGTTTTATTTCTTGAACTATTGGAATTAGTAAGTTCTTACCCATACCTTCACACTGAAAAAAACACTTACAATAAGGTTTTTGATCAACCTTTGAGTTGATTTTTGTACAGGGCAAAAGATATGTCTAGTACCATTTTTTCCATGAGTAAGTATTCAGCTTTCGCAGCATCATTTGTTGATGGTGCTGTCTGTTCTCCAATGTATGCTTTGGCATCTTGTCAAATATCAGGTAGCAGAAGCTTTGTAGGTCTGTTTCTGGGTCCTCTGTTCTCTGCCATTAGCTTATAAATGTGTTGTTGCCTGGGTACTATATTGCTTCAGATACCATGGCTATATAGTAATAATTTGAAATCAAGCATTGTGATACCCCCTGCATTGTTCTACTTCTCAGGACTGCTTTGACTATTCTATGAAGAATGTCATTGGAATTACGATGTAAGTTGCACTGAATCCATGAACTGCTTTTGGTAACAGGGCTAGTTTCATAATATTAATTCTGCTATTGACCAAACATGGAAGGTCTTTACATCTTCTAATACTTTTTTCTTAAATTCTTGAATTTTTATTATAGAAGTATTTTAATTCTTTAATTATGTTTTATTTCTAGGTATTTTTTGAACTTTTGTGAAAGGAATATGAAGAATTTTTGTCAAGTGGGAGAAGAACAGAGTAGTGAGATTCAAGATATTGTGTTGAATATTAGTTACTTTAGAAGGACATAATAAAGAAATTTTGTAAGATAAATACTGAGCTTTCTGGGAATTTAATAAGCCTTCTATAGAATAAGCATGTACATGAGGAAACCATAATAATCTCATTTACAACCTATAATGATTTAACAATAGCTACAATTGTTCTCGTTCAACAAGGTAACCATTAGCAACAGGAACTATCTGCTAGCTATGATATCTAATCGGCCATGACAGTCTCCATGTTCCTGAATAAGTCCTAAATTGTTCCTATGTGTTTCTTGAACAAAAAGAAGTTGAATGTTTATTCTTAGGACAACTTTTCAGTAAGAGGTCTAGGCAAAATCTCCTTTGTCTCTGCGGACATGGTTTCAGATTTTTCTATTCAATGATAAATTTCAGTTGTATATAAGTTAGGTAATTCATATAATGCAAAATGAAGACATATGGATTCACTTTTCTTTGTATATTAGAAATCCCCTTAACTGACTTTTAGTTTGAGGGAAAGGCAATATGTCACAAGGATGGTTGGGGACCAAGATTAGTTCTTGTTTACACACAGGAGGCCCTTAAAACTTTTAAGAATGAGTTTCGGTGACATGTGCAGCTTTTGGTTTGGGGAATCCTTCTGAGAAGATGAATTTCAGCAGTGAGTTATCTGTCCACTTTACCAGAATAGTTCCCTCTATAAAGATTGAATCAACCTCTAAAACTTGGGAGATATACATAAAATTTCAACTAGCCTTTTGGCTCAATGGTCAAGTATATTGTTTAGTTTCACATGTGAATATGAAAGAGATAGTGCCTGTAAAAGGCAAAATCAGAAGATTTAATTGTCAAAGTATGTGGTTTAGGGATCCAAGGCAGTTAAGTCTTAGTATGTGTGTCTCATAAGCTTTGAAAAAGTTTCTAGTCTCCAATATTCATTTTTTATCCAGGGAGAGTAGATGTATTATGAAAACTGCTATAGGAAATAGTAAACCCAGGATTTACATAAGCTCTAACAATAGGGTCTTTCTTTCATCTTCTGTATTTAGAGGATCTTGTTAAATATTGAATAAAAGCCTCTGTTTTAACTGACCTGGGTTTTCTAAAATGGAATGGAATGATTTTTTTTTCTGAGCTAAATGAGCTTGACCAATGTTCATGTTATTTTTATGCTACAGTCTGGTAAAGAATCTATTTAAGGTTTAGTTTGAAGATTGGTTTGAATATAAACATCTTTCTTCCTTTTGGCTTGAGCTTAAAGAATGTTAATAAAATATCAACTATACTCCAGTGCAGGCTTCATGCCCAAGAGTTGTTGCTCAACACAAAATAAACTCCATGCTTCTTTGGTAGATTTTTTGTTTTGCATTTGTTTGTTTGTTTTGAAACTTTCTGCTTTTTTTGTTCATTTTGATTTTTGTTTTGTGGGATTATTTTGAAAGAAAGAAATAAAGAACTTAAATTGGGGTGGCTAAGAGGGTGAAAAGGATCTGGAGGAATGGGGAGAGGGTAGCATGAGACTATGATGTATGAAAGAAATTTAAAAATATTCTATCAAAATTATAGCTTGAAAGGGAACTACTAGAATCAATGAATTCGTCAATAGAACCTAGCTACAAAAAACTTGGTTAGGAATTTAAAATGATTGTAGGCTATCTTGAAGCACCCACTACTGGAATGTTCTTTATTCTGGGGAAGGGGAGTATGGAGGCTGTTAGAGAACCAAATCAGAAAGTCTTATGTCAGTGAGGGTCTTGGTAACTTCATGAGTTGAGTAAGTTAATATCAACAAAACCCCCTTTAGTCAATAAGAGCTACAACATTGAGAAGAAAGTATCAAAGGGTGTGGACTGACACTACTATTTAAATTCCACTAGAGAGAAAAATGCTAAGCATTTCATATCAAGAGCCAGATATGAGCAATAGAAGAGAAAAAGAATACTGGTAACATCATGGTTTTCTGAGGCAGACCTCAACAAAAATTGATCTGTACAGTCTCTTGACTTATCTATACAAAGAAACATTACCTAATTCATTGATTTGTAGATATTTAATGAGAAAACGTATGTGCTGCTGAAGCACAGATAACACATATTACTGTCCCAATTCCCATAAAAAGTAGTGACATGGGATAAGGGTTAAATGAAACCTTCCTGAGAGGTACTGCTTAAGCAAAAAAAAGCACTTTCTTACATATTTGCAAAGCGAATGGAATAGCAAGGGAGATGCTGCTATGGTGGGAAATGAAAAACATGCTGTGGAGTCAGGCAGGGGTCAGACATGCAAGTTGTTTAGAGCTTACAGCAAATGAGATTAACATGCAGGGCACTTAGATCATTGTAGTAAATGAGATTATTTCTGCTAATACCAAGTGGGCACCATTAAAATATTTAAATCAGGGAAAAGCATATGAGATAAGCATATACATTGGTAAATCATTAGCATGTGGATTATAGCTGAAGATAAGTGAGTTTTACAAACTCATTTTACTGTAAAGAAAATCAGGGGCTGGAGAATTGTCTCTGGGGTTAAGAGAACTTGATCTTTCAGAGGAGCCAGGATTAGTTCCCAGTGGCCACATGACAGCTCATAGCCACCCACAATTCTAGTTCCAGATGATCTGAAGGCTTCTTCTGACTTCTCCAGGAACCAGGTACATGCTTGGTACATATACATACATTCAGACAATACACTTGATAGATAGATAGATAGATAGATAGATAGATAGATAGATAGATAGATAGATAGATAGATAAAACATCTATAGAAGAAAAAGTAAATGAAAGTATACTGAGTAATTGTTGCCCTTCAACTCCAGAGCCTTCCTGGTTGCCTTATTATTGGGATTGTTGACTGAAGAAAAACAACAGTGACAAAACAATCCTCTGGGAGAGTAAGTCATATTTCCTGTGCACCAAATTTTCATCTTCTTGTTAGCATTAAAATAAAGTAATAAAATGACATATCTAGGAAACAGAGACTGTGCAAACCTTCTCTGTGTTTTTATGCAATTGAGAAAGCCACAAAGACTCAAATGATAATTAATTGTGCTTTCCATTGATTTTGTTGGTATTTAAGACCAGCCTTAGTCCATGGTGATCTGATAGGATGAATGGGATTATTTCAATCTTGTATCTGTTGAGGCCTGTTTTGTGACCAATTATATGGTAAGTTTTGGAGAAGGTACCATGAGGTGTTGAGAAGAAGGTGTATTCTTTTGCTTTAGGATGAAATGCTCTACAAATATCTGTTATATCCATTTGGTTCATAACTTTTGTTAGTTTCACTGTGTCTCTATTTAGTTTCGTTTTTCATGATCTGTCCATTACTGAGAGTGGGGTATTGAAGTCTCCCACTATTATTGAGTGGAGTGATGTGTGTGCTTTGATCTTTAGTAAAGTTTCTTTTATGAATGTGGGTGCCCTTACATTTGCAGCTTAGATGTTCAGAATTGAGAGTTCATCTTGGTAGATTTTTCCTTTGACCGGTATGAAGTGTCATTCCTTATTCTTATCCTTTTTGATAACTTCTAGTTGATTTTTTCTGATATTAGAATGGCTACACCAGCTTGTTTCTTGGGATCATTTGCTTGGAAAATTGTTTTCCAACCTTTACTCTGAGGTAGTGTCTGTCTTTGTCACTGAGGTGCATTTCCTGTATGCAGCAAAATGCTGGGTCCTGTTTATGTACCCAGTCTGGTAGCCTATGTCTTTTTAATGGGAAATTGAGTTGATTAACATTAAGTGATATTAAGGAAAAGTGATTGCTGCTTTCTGTTATTTTTGTTGTTAGAGGTGGAATTATGTTTGTGTGGCTATCTTCTTTTGGGTTTGTTGAAAGATTACTTTCTTGCTTTTTCTAGAGTGTAGTTTCCCTCCTTGTGTTGGTGTTTTCCACCTATCATCCTTTGTAGGGCTGGATTTGTGGAAACATATTGTGTAAATTTGGTTTTGTCATAGATTTCTTGTTTTCTCTGTCTATGGTAATTGGGAGTTTTGCTGGGTATAGCAGCCTTGGCTGGCAGTTGTGTTCTCTTAGGGTCTGTATGAGATCTTCCCAGGATCTTCTAGCTTTCATAGTCTCTGGTGAGAAGTTGGGTGTAATTCTGATAGGTCTGCCTTTATATGTTTCTTGACCATTTTCCCTTATTGCTCTTAATATTCTTTCTTTGTTTAGTGCATTTGGTGTTTTGATTATTATGTGACAGGAGGAATATCTTTTCTGGTCCAGTCTATTTGGGGTTCTGTAGGCTTCTCGTATTTCATGGGCATCTCTTTCTTTAGGTTAGGGAAGTTTTCTTCTATAATTTTGTTGAAGATATTTACTGGTCCTTTAAGTTGGTAATCTTCACTCTCTTCTATACCTATTATCCTTAGGTTTGGTCTTCTCATTGTGTCCTGGATTTCCTGGATGTTTTGGGTTAGGAGCTTTATGCTTTTTGCATTTTCTTTGACTGTTGTGTCAATGTTTTCTATGGAATCTTCTGCATCTGAGATTCTCTTTTCTCTCTTTTGTATTCTGTTGGTGATACTTGCATCTCTGACTCCTGATCTCTTTCCTAGGTTTTCTAACTCCAGGGTTGTCTCTCTTTGTGATTTCTTTATTGTTTCTATTTCTATTTTTAGATCCTGAATGGTTTTGTTCATTTCCTTCGTCTGTTTGATTGTGTTTTCCTGTATTTCCTCTTGTTTGATTGTGTTTTCCTGTAATTCTTTAAGGAATTTTTGTGTTTCCTCTTTAAGGGCTTATACCTGTTTACCTGTCTTCTCCAGTATTTCTTTAAGGGAGCTATTTGTGTCCTTCTTAAAGCCCTCTATCATCATCCTGAGAAGTGATGTTTAGATCTGAATTTTGCTTTTCCGGTGTGATGGTGTATCTAGAACTTGCTATGGCAGGAAAATTGGGTTCTGATGATGGCAAGTAACCTTGGTTTCTGTTGCTTATGTTCTTATGCTTGCCACCCACCATATGGTTATCTCTAGTGCTACCTGCCCTCAATATATCTGACTGGAGTCTGTCCTTCCTGTGATCCTGGTTGTGTTAGAACTCCTCAGAGTCCAGCTGTCTCCGTGGTCCTGTGATTCTGGGATCCTGTGATCTTGAGATCCTGGGTGTGTCAGAGTTCCTGGGAGTCAAGCTGCCTCTGGGCCACTGAGATCCTGTTGTGACCAAGCTCCTGGGATCCTGGGATTCTGGGCATGTTAGAGTGCTTCGGAGTGCAACTTTCTCTGGGTGTTTTGGGACTGGCTGAAGAGTTTGCACCCAAGGTCTGCTCAGGGCACCTGCTCAGACCAGAAGAAACCCGTGCCACTGGTCAGGCAGGGTTCCTGGGTCCCTGGGTCCTGCTGATCCCAGTTACTCCTAGTGTTGGGACAGATGTTTGTGTCCTCCTCACCTCTGATCTTATGATCCTGGGTGTGTTAGAGTGCCTGGGAGTGGAGTTTCCTCTGGCTGTTGTGGGACTGACTGAGGAGTTTGCACCCAAGGTCTGCTCAGGGCACCAGCCCAGACCTGAAGGAAAATGATAATTAACTGACTTGCAAAAATAATTTCTTCTTCTTCTTCCAAATATTAGGTATTTCCTCCTATTACCCAGAATTTAGATTTCTTTAAAGATTTCAGTTGATCTTTAGTAGCACTTAATACAAACAGCACTACCTTTTCTTCTTATGCTGTATGCACTTTCTTTTTATTTATTTATTTATTTATTTATTTATTTATTTATTTGTTATTTATTTTTGATACTTTATTTACATTTCCAATGCTTCCCCTTTTCTGGGTCTCCTCTTTGGAAACCCCCTATCCTCTCCCCCTCCCCACCTCCGTGAGGGAATTCCTCCTCCCACCTACCCGCCCACCCATTCCCATATTCCCACCTTGACATTCCCCTTTACTGGGGCCTCTAACACCCTCAGGCCCAAAGTCCTCTCCTTTCTCCCTGATGGCCATCGAGGTGATTCCTCTGCCACATATGTAGTCCAAACCATGGATCAATAGATGTGAATTCTTTGGTTGGTGGTCTGAACTCCAGGATGACCAAGGGGAGGGTCAGGCCCATTGAGCCTCTTGCTCCCTCCATGGGGCTACCAATTCCCTCCTCTCCTTCAGACCTTTCTCCAACCCCTCCATCTGGTACCTCACTCTCAGTCCAGTGGTTACTGTTGAAGTGAAACTTGGACATTCTGAACTTTTGGGCTAATATCCGCTTATCAGTGAGTACATACCATGTTCGTTCTTTTGTGACTGAGTTACCTCGCTCAGGATGATATTTTCAAGTTCCATCCATTTGCCCATGAATTTCATTAAGTCATTGTTTTTAATAGCTGAGTAGTACTCCATTGTGTAAATGTACCACATTGTCTGTATCCATTCCTCTGATGAGAGACATCTGGGTTGTTTCCAGCTTCTGGCTATTATAAATATGGCTGCTATGAACATAGTGGAGCATGTATCTTTGTTACAT
>CM052700.1:93306120-93321912 GCA_028551405.1 Uromys caudimaculatus
ATGGTGCAGAGTACTCTTGGTTTCTGTTCTTTATGTTCTTGTCCTTGCCTTTTGCCATCTTGTTGACTCTGTTGTTAGCTGATCTTACTCTGTCTGGTTGTGGCTTGCCCCTCCTGCAGGTCTCTGTGTCAGTACTCCTTGAAGACCAGCTCTCTCTGAGATGTGTTTGGGTTTGGAGAACTGTGGCACTGGGTCTGATCTTGGTCCCTGTGTCTCGTGGGTTCGGGGCAGTTTCTGGTGAGCTGTGGGGCGTGTCTTTGGCCCTCTCCCGGCTTTTCCGAGCTCCTGAGAAGGATCTTTGTCCCAGCACTAATTTGCTATGGAGCCCTGTGGCCCAAGCTGACCTGGCTGCCACCGGAAGTTGCTGTCCGTCAGTCTCTGTGGCCTGCGGAAACCGGGCGGAATCAGTGAGCTATGGGGCTCGTCTTGCCCCCGCTCGGGGCTTTTCTGCGTTCCTGGGAGAGAAAATTTTCTCCAGGAGCTGCTTGACTATGGAATCCTAGTGTCCCAGGCAAAAGTTTCCTGCCTCAGCTGCCCGCTGTTGGGATCCAGGGGGGTTTCTAAGCCCGCCTACCTCGGTCCCTGTGTCTCTCGGGTTCGGGGCAGTTCCTGGTTAGCTGTGGGGCGTGTCTTTGGCCCTCTCCCAGCTTTTCCGAGCTCCTGAGAGGGATCTTTGTCCCGGCGCTAATTTGCTGTGGAGCCCTGTGTCCCAAGCTGAGGTTCCCAGCCCCAGCACTACCTTTTTATCATAGTAATATCTGACATAATTTCCTAATAAAAATTTGTATACTGTTATATGAAAATCCTTTTAACATAATATTTTCCTTCATTTGAGAATCCCATACACACATATAATGCATTTCGATAATATTTCTTCCTTTGATTCCATCCACATCTACCTCCACTCCTTTCTTCCTCCAAATTTGTGTTGTCTTAAAAAAATAACCAATGAAAATACTTTTAAACACTCATTTAATATGTGTGCATACATATGAGTATGTGTGTGAGTGCATGTGCACAGCATTCATGTGTGGTCATTGAAGCAGTCAGTTTTTCTCCTTCCATCGGGAGGTTCTAAAGATCAGATTTGGGCAAGAAGTCTTAGTGGCAAATACCTTTTCCTGTCTTTGATTATCATGGAGTCATTAGCCTTGTAGAAAGAAAGCCCTTCAAAGGAAGAACATGAAAATATGTACACTATTATATAAACAAGCCTTTCACTCACAGTAACTATCAACACTAATGGAAGTCCACACTCTGCTGACAGCAGGAGGCCAGAAGATGAGGGCAAGTCTGTGTCTCAGCAAAATGGTAGAATGCAGTGACCTTCAGGACAGGACAGGGTATGGTCCCACCCAGCTATCTTTCTTTTTCTTTTCTTTTCTTTTCTTTTCTTTTCTTTTCTTTTCTTTTCTTTTCTTTTCTTCCTTTCTTTTTTTTTTTTTTTTGGATACTTTATTTACATTTCAAATGCTTTCTCCTTTCCAGTTCTTCCCTTGGAAATGCCCTATCCCACCCCCTCTGCCCCTTTCTCTATGAGGGTATTCCCCATCTGCCCACCTACTCCACTCTTCTCTCCCTGGCAGTCCCCTATACTGGGGCATCTAACAGCCTCAGGCCTAAGGGCCTCTCCTCTCACTGATGGCCAACAAGGCCCTCTTCCACATATGTGGCCAGCACCATGGGTCCTTCCATGTGTATTCTTTGGTTGGTGGTCCAGACTCCTGGAGCATCAGGGGGTCAGTCCTGTTGACACTGTTGTTCCCTCCATGGGGTTGCAAACTCCCTCAGCTCCTTTAGTCCCTTCTCCAACTCCTCCATCTGGGACCTCATGCTCAGCCCAACAGTTGCTCAGAAGTGAATCTTGGGTATTCGGAACTTTTGGGCTAATATTTACTCATTAGTGAGTATATACCATGTTTGTTCTTTTGTGATTGAGTTATCTCACTCAGGATGATATTTTCAAGTTCCATCCATTTGTCTGAGAATTTCATGAAGTCATTGTTTTTAATAGCTGAGTAGTATTCCATTGTGTAGATGTACGACATTTTCTGTATCCATTTCTCTGTTGAGGGACATCTGGGTTGTTTCAAGCTTCTGGCTATTATAAATATTGCTGCTATGAACATAGTGGAGCGTGTGTCTTTATTATGTGTTGGGGCATCTTCTGGGTATATGCCCAGGAGTGTTATAGCTGGGCCTTCAAGTAGTATTATGTCCATTTTCCTGAGGATCTGCCATACTGATTTCCAGAGTGGTTGTACCAGCTTGCAATTGCTCCAGCAATGGAGGAGTGTTCTTCTTTCTCCACATCCTCACCAGCATCTGCTGTCACCTGAGTTTTTGATCTTAGTCATTCTGACTGATGTGCGGTGGAATCTCAGACTTGTTTTGATTTGCATTTCCCTGATGACTCAGGATGTTGAACATTTTTTAGGTGCTTCTTAGCCCATCGAGTTTCCTTAGTTGATAATTCTCTGTTTAGCTCTGTTTCCCATTTTTTCATAGGGTTATTTTTTTTCCTCTAGAGTCTAACTTTTGAGTTCTTGGTATATATTGTATATTAGCCCTCTATCGGACGTAAGATTGGTAAAGATCTTTTCCCAATCTGTTGGTTGCCATTTTGTCCTATTGACTGTGTCCTTTGCCTTACAGAAGCTTTGCAATTTCATGAGGTCCTATTTGTCGATTCTTGATCTTAGAGCATAAGCCACTGGTGTTCTGCTCAGAAACATTTCCCCTGTGTTCATGTGTTCAAGAATTTACTCACTTTCTCTTCTATTAGATTCAGTGTATCTGGTTTTATGTTGAGGTCCTTGATCCACATGGATTTGAGCTATGTACAGGGAGATAGGAATGGATCAATTCTCATTCTTCTACATGTTGACCACAAGTTGAACCAGCACCATTTGTTGAAAATGCTGTCTTTTTTCCACTGAATGGTTTTAGCTTCTTTGTCAAAGATCAAGTGACCGTAGGTCTGTGGGTTCATTTCTGGGTCTTCAATTCTATTCCATTGATCTACCTGCCTGTCACTGTACCAATACCATACAAT
The DNA here is from genome assembly GCA_028551405.1 of Uromys caudimaculatus. NCBI lineage: Eukaryota > Metazoa > Chordata > Mammalia > Rodentia > Muridae > Uromys > Uromys caudimaculatus. Next base: position 93,309,176 of record CM052700.1, read on the forward strand.
TTTTTTCACTACTGATCTGTAGTACAGCTTGAGGTCAGGGATGCTGACTCCCCCAGAAGTTCTTTTATTATTGAGAATAGAATTTAGTATCCTGGGTTTTTTGTTATTCCAAATGAATTTGAGAATTGCTTTTTCTAAGTCTATGAAGAATTGAGTTGGAATTTTGATGGGGATTGCATTGAATCTGTAGATTGCTTTTGGCAGGATGGCCATTTTTACTATATTAATCCTGCCAATCCATGAGCATGGGAGATTTTTCCAACTTCTGAGGTCTTCTTCGATTTCTTTCTTCAGAGACTTGATGTTCTTGTCATACAAATCTTTCACTTGTTTGGTTATAGTCACACCAAGATATTTTATATTGTTTGTGACAATTGTGAAGGGTGTCATTTCCCTAATTTCTTTCTCAGCCTGTTTATCCTTTGAGTATAGGAAGGCTACTGATTTGTTTGAGTTAATTTGATGTCCGGTGAGTTTGCTGAAGTTGTTTATCAGCTGTAGTAGTTCTCTGGTGCAGTTTCTCAGGTCACTTAAGTATATGATCATATCATCTGCAAATAGTGATATTTTGATTTCTTCCCTTCCAGTTTATATCCCTTTGACCTCCTTTTGTTGTCTAATTGCCCTATCTTTAACTTCAAGTACTATATGGAATAGGTAGGGAGAGAGAGGACAGCCTTGTCTAGTCCCTGATTTTAGTGGGATTGCTTCGAGTTTCTCTCCATTTAGTTTGATGTTGGCTACTGGTTTACTATATATTGCTTTTACTATGTTTATGTATGGGCCTTGAATTCCCGATCTTTCCAAGACTTTTATCATGAAGGGATGTTGAATTTTGTCAAATGCTTTTCAGCATCTAATGAAATGACCATGTGGTTTTTTTTCTTTGAGTTTGTTAATGTAGTGAATTACATTGATGGATTTCCGGGTATTGAACCATCTCTGCATCCCTGAGATGAAGCCTACTTGATCCTGATGAATGATCATTTCGATGTGTGCTTGGATTTGGTTTGCAAGAATTATATTGAGTATTTTTGCATTGATATTCATATGGGAAATAGTTCTGAAGTTTTCTTTCTTTGTTGGGTCTTTGTGAGGTTATGGTATCAGTGTAACTGTGGCTTCATAGAACAAATTGTGTAGTGTTCCTTCTGTTTCTATTTTGTGGAATAGTTTGAAGAGTATTGGTATTAGGTCTTTGAAGGTCTGATAGAATTCGGCACTAAACCATTCTGGTCTTGGGAGTTTTTGGTTGGGAGACTTTCAATGTCTACTTCTATTTCTTTAGGGGTTATGGGACTGTTTAGATGGTTTATCTAATCCTGACTTAACTTTTGTGTTTGGTGTCTGTCTAGAAAATTGTCCATTTCATACAGATTTTACAGTTTTGCTGAGTATAGGCTTTTGCAGTAGGATCTGATGATTTTTTGAATTTCCTCAGAATCTGTTGTTATGTCTCCCTTTTCATTTCTGAATTTGTTAATTTGGATACTGTCTCTGTGGCCTCTGGTTAGTCTGGCTAAGGGTTTATCTATCTTGTTGATTTTCTCAAAGTAACAACTCCTGGTTTTGTTGATTCTTTGTATAGTTCTTTTTCTTTCTACTTGGTTGATTTCAGCCCTTAAGTTCATTATTTCCTGCCTTCTACTCCTCTTGGGTTTATTAGCTTCTATTTGTGCTAGAGCATTCAGGTGTGCTGTTAAGCTGCTAGTGTATGCTCTCTCCAGTTTCTTTTTAGAAGCACTCAGAGCTATGAGTTTTCCTCTTAACACTGCTTTCATTTTGTCCCATAGGTTTGGGTATGTTGTACTTTCATTTTTGTTAAATTCTAGGAAGTCTTTAATTTCTTTCTTTATTTCTTCCTTGACCAAGTTATCATTGATTAGAACATTGTTCAGCTTCCATGTGTATGTGGGCTTTCTGCCTGTTTTATTGTGTTTTCCTGTGATTCTTTAAGGGATTTTTGTGTTTCTTCTTTAAGGGCTTCTAGCTGTTTACCTGTGTTCTCTTGTATTTCTTTAAGGGAGTTATTTATTTCCTTCTAAAAATCTTCTTTCATCATCATGAGATATACTTTTAAATCTGAATCTTACTTTTTTTGGTGTGTTCAGATATCCAAGGCACGCTGTGGTGGGAGAGCTGGGTTCTGATGATGCCAAGTTGCCTTGGTTTCTGTTCCTTATGTTCTTGCCCTTGACTTTTGCCATCTGGTTATCTCTGGTATTAGCTCTTCCTGCTCTCTCTGACTGTGGCTTGTCCCTCCTACAAGCCTCTGTGTCAGTACTCCTTGGAGACCAGCTCTCTCTGAGAGGAATTTGGGTTTGGAGAGCTGTGGTACAGGGACTGCTCTGGGGGGCAGACAGAAACCAGAAGGATTCCATCCCCAGCTGTCCCTTGATTTCTTTGTCCTGATGGCTCTGCAAGAGTCCCTCTTGATCCAGGAATTTGAGCAGAAGTGCTGGTCTTTCCTGTATTTGAAGGTATGTGGCAGTACTGGGAGACCAGCTCTCTCCTGGCACTATTTGAGCCCTGTGTCACAGGATCAGCTTCCTGGCCTCAGAATGAAACTGGAAGACCACACTCAGTCCCTGTGTCCTGAGGATTGTGGCAGGTCCACTGAGCAATGGTGCTTGTTTTACCTCCACTGAAGGGCTTGCCTCCCCCTCCTGGGAGGCTAGCTTTCTCCTGGAGCTATTTGGCTATGGAGCCCTGTGGCCCAGGCTGAGCTCCCCAGCCACAGATGGAAACCCCCACACAGCTATCTTATTTTCTGTGCTTGTGCTTGCTGTCTTTTTCTAAGTATCAAGGGGCTGGGACCCTGGGATACTGATTCATAGGATAATCCAAGAGGAACTTTGGGTAAGCCTGAATACATATGTAAAATAAAAGACTGGGCTTTTGATCTGCGAGAGATGAACTATCCAGAGAGGTTTTTAGAATTGGGAAAAAAAAAGTTGTCTCAAGTAGAGAGCTATCTAGAGATCTCTAGATAATGCAGAACATAGAGCATTTTGGAAAGCTGTCTTGAGCGGATCATAGGCTATCAGCTTGGACCCAGGATTTGACTTCAAGTCATTTGTTTCACCACCCCTAGACAGCCATTCTCTCAGGATCCCCTCTCCAAGCTAACACTGGTCTTTAGCGTACCTGAGAATGTTCAGGCTATATGAACTATTTCTAATTGCAAATTCTAGAGAGCTTACTTTATTCTTATAAGAACTGAAGTTATCGAAATGAAAGAAAAGTCATGCATTTATACTGTTTATTTATAATTGATGTAAAATATTCTCCTTTGGCAAGAATCGTCAGAGCTCAGTCTACATCTCAAAATTTCCAAATGATTGCACCCATAACTTCAATGGTGAAATAGAACAATTTGCTTTGTATTAGTAAGGTGAGTATGTCTTTGAGTTAGCTGACAGTTTGGAACACTTAAAGGAGGGAGAAAAGTGAAAAGTGAAAATTTCCTCTATTGATGATGGAGGAGTATTTAATATAAATTACTGCTAATTTATACAGCCAATTGGGAAGCTTATTATTTTTCCATATTTTTTTCAAAAAAGCAACAATATTTCTGGCATAAAATAGTTCAGAAACTGACCATAGAGTACAGATAATGAAAGGCAGAGCAAGGATCCAAGGCCAAGCATGTTTGGAAAAGCTGAGGCTCATGCCCTTCTCACCAATAGACTGACAAGACTAAGAGTTAGAAAAAGAAGCCTACAAATCACTGTATGTCAGAGGAAGAGGATCTCATGAGGGCATCTCATAGGTAACTGAGATGGACAATGTTGTTCTATGTGACAAAACCCATTAAATGTGCAGAAACTTTTTCAATCGCAGCTATGCGATCACAATGATTAATTTTCCTTGTTGAAGTACAAGAGTTCTACCTACATTTATCTGATTTCTGGTTTGATTCTGAAGACAGTTGGCACAGACTTCATCCTTTTACCTTAATTTTTCAACAAGTTTCCTGAGAGCAGCCATAACTTCTTTATTCCTCAGGCTGTAAATCACAGGATTCAACATGGGTGCCACCACAGCGTAGAATAGAGAAACCATCTTCTCTTTTTCCTCAGATGAGGCAGAACGTGGCCCTAGGTAAGTGAAGAGTGTGGCCCCAAAGCACATACAAACCACAGTGAGGTGAGAGGCACAAGTCCCAAAGGCCTTGTGACGTCCCTGAGTAGAGCGGATGTGCAGAATGGCAATGACTATCCGAGTATAAGAGAATAGAACTAAGCAACAGGGAAGCAAGATCACCAGAAACCCTGAGATGGCCACCATGACCTTGTTGAAAGAGATGTCTACACATGCTAGCCGAAGCACTGCAAGGGTCTCACAAGCAAAGTGATTAATGACATTGTGACACAGAGGAAGACGGAAGGTGATTACTGTCTCCATCAGTGAATTTAAGGAACCAGCCACCAAGCAACTGGCAGCCAGCCCCAGGCACACTCCTCCATTCATTATGACAGTGTAGTGCAATGGGTGGCATACTGCCACATAGCGGTCATAGGACATAGCTGTCAGAAGTAAAAACTCAGAACCACCCAAGGCCAAGGAGACAAAGAGCTGGAACACACAGCTGTGGAAAGGGATGAGCTTTTGGGCTGAAACCAAGTGAGACAACATTTGTGGGACAAAACTGCTCTCATAGCAAAGATCCACTATGGACAGAACACTGAGGAAGAAGTACATGGGAGTATGAAGCCTGCTGTCCAGTATGATGAGGAGAAGAATCAGAGAATTCCCCACAACAGTTATGAGATACATGGCAAGGATCAGGACAAAGAGAAAGACCTGCGTGTTCCGGTCACTGGAAAGTCCCAAGAGGATGAACTCATTCACCCATGACTGGTTGACAAATTCCTGGCCCATAAATTTCACAACTGTACAGGTATTTTCAAACCATGCTGCAATCTGCCACTTCTGAATTTCAAGATCGTCCACACTGAAGATCACAGTAAGATGTAATGGTGCTTCTGAAATTAAAAAGAAGTGAGATCTTCAAGATTTAAATTACTGGAACATCATTTCTTCTCCAAAACACCAAACCTTACATGGCAAGAAAATTAAGTAATTTTATATTCAAAGTCTTATTTGACTTAGTATTCAGGGGATTGTGCCTCTCTTTTTTGGTAAGAAAAGTTTTGTGAACAATTAGTCTCTGAATTCTAGATTATGTCCAGTTTAATTTAACTATTTTGTTACTGAATTTCTCCTGCAGAGATAAAATACCAAGCCTTTTTCAAGCCTCCACAGTAGAATACATCCATAAAACATGAAATATTTTGAAGGATCTTCATATATATTCAATCAAAAAGCTATTTCTATCTTAGTTTGTATAACTTTGGCGTGTGTGTGTGTGTGTGTGTGTGTGTGTTTAAAAATGTTTCATAAGTTTATTGGGGGAGCAATAATTTCAATTAATTATTAGGACTTAATTACTATGTTGATAATAATGATAAGGACAGTTTTACAGTGTCAAATAGAGGGCTTCTATGTCACCCACATTATACCACTGGACCAGGTATTCCACTGCAATAAATGTAAATTTTAAGACTAGGTGTTACATAATAGCAAAACATACTTCCATATGCCTTCAAGGTGGATTTAATTAAGTGTACAATAATGTTATCTTCCTACAGAATAGTAATATTTTCACATTGATGACATCTTGGATTTCTACTGGAAAAGAGATTAATCCTTATGAGTAAAGAGAGAAGCAAGATACAGCACTAACCATAGAACATATGTAATAGCGATATTGCTTGCTAGCTGTGATGCCTCATGCTTGTAATATAAACACTTTGAAGGCTGAGGTGGAAGAAAGATTTCCATGAATTACATGTCAGCCTGTGTTGCTTGATGAGTCCCAGGCATCCTGGAATACAATATGAGATCCTGTCTAAAAATACAGCAGGAAAAACAAACAAACAATAAAGGTAGTAGTGTCACTTGTTGGATGGTTTGATTTTGCAGGGTATTTAGGTTCTGTACAGGAAAAGAGACAGCAAGTGAAATGTAAACTCAATTAGTAGAGAGAATTGGCAAAAACACCCACAAAGCATCCCTGATAAGGTGTCCATCACCAGAATGCCCTCCAGGAAACAGCTGCAACTCAAAAACAAAAGGAAACATAAAATAATCCCAGCTTATAATCAAATGATTACTAGAACACCACACTTTTCTCAAGAGAGACAAATGTCCAACAGGACTGCAAAAACCAGCACCATTGCTAATAAAGTGCTACCCAAAATGACAACAAAGCATTACCTCACACTGTTAGCAACTTTTGACTCCATGAAGATATTTTCTTCCCATTTTCTTGGTCACAGAAAAGAGAAAGTAACCCATTACTCCAGAATGAAGATCATATCCCATGACTTGAAAAGAGTCCTGTAACAGTACAATAGGGTGACTATGCCAACAGCTTCTACAACAGTAACTACAGAGTGGTACCCAACACTGGTGTCTCTGCTGATGGCTTCTCCTATGAGCTTTTGGAATGTTCATTAGGTATCACATCATTTATATGTTGTTAGGGTACCCAAGATTAATGCACAGCAATGATCACTCCTTTATAAATTTCTGTTATACTTCCTCTTGACATTTAAACTTATTTTTTCCACCACATTTTACACAAGATAAAAGATGATTTATTCTAGAATCATTACACAAACTAGAGATTTTCTTCATCCTCCTGCAAATAAATGCAGGGTGTTGGTACTTACAATGTTTTTGAATGAAGATGTAAGTCCACTTCTGCCACCCCCACACTTTTGAGAGCCATAAGCAGCTGAAGAAACCACAGTGCAAAATATAGCTTAATAGAAAACTCATCCATCCTTCATTGTCCATTACAAATGGCTCCTTTCTTTTAGGTAATATATGTTCTCAGGTAATTTTTTAGAATTATTTGATGGTAAAGAGGACTTTTCAGACAAGGAATTATAACTAACCTATCTGGGGATATTAGTTCACATCCTAAACATTTGAAATGAAAGATTCAAAATTTATTTCTTTAGTGTAGGAATGTTTTCCCTTTTCCCATTTTTGTTATCTTTTTCTCATGAGAGAATGACTACAGACATCTGCAATTCTGCCATTAATTTTTTTCACTCTCTCTTAAATAGAAATATGTGAACATATATTGCTAACAACGTGGAGTTAAAATAATATTTGATTTTGCTTACTGTTTTGCCAAAGCGTTGAAACAAAAATTTAAAACACAAATAAAACATAATATATACCAGTACATGATAAATGACTTTAAAAATGTTTGTACTGTGACTTGTTCTTTAAAGAAATAGCAATAATTCTTTCTATATTGTATGTTAGACACACTCTAATAAATCATGAGTCCTGTCTCTCAAGACTTCATCAAGACTTCATATGTAACTGAGACAGCAATGCCCCCATATTTGTGTTTATGGTACGGTGCATGTGTGTGCATGCAAACACACACACACACACACACACACACACACACACACACACACTCACACATACACGGTCGGATCTAGGGTCACTCCATGAGAGGGAACTCATGATTGGTACTTTAAACAGGATGGACAACCCATAACTAAGGAACTAAACATGGAAGCAGTATTAAGTTGATACGACATCAAAACACCTTCCAGTATCTGTGATCTGTGTTTATATAACAGAAAAAGGCTACTTGCTTTCTTAATCAGAGAAGCTTTTTTTTTTTTTTTTTTTTTTTTTTTTTTTTTGCAGTGAACCCTTAGCTGCACAAGATGCTGAGAATAAAGCCCCATTGAGGATTCAACTCTCAAAGTGACATTTACGCAACCATTTTAAGACTTTAGAATGTTGCAAAAGATGATACAGAGAGAAAAACAAAAGCTGAAAGATAAGAAGAAGGGCTACAAATGCTATTTTCTAAGTAAAACATGGGCATAGTAACCAAAAATTCAAAGTAGCTGCACCTACTGGGCTCACAAAGTCATCCCTATCTTTAGTCAGCTGTACGTGCAGAGGAGGCTCAAGAGCCCTACTGCATACAACAGAATTACTTGCAACTAACAAAATCTGCATGTTAGGGAGTATATCACCCACTGGTAAGCCCTCAAACTTTAGTGCATAATTCCAAATCCATGGTCACACAGAGGACCCTAATTAAACTCTGTGGGACACAAAATGAAACCCAAAGTCATGATCATGGGAACCAGGTCTACCAGGGAAGGTGGCTGAAGGAGTGGGAGGGAGAAGAGAGATGGAGTAGAGGCAGTGCTCAGAATGTTTTGTATACTTGCATGAAATTGAAAAAGATAAAGATCTATTAGTAACAATATAAAAAAGAATGCTTAGTTCTTCATTTATTTATACTGTTTATGCTTCTACAACTTGGAATTAGAAGCATTAAACTATAACAGCAACCAAACAAGTGATGCTTCCCTGGCTATCTCAAAAACATTTTTGAAAAAAGAAAATATGTGTTTAAAGCTATATTGTAGACATATAACTGCAAATAATAGAACCTATTGATAAGCTACCTATGAGAGGAATCAGAAGCCTAACTTTTCTGTAAGAGTATTTTAAATAAACATTTATGGATGTCATTTAATAGATAGTGACCCATTTGTTTATTGTTAAAATCTAATTTTTATACACCAACACTTCCAATAGTTTTTATTGTTATTTACTTTTGCACATGATCTCTAGTCCTTCTCATGAAAGTTTTCTAGAATTTAAGTTTATAACATTGAAAATTCTGTTCAAAGTAGTGAGCATGGAGATCAAAGATCCTCAGTTTTGGACAGTGGCAACTTCAGAATCAAGTGCACACAAGGAATTCAGTTTCTACCATCCTTACAGAAAGTCTAAAACGTAGAACTCATCAGGAGCTGGAGAGGTTAAAAGCACTTACTGTTCTTACAGAGGACTGAGTTTGGTTCCCAGTACCCACATGCTAGTTCTGAACTGCAGATAACTACAGCTCCAACAAAGTATCCCATATCCTATCTAGCTTCTGAGGGCACTAGACCACATATGCATATCCTTTCAACCCCATCCTTTAGAACAAATTTGTAACAAGCTGAACAGATGAAAGGAGAATTCCCTCATAGAAGTGGGGAGGAGGAGGGGATAGGGGGTTTCCAAAGAGGAGACCTAGAAAAGGGGAAACATTGGAAATGTAAATAAAGTATCAAAAAAAAAAAAAAAAAACCCCATACAGAGAGCACAAACTGAAGGACAGAGGGTGTGATGAGATAAGAAGTTAGATTCCTCTGTCACTGTGGGCATTGCTCCCCTACCCACCCCACCCCACCCCGTTCAGCACTTGGCTAGTTGTTACATTGTCATTTTATTCCAGGATAATTTTAGGGCAATATTTGGTTTTGTATAAGTCATCAATCCAATTGAAAGAGTAGTTTTAAGTAAAGAGAAAAACTCAAAGCCTGTCTTGTTAATATTAAAACCATGAACCACGAAGGTATTATCAGTTGTCCCAGAATACCTAGTGAGCATTAAGTTATAATGGTGGCTAAACAACACTTTATTTCAAGTAGAAATACATATAGTTCTTACGTGTATGTGGATATGTGTGAATGTTGGTGTATTTATAGGTTTGGGGAGGCCAGAGAGCAGCTTCAATTTTTGGTCCTCCAGTGCAGCCCAGCTTCATTTTTCATAGTTTTTTTGTTGAAACCCAAAGTTCATCAATTATACTAGGCTGTTAAGCCAGTGATCCACCTAAACAGCCACTTGCCTGTGTTTCTCCAGCACTAGGAATGCAAGTATGGAACACGAAACCCAGCTTAAAAAATATGTGGGTTTTGGGATGAAAACTTAAATCTTTATTCTTGAGTGGCAAACACTTTAAGGACTAGTCTCCATGATTTTCATGTTACCACGATAATCTTTGTTTCTTTCTCTTTACTTAAAACTACTTTTTATATTGTACTGATGACTTATGCAAAACCAGATATTACTCTAAAATGGCAGAAGATCTTCCTTTACTCATATGAAATCAAGATTTAATAAAAAAAAATTATCTCTCTCCCAAAGTTTAAGTATATGTTATGACAACAACAACAATGTTACGAAGTGAACGTGTAAGTAAAAGTACCCTTAAAACTGTAAGAATATCTTAAAACATGTGCCAGCTAAGTAGCACTTTTTATACACAAGGGTGGATTCTGTTCCTAGAGATGCATGGCAGTCTGGAGCACAAGATGGGGCAGTTGTAGGAAACAGTTTCAGAGAGGGGTGACTCTTAGGAGGCTCAAGCCCATCACAGGCTGGGACCCCATAAATCATTAAATTTGCAAAGTGTGGCTTCCTGATTTGAAGAGCTAGAACCCAGCTTCTGAGGACCATCTTGACAGGAAAACTGTTGTGTTGAGCCACCACACTTTGAGGATTAAACAGAGAGCCTATGGGTTTCAGCAAATTAGATTTGTGAGTTATATTAGTAAATGAGTGTTAAAGAAATAAAAAAATTCTGACTCACCTTTGGAGAGCTCAGCAGGCCACCCTATACCTTTGAAGGGTGGCAAAGCTGAGGATGTTTGGAATTTGAAGACAGTGACTTTAGAATAGGTAAGTTTCTCAAACTTTAGAAAGGAAATCTCTAGGGGCCAATTATGCTTTGTTTATTAGATATCTTTTCTTTTCCCTCCCCACATATCTGGCTACTTCTGCACCCCAACACCCTAAGCATTTTGACTTTGCAAATAGAAGTTTGCTATCCTTGTCCCTGGAGCAAGGCAACAAACTTGCCAAAATTTAATTTCTCAAGAGACCATCTTCTGTTCTTGCATGTTTCACCTTGGGTGCTTCATAGGCTACCCCAACTGATGAGGATGCAGATGTGAGTAAACTTCTACTTCCTCATTCCAGTCCACCCATCTCCACTTTCCTTTGCCCAGCAGGTCCAGGCCAGGGAACTCAGGAGGCCTTCTAGATGTTTTCTGTGCATAACTTGATGTGCAAACAGGCCATGGATTGTTTTTTTCTTAGTTCTAGATGCATATTCTTGGTCTATATTTGGGATTCTACCATCACATCAATAAGCTTCCTTAGGAAGCTTGCCTGTTCTTTGGGGAAAACAGACCATTTCATACTTCAACTATTAGAAAGTTTAATTTGCTAATTTTTTTCATAAAAGTGCAACAAGTTATTGCATACTATATTGAATATGATTAACTCCAGGTGCAATAAAATCTACAGAACTAAGAAGTTTTTTTGTCCATCTTCTTCCTTTGTAGAGTGCAGGCTTCTATGCATAGATACTGCTGTTCTCATCCTCTGCTCTGAAAAGTAGGACTGTGCTAGGAAGTCTGACATCTGGTTTCTTCTCCTTGAAAGTGAGAACAAGGAGCCGGGCGGTGGTGGCGCACGCCTTTAATCCCAGCACTTGGGAGGCAGAGGCAGGCGGATTTCTGAGTTCGAGGCCAGCCTGGTCTACAGAGTGAGTTCCAGGACAGCCAGGGCTACACAGAGAAACCCTGTCTCGAAAAACCAAAAAAAAAAAAAAAAAAAAAAAAAGAAAGTGAGAACAAGGACATTCACTCTTGGACAATGGTCAAAGAATCATGTTCTAAAGACAAGATATAATCTGAACAGAGAGAGCCATACACTAATGCTGGATATGGAGAAAGAGTCACAGCAGAGCCTGTCAGTCAGCCCAGAATCATGAAAAGAGAAGAAAGGATAGGAGCCAAAGAGTGCACCAGCCCGTGGGGTCTTCAGCCTGATTCTGAGGAAGGAACTGACAGATAAAAGAGACAAGAGACAGAAATACCTGGGAGCAAGACAGAGTCCCTCCATTCAAGCTCCAAACTCTAATTTCTTCACCAACAATTTATAATAAAAAAAAGATAAAGAAACTTTAAATAATATAGCCAAGACTTTGACAAAACAACAGGGGTGGGAAAATTCCAAGGAGTTACAGACACCTAGACACAAGGACATGGACATGTTACCAAGGCAACCACCCATATTCTGCCAGCCACCTAACCTCAAAGGAGTCACCCTGACCTGGAAAAGAATCCATCTCTTGAGAGACAGAACTTAAACAAAATCCTGAAGCTCAGAAAATAGCACCCTTGGCCTACTGCTATTTCCAAGCCTAACTTTAACACAAAATGGCTTTACTCAGGCTAACAAGAAGGCTGCAAATCCATTGGTTCCTGGCATCTTCTCCCTTTTTATTTATTTTAAGATCTACGTGATGGCCAATGAATGGTTGATAATTTAGTATAGTTCACAAGACAGAGGCATGCTAATCAATGCTACAGCTATAGCAGCACACAGAAAAGAATCAAAACTCTAGAACACAGATATTTCAGGGAAGGTTAAGCAGGTGCTTGCAAGAATCGTTGGCAAGAGTGCAAATAACAAGAATAAGTTGACAAACAACCTGATCTAAAAACAATAAGTGGAAACTTTCTCAGGAATGCTCAACATTGCTTACATAGAAGAACCAGGAGAAAACCCTAAATGTTAAGAAATCTGTGCTAAAGATTGCAAATGTGGAATCGTGTTCTGGTCTCAGAATAAACCCTGAGTAGCATGAATGGCAGAGAGCAAGGCAGAAGTGTGATAAGAAAGTCTGAAGCTGAGAGGCTCTCCACAACTCCCACTCTCACTTCCACCTTGGCTATAACATGGAGGAGCTGTGTGGGATCACAAGAAGTTTGTGGCAGAAGTCAGTTTGACAGTCTGTCTGACTTACAAGAGGAGCACACAGTGGGCAGGTC
>CM052700.1:93322412-93337446 GCA_028551405.1 Uromys caudimaculatus
AGGAGAGGAGAGGAGAGGAGAGGAGAGGAGAGGAGAGGGGAGGGGAGGGGAGGGGAGGGGAGAAGAGAAGAGAAGAGAAGAGAAGAGAAGAGAAGAGAAGAGAAGAGAAGAGAAGAGAAGAGAAGAGAAGATAGGATGGGAGGAGTGGATAACAGGGGAGGGAGAGGAGGAGAGGAGAGAACGTGGGAGGAGGGGAGCCTCCAGTGACCCATTTCCATCCAACTAAGCCTGTCTACTAAGAGGTTAGTGTACTTTGACCCGTTCAATTCTCAGTAGTGCTGTTGCTAGCTGGAGACCAAGCAAGTCTTCACACATGAATCTGGGGGGATATTTTTCATCTAAATTTTAATATACCTAAATTTATTTTAAATTCCATAAAGTTAAATTTAAATTTTTGGGAAGTTTTCCCTTAATTTTTTATCTCATTTTAAAATTAAGTTGAAAGTCACAAAAAATCTGAAAACATGTAGTCAGTTTGGAGGATTCATGGTGTGAGGAAGGAAGGTTTATTTTAAGCTACAGTAATAAAGGCAACATTGTTTTCCCACAGACATAAATAATCAAATACATTAGGGAAAAAAGTTGAGAAACAAACTCTGTATATTCAGTCCCAATAAAGTGCATAAGGTCAAATTGTTATCCATACTGACAAAAATTAATCTGGGCTTCATATAAATAAATCTCTCAAAAATAGATGTAGATTAGTTATCTAATTATGAACTATAAAACAGTCTAACTCCAAAAGGGTCATATGGAAGGCCAACTTCATGACTGGAGGTAGATCAAGATATCTAAGTGAGGATGCAGAAAACAGTTGCTGAGTGGAAGGAGCAAAGCACAGAACTGCACTAAAGTTAAGAGTACCCTTTGAGCACGGCAGCCTCTGTAGAGCTGTGAAAACCCTTGTGAAAGCATTGCTTGCACAGTAGTCCCTTGTAAGGCAGCAAGCCATAGTCAGGTCCTGATTGTATGAGGGTCTGATTTCTGCACAAAAATGAATATATCCAGCTAAGTTTGTCTTTGCTCTGTATATCCTAATAGTGGAGCAGCAGGCTGCATTAGCATTCTCATAAGTCAATGGTGTAACAAAAGGAACTCTTGCTAGAATATCTCCAAAAATTTTACCTGTTGTTTTTTTTTCCCTGAGGCTGTGATTGAACTGCAAGCTGCAGCCAATGGAACACTGGCAGTTTAACTATAATTTTTAAGTTTCTCTTGTAACATCAGAGCACAACCATAACCTTGGAAACAATAAAAATCAATATCAAGAGTATTACTTTTATGTTACAAAATGTGGCTGTCAGTTCTTATATCTGAATGCATGACAGTGTAGCTTTTCAATACCTCAAAGAGATATTGTCCTAAATCTTATTCTGATTTCTAGAATAAGAATTACATAAAATATTACCCAACTTAAAGTATCTTTAGAGACCTGCTTCCCTGGGTTGGCTCATGCCATGTGTTGTTGTTTAGAAAGACTCAAACCCCGAGTTATTATTCTTAAGCTAACTTTCTGTTACCAAAGTTACAAAATTTTAATCACATCCATCTTATAAGTCCATACTCTATAACCAAGACATGCAGAACATTTTTATACTTTTAAAACCAGTCAGAAACAAAAATGAAAAAACTACACATTTACTTACTTAGACCAGACAAAATGTAACTTTTTGTAATTTCAAGAGAGGAGCATCTTGTTACCCACTAAATCCAACAATTACAGAAATTTTTCTAGGAGAAACATCTGTCAGCTCCCTTACCATAGAGGCCAAAAAGCTGAGGCCCCTTTAAGAGCACCTTGTACACATAATTAAGCCTCTGGCAGGGCTTCTCTAGCTGTCCTTGACTCCCAGCTACAGTGCAGGGTAACTTATCAGTTTCTGCTGTGCAAACTGAAACTGCTTTTTTCTTTTCTTTTGAAACCTAATTAAAACTAAATCAAGGGCTAAACAACCAGCAAAAAGTTCTAACCGTTTTTTGCTTTTTCTTTCTTTTGGACACGAAACAGAAAGCAACATTCAAGCAACGAAACAAAAACATATAAAACTGACAGACACAGGCAGATTGGTGCACCAAGAACATACAATACACGGAAAGGAAAGAGAATTAGATGTCCCAAGGAGACTCAGATATCCTACCTAAGAGACCCAAAACTAAGCATTTTTCCTGTAGGGGCCAGAAAGAAGCCAGGATGTCTCCTGACCCTCTCTTATCCCCAGGAGAGCTCTGAAACAGCTTACATTCATTTTCCTTTCCCGGATAGTCGGGGGAGTTTGCTTTTCTCAAATCCATTCTCTCATGTCTAGGGTGTAAATTATCTCTAGTCAGGATCCAAAGACTAAAAGCACCTATGAGAATTATCTTCGCTTCCCTAGATTTTAGCATAACTCTAAACACATACATAAAACACATTTTACCATTACTTGTAAACACATACATAAAACACATTTTACCATTACCTTGTCCTTCAATAAGGTTTATTTACTGCTAGTTCATCTTTTTTCATAAAAACGTGGCTGGACGGGCACTTTCTCTGGCCCGAATATCTCATAAAATTCTTATAAGCAATCTCTTACTCTACTCCATCTCTTATACCCTCATGGGGGAACAATGGAAAAGAGTTTTTTCAAATCTTTCTTTTTTTACCCTGGTACCTCATGCCTTGAGGGACTCCCTGAGACCCTGTATAAACAAGTGATGCTTGCTTAATTCTTGTCCCAATATCATCACTCACTCGTACTACGTTGGGGTTGTCTTACGGGTGGGTCACTCCGCAGCATGTCCGACTCTCCTCAATAGGTGTGTGCTATCGCCTGGTCAGACTTCCGTGAGTAACTTTCCTCAGCTGTGCTTCCCTATCCTTGAGCCCCACCACTGGGTGCCAATTTGCCCAGGCCCACGGGTCTTCAGCATTGTCCTGAGGAGGGAACTGACAGATAAAAGAGACAGAGACAGAGATACCTGGGAGCAAGACAGAGTCCCTCCATTCAAGCTCCAAACTCTAATTTCCTCACCAACAATTTATAATAAAAAAAGATAAAGAAACTTTAAACAATATAGCCAAGACTTAGACAAAGCAACAGGGGTGGGAAAATTCCAAGGAGTTACAGACACCTAGACACAAAGACATGGACATGTTACCAAGGCAACACCTGTATTCTGCCAGCCACCTAACCTCAAAGGAATCACCCTGACCTGGAAAAGAATCCATCTCTTGAGAGACAGAACTTAAACAAAATCCTGAAGCTCAGAAAATAGCACCCTTGGCCTACTGTTATTTCCAAGCCTAACTTTAACACAAAATGGCTTCACTCAGGCTAACAAGAAGGCTGCAAATCTGTTGGTTCCTGGCAAAAGAGAAAGAAAAGAGATGTGTGGATGGGCTGAACAAAATGATCTTTCTACTACCAAAGTATCCTTGACATCTTTCCTAAAGTACTGTCAACTTATTTATAATTCTCTTTACTGTGTGAATTTATCACCTCATCTCTTATTCTTTTACCAAAATTTAGTGGTTGAAAAGAAAATACTCCAGTCACACTGGAGGACATCATATGACAAAAGAGACCCCATGAAATTACAAAGCTTCCATATAGAAAAGCAAGCCATTAACTAAGTAAAGTGAGAGCTTACAAAGTGGAATTAAAAATAATTAGTTGCATATAGGATTAATAATGAGACTATATAAGGAATTAAAAAACTAAGCAAGAAATCAAAAAATATTATCAATAAGTGGGCTAATGTAATTAAGATAGTCCTCACAAGATGGGATACAAATAGCCAAGCATATACAAAAACTAGTCAACTTCACCATCCATCAGAAAAATCATACCAAAAATATTTTGATAACTCACCCTAGTTATAATAGTAGTCATTAAAATATATAGCAAATATAGGCTAGGATGTGGACAGAGAGGGAATTGTAACACTGACAATAGGAATATGTGATAGTGTAGACTCTATGAAACTGGAGGTTTCTCAAAACATTAGCAAGAGATATCCTATATGGCATAGATACACCACTCCTGGGTATTTCCCTGAGAGAATTCAAATCAACATACCACAGAGAAACTTCGACATCAATGTTTATTGCAGCACCATACATGATCACTAAGCTAGAATGGAATTAACCTAGGTGTTCATCACTAGAGACATGGACAAATAGAGTGTTATATATGAGCAGAATGTAATTTTTCACCTATTAAATGGTCCAACCATTTGAAGGAAGTGGATGCAGCAGGAGATTACCATATTAGTAAACTAACCTTGAAGGCCAGTATCAAAATGACAAATGTTGTATGTTTTTCATCATGTGTGGTTTCTAGAGTTCATATAAGCACATAATACCATGTATGTATATAGAAGATGTAGATGTAGAAGTAAAAAGTATCTAAAGGTTAGGAACACAAAAGGAGAGCAGGAATGGCGAGAAAGGAGGGGTAATATGCTCAATATATTATTTTTTATTTAAATCTTTTTAATGAACAAAAACTGTCTATGACTTGTTTAATAGTGGTAACTGAGGTTTCCAGAGGAAAAAGCCATAGCTGTGTTAGCAATACTATAAGCATGCATGGCTGATTAGAAGGTTTTCAGATGGGAAGGCAGAGTAAAAGAAGGAATATGGATTGGGTGAACTTACACTAAAGGATTTTTAAAGATTTTTATGAGAAACTACTACTACAGAAGCTTCCAAAAATATACACATATACATATAAAAATGAAGTTAACTGGAGTTACTCTATATGAAGTGACAAAATTCTAGCTATACACTTCATACTAGCAAACAAAAATCTCAGTAACAGGAATGGGTAGCCTCTTGTTTGTTGTGTGATGGAATCACATAGAATCCAAGCACCATAGACCACTGCATTTCTCTTGACTATCCTCCAGAACTTGATAGTATGACTCTGCTGCTAAATATACTACATACTGAGCCACAGAACATGAAGAAATCAAGTTAGTATGCTTGTGGAAACTTCATCTCTATTGGCTAGTTGTCATAGTGCTGGAATGTGCTATCCCTGCTTATAGAGAAGAAAACTAATCCTTTCTTTCATTCAGCTGTGAACCCTACCAGCTACAGTGATCACAGGCCTGATAAAACAGACACACTGGCACAATAATGGCATAGCATAATGTGAGTAACCAACCATTTTTCTGATTGTATCTAAGGCCCATTCCGTGAGATGCAACCTATACCTGACACTGTTAAGAAACAAAAACAAAAACAAAAACAAAAACAAAACAAGAACTTATGGCTAGACATGTCATAGACCTAAGGGAAAACCAGCTTACTACTATTATTCTACTAAATGGGCATACTATTTCAATAACTTATAATGAATTATTGCTTAACCAATAGGTAAGTGCCTCTCTCAGTTTTTATCAGAGAATCTCCTTGCCACTGACAGCAGTTATCACAGAAACCCTTAAGTGACCAACATAGAGAGTAAGAGACTTTGAAGTATTCATCCCTGAATAAAACGTGCTTACCATATGCCTCCCTCCAAGACCCTGGAATCTTCATGGAAGAGAGAGTAGAAAGATTATAACAATCAGTGGTGATGGCTAATCTCAAGAAAACATTTTATTAAGACACAACACACTAACCCCATATCAAATAGAGGAGTAATATCCAAAATATATAAAGAACTGAAGAAGCTAATCACCAAAAAAACCAAACAACCCAATAAAAAAAAACTAGAGTATAGAACTCAACCGAGAATTCACAACAGATGAATCTCGAATGACTGAGAAGCACCAAAAGAAATGTCCCAAGTCCTTAGTGATCAGAGAAATGAAAATCAAAATGACCCTGAGATTCCACCTCACACCAGTCAGAATGGCTAAGATCAAAACCTCAGGTGACAACACATGTTGGTGAGGATGTGGAGAAAGAGAAACACTCCTCCATTGCTGGTGGAATTGCAAACTGGTACAACCACTCTGGAAATCAATCTGGAGGTTCCTCAGAAAATTGGAAATAAATCTACCTGAAGATCCAGCAATACAATTCTTGGAAATATACCCAAAAGATGCTCTACCATGCCGCAGGGGCACATGTTCCACTATATTCATAGTGGCCTTATTTATGATAGCCAGAAGGTGGGAATAACCCAGATGTTCCACACAGAAGACTGGATACAGAAAATGTGGTTTTATACAATGAAATATTACTCAGCTATTAAGAACAAGGACATCCTGAGTTTTGCAGGCAAATGGATGGAACTAGAAAATATCATCCTGAGTGAAGTGACTCAGACCCAAAAGGATGTGCATGCTATGTACTCACTAACAAGTGGATATTGGACCCCCCCAAAAAAGTATCGAATACCCAAGATACAGTCCACAGAACTCAAAAAGGTCAACAAGCTGAAGGGCCCAAGTGAGAATACCTCAGTCCCACTTGGGAGGGAGAAGAATGCAATCACAAGTGGGGAGGGAGGGATGGACCTGAGAGGGAAAGTGGATGGAGGTGGGATAGAGAAAAGGGAACCTGATATAATATTGGGTGAGGGAAAAGGACTGAATCCCTGAGGGCCAGCAGAAAGAATGGAAACAGGCAACCTCGGGAGGTAGGAGTTGGGGGGTACCATCCAGAGTACACCAGAGATCTGGGAGGTGAGAGACTCTCAGGACTCAAAGGGAGGTATCTTAGATGAAATGCCCAACAGTAGGGAGAGGGAACTTATAGAGAGCCCACCTCCAGCAGGAAGACAGGGCATCAAATGAGGGAGGGGTTGTCATCCTACAGTCAAAACCCTGAGCCATTATTGTTTCTATCTGAAAGAACTGCAGGGATGGAAATGGAGAGGAGCTTGAGGAAAAGAAGGTCCATCATCAGGCCCAAAGTAGGATCCAGCTCTAGGGGAGGTCCTAAGGCCTGACCATATTATGGAGGCTATGGAGTGCTCACTGAAAGGGACCTAGCATGACTGCACTCCTGAAGACCCAGCAAGCAGCTGAAAGAGTCAGATGTAGATATTTGCAGTCAACCAATGGACAGAAACTGCTGACCCCTGTGGTTGCATTAGGGAAAAGCTGAAAAAAGCTGAGGAGGAGGGCGACCCTGTAGGAGGACCAACATTCTTAATTAATCTGGACCCCTGAGAACTCTCAAACACTGGACCACCAAACAGGCAGCATACACGAGCTGATATGAGGCTCCCAATACATATACAGCAGAGAACTGCTGGGTCTGTATTCAATCGGAGATGATTCCCCTAACCCTCAAGACACTGGAGGCCCCAGGGAGTTTAGAGGTCAGTTGAGGGTTGGGGGTGGAGGGGACATCCTTGTGGAGACAGGGGGTGGGGAGGAGGCATGGAATGTGGAACAGTCGGAGGGTGGACATGGGTGAATAAAATCTGGAGTGTAAATAAATAAATAAATAAATAAATAAATAAATAAATAAAAAATAAAAAGACACAACAGGATAGTAGTACTTATGAACTCATAGTGCTATGTTAGCATGCACAATACCTGCACAAGCTTCAGCTAGATAAGATACCAGCTTAGAAGGGGAAAAGTAGATATAAAGTCCTACCATGAGCTGAGGAGCTGTTAATATTTTATAGTTTCTGGGAGAAGGAGACTACGTTTTCTTCTATAATATGATCCATGATAGATTGACCACACATTAGGGCAGGTACCACTCCCAAGACTAGCAAGGAAGCATACATTGGATTCAGTGGGGGAGGGAGGAGAAGAAATCTCAAAGTTGAGTGTGAGGGATGGGAGGATGGTGAGGGTAGCTATAGGAGGAGCAGGGGGAAAGAGGTAAATATACTTAAAATACATTGTATGAGATTCTTGAAGAATGATTAAAATTTTTGTTTATACAAGTAACTTAAAATTGTGGAGATCTAGAATATTACTCATCCAGTGTGAAGTTATTTTGGCTTTCTTTAACTTCGTTAAGAGAGATTCATTGCACAGCCCTGGATCTGTCTTATGATCTTTGTGGCTAATAGGTTTTGGGTTTAGATTTTGTTATCAGACCACTAGCTTTCATCAATCCAAGAGGTAAAATCATTGGATAGCACAAACCTGTAAGACAGACTTTGCCAGTTTGTTGTAAACTGTGTACCTAATGTCTTCACAAATGTATTTTAAAGTACCTTGATTTATGACTTTCTTCTTGTCTATAACTGTACAATTTCATGAAATAGTTTCCACATTGGAACTTGTTATTTAGCCCAAGCTAAATTTATATTCCTGATCTATGGTCACTCATATTTAGTTGAAGAATAAATTATCTGTCCTTCAACATTATTTGAGAACTGTGTTTTGCAATGGCAATAGTTTTCCTTTCATAAAAATTTAAAATCAGCTAAATTGGTATAGCTTTTAAAAATGTGTACTGGGACCAATAAGATCACCCAGAGAACAATGGTTCTTGCCACACAAGATTAACAACTGAAGAGTGATCCCAGAACCCACAAAAAGCAGACGCAGTAGCTTGACCTGTAACCCAAGCTCTTCTACACAGAGATGGAAGACAGATAGAGAATCTCTCTGAATCTCATGGGCCAGAGGGCCTGGAGTATTCAGAGTAATGGACAGAGAGCCTGTTGAAATGAGGTGAATAGAGAGAATCAGCTCCCCAAAGTTGTCCTCTAGCTTCCACATGAATGCCCATATGCATGTACACACACACACACACACACACAGACACACACACACACACACACACAGACACACACATATTCTCACATACATACATATACATAGCATTAGGATTGCCATTTCCTTGAATTTAAATAAACATTTGTGGAAATCTGACTTGCATAATATTAATTGTTCTTTGTTCAAAGCAAATATTTCTCCATTTTGATTATATCTTATTTGATGTTTTTCTTGAAGTTAGTGTTTTCTCACTATAGTTTCATACCGGTCATTAGAATTGTTTCTTGGTTCATGTTATTGTTGTAAATGGGAAGTCTTTATTAGTATTTTCAGTTCATTGCTAGTAGTATGAAAACACTATTGATTTTGTTATTCCAAGATACCATCTTGGTTTTCATTATTAACATTGTTTATCAATATCTTAGTTATCTTAAAATATGTAGGTATGGAAGCCATGCTCTATGTCATAGGCTATTTTCAAAGTATTAAAATAATATATTGATTGTTGACTAGTAGCAAAAAATAAAATAACTTCATGTGTTTTGGAATTATAAAAGTTCAAAACAAAATGGTTCAGTATATTAGAGCACTTGCTTTTACAGAAATCTGAGGTTCAGTTTACAGCTATCACATGACTGTCCAACACTACCTCTGTCCAAAGTTCCAGGAGATCCAATGCTCTCTTCTGGTCTGTGTGTCCATCAAGCATGTACATGGTGCACAGACATACATGCATTTATTTATACTTACACATAAAGAAATAACTATATTTTCTGTTTTGAATATTTATTTTTTGAGAACATCATACATGAGCACTGACTGTACATAACTTCCCTTTCTTCTCCACTCTCAACCTTATTCCAGGTCCACCCTTCCTAAATTCACGAACTCTTCTTAAAGTATTAGTATTGCATGTATGTACTTAAATATAAGTGTGTGTATAATGTGTGTATATGTGTGTGAGTGAGTGTATATGATCTACTGATTCCATTTAGTTTTTGTAGTATGTACATGTGTCCAGGGCTGATCAGTTGATACTTGACAACCTACACATGACTTTGTCTCTTGAGGATGTTGACCCTCTCTCTCTCAACAGGCACTGACCACATGTAGCTTTTTATCTGTGGAAGAAATGGGAAACAACCATTGAAGTTGTTGGTCAGGGGAAAGAAAAGGCTCCAAAATTATAAAGGCTATTGCTATTACATTTGGTTGTCTCCAGAACCTGAAAATAAGAGTCTATTGCTGAAGGCACTGCACAATCCAGACACAGGTCTTAGAAGTGTCCATCTGGAACTGACTCAGATGTCTCTTCCCTGAGGTCTGGCTCTCCTAATGATAAGAGGTGCCATTCAAACTTCCAAGGGAGAGGAGCAACTGGTAATAATTTTTTGAAATTCTTAATATGCCCAGTGTTGGTGAGGTTGTGCTTGTATAAAGAACATTTGTACCCCAAAGCAAGGGTATAGACATAAATCTCATTATGGATAGCATTATCCAGGTTCAAACAATATGATAATTATGTGTATGCCCCAAACAAATTTTCATGCAAGAACTTAAGTGCATAATGTCACAGTGTTATTTAGTTGAATGATATAACCAAGAATGAGACCTGGAACATTAGAAAATCTATGGGTTAGCCTAAATAGTTGTAGTATTTGACTAGAACTATGTATAAATTATAAAATATGAAGCTAAGTGTAGGAAAACTAAAGTATAGAATGATATATATATATATATATATATACATATATATGTATACATATATACATATATATTTCCAGACACAACTACTACAGTAGACATAGTACAATAATTCTCAAAATGGCAAGAAATAAAATGAAAGTAAAGAATGCAATGAAAACATTTTGTTGATTCATAAAAATTAACAAAGTGCTTGTACAAAAGAAAATGTCTCTAGAACTGAGGTGTCTTAACTATTAACTGTGCACCTGAGACTTATTATTTTTATTAGTTCATTGAGAATTGTTTACAATGCATTTGGATCATATTCACCCCTCCTCTAACTCTTCCCAAATCAAGCCCCCCCTTTTTTTAACCAACCCAACTTCATGCTGTCTTTTCTTTTTATCATACTCATCAAGTCCAATTTGTGCTGCCAATTTATTCTCAGATGTACGACCATCCACTGAAGCATGTTTTAGTTACCAGGGACTGTACCCTTAGAGAAAACTGACTCCCTCTCGTCCAGCCTATCTCCAGTTTCTATTAACTCCTTTGTTAAGGGAGGGACTTCATGCTAACTTTCTCCCTAAGATTTTAATAAACAACTTATTTGCAATACCCCAAAACTGAACAAGATTTCCCTTCATGCATGTTAAGAAAACACAACTAAAATAGTAAAAAAAAAAAAAAAAAGTATTAAATGTGAATTATGTAACCATCAGGAAGTCAATCTCATTTCTAATGTTCAGGTAACACAAGCAGCAAAATCTATGTACTCTTTTGTTCAAGAAGCTTACAGTCTACTTGGTGAATAGAGCCAAAATCTAGACCAACCTTGAAGGTTTTCAGTTGTTTCTTATTTTGTTTTTGACTTATCAGTGCATGGTTAAACATATAACTGGTTAGAAAAAATATAACCCATCTTGGCAGAAAAATTAAGAAGAACGTACATATCCATCAATTCCTATCTATTTAAAATGTGGGTGGAGCTTTTCTTGCCTGTTAATAGAAGAAATTATTCTCATCTATTTTTTTTCCTTAAGTTTCTCCAAAGTTCTTTTCAAAGCCCCAATCACATCATTGTTCCTCAAGCTGTAGATGAGGGGATTGAGCATTGGGGTCACAACAGCATAGAAGAGAGCAACCATCTTCTCCTGTCCTGCTGAGGATCTACCCACAGGCCTCATGTATGTAAATATGGCTGTTCCAAAGCACATAGAAACCACAGTGAGGTGGGAGGCACAAGTACCAAAGGCTTTGCGTCGTCCCTGGGAAGAGCGAATGCGTAGAATGGCAGCAACAATGTGAGCATAGGAAAATAGCACCAGAATACAAGGAAGCATGATCACCAGAAATCCTGAGATGGCTACCATGACCTTGTTCAAGGAGATGTCCACACAACTCAGCCTCAGCACAGCCAACATCTCACAGGCAAAATGATTGATGACCTTACGACAGAAGGGTAATTGGAAGATCATGAGCGTCTGCATTAGTGAATTTGTGAGACCAGCAGTCAGACAGGCTGAAGCCAGCCCTAGGCACAGCCCTCTATGCATGATGACCATGTAGTGCAGAGGGTGGCATACTGCCACGTAGCGGTCATAGGCCATGGCACCTAGCAAGAAGAACTCTGTGCTGCCCATTGCTAAGGAGATATACAGCTGTAGCACACAACTGTAAAATGGGATGGACTTCCTGGCTGACAGGAAGTGGACGAGCATCTGGGGAACAGTGCTGTTGGTGTAACAGATGTCCACAAATGACAGGATGCTGAGGAAGAAGTACATGGGTGTATGGAGCTTGCGGTCCAACATGATGAGAAGGATGATGAGTAGGTTCCCCAGGACAGTCAGCAAGTACATGGCCAGGAACAGTACAAACAAGGAGACCTGAGTTCTCCAGTCACTTGACAAGCCCAGCAACAAGAATTCACTCACCCATGTCTGGTTTTCTTTGCCCATTAGCTTCCTGAGAACCAAGCCCAAGTCATATATCAATAAATAAAATATTGGTCAGCACCAGAGCTCTTCTGAGAGCCTCTCTTAAGTGAAGCATTTACTAAAACACTTGGATGTCTCAATTAAAAAGTGTGACCGTTAGACTTCACACTCCTCTTTACATCTAAGTTTTTGCCATAGAGTTTTGATTTTGTCAAAGGCCTACTTCCCCCTTATTACTATTCCAGAACCCACAGTGAGATAACATGACAGTTATGAACACTCTTCTATTAATTTACCATTTTATCACTGAACTCTCCTGCTATAAAAATACGATGTTCAATTTTTCTCTTTGTCTACTCAGGGACTTTGAGTTTCAATTTAGAAAATAGAAAGTGCAAATAGATTTTTGGGTTGCAAGGAAATGTCAAAAACTCCATTTCAGAGTTAGTAAAGTTTTAAAAGTAAAACCTATGTGACCATGTTTCATCTCAAAAATCTTCACATGATTGGCTCTGCGGCTTAGACTACATGAAGGAATGATCCCCAGTGTTACGTTCTTCTTCCCAAAGAGTAGCAAAGAGGGGTTAACAGTAGACTATATCTGTGAAGACACAAGGGAAATTCAGGGATGCATTAGCTAGATTCTCCTCTAAGTGTAATAACCAACACCTACCACAGATGTTATCTACAACGGTGAGAACATGGAATTCTGGCAGTGTTTTCTCCCTGACTGAGTTTGTTTCCTCACTAAGAGGCAGGGTTCAGAGGCTAACTAGGAAGAGATGGACAATAACTCACTTGAATTAGCTTATTGATATAACTGTTGATTATATCTGCTTCTTAACCCTCTCTTTCTTCTTTCTCTCCCTCTTCATCCCTTCTCTTCTCTCTCTCTCTCTCTCTCTCTCTCTCTCTCTCTCTCTCTCTCTCTCTCACTGATAGTTATATATAACTATCACAAAGTAATGCTTAGTCTGACTTAATTTATTCACAGATAAAGGGTTCATATGCAAAAACCTGTGGACATTTTATCTGCTTCCCAAGTAACATTTCCCAAATTTATTAATCTGCAGTTCACCACACTGTCATGAGCACAGTTGTCACACAGTAGGATATTTATTTTCTGTGGCATTACTTATTACAGGTGGCAAGCAGATAACACACACACACACTAATGTGTACATATATAATATATACAATCACACACACTATATATATATATATATATATATTATATCCGAGGATAGAATCAAACTCCCTTCTGTACAAGCTCTGTATAACCAGAGTTGATTGTGGGCATTCTCCTGGACACCCAGATCCTTTGCTCTCATTTTTCTCTAAAACGCTAGGTGTTCTAGTGACTCAGAAAGCTGTTTTCTCTCAAGCTTTTCCTGTTCTCTTTTGAGCTGTAACTGAGGCAACCAGAAGATAACAATGTAACTGCCTTGACACATCCCCCAAACTTCTAATCTTGATGATGTATTTCTGAAGCCTTAAGGACCCTATGGTTAGAAATGCCCTTAGGAGCTCTTAGTAACCTTGTATGTAAACTTCATTAAATACCCAAGTGGTTTCCAAAAGTCTCGTGAACTTAGCAAAACCTTTTCAATCTCTCCTTTTACTCTACCTTTTCAGAAGGAAATGTGAAACACATACATACTTATCTCAAGATAGGTTATCTGCCTGCCTAAGTTATTTCCACTTCCACCCCCTTATTTCCACACATGTACAGTTATGCTCTGCCACTACAACTATGGAACAATGGAGTCCATTCTTCAGATGAAGCTGCCTCTTGAGAGAATCACTGTAGAATGTTGGGGTGTCTCAGATCTGTGCTGGCACCCTTCACCACAAGTCCTCAGGCACTGTTATAGTCACCCATATTATCCTCCCTCTGTTCTTGGCTAAGGACTTGTTAGGAAGAATGAAACCCCATCTTTCCTCCCTCCAAAGCTATTCCTCTCTTTCACAAATAAAGCAGAACAGACTTGAACCTGTGCTCCCTTTTGGCAGATCCCAACACATCCTAGGACAGCAGAGTCTACTATTTCCTGTATAAATGATCAAAGTCATATGCCTGTTGGTTTCAGACATATCTGAAAGGACTTGTTTCTCAGTTTGGGTACACAAAATGTGTTTTCTTCCTAGAGTAGGACATGAGAACTTAACCTGTGGCTCTTTAGTAGCCAGTTTCAGTCTACCTGTCAGAGGCTTCAGCAAGCCAAGAAAGGCTGTGTGGTCCAGAGACCCTGGCTTCAGCTGTGTGGTACTGAGACCCTGGCTTCATGCCACTGGTTCCATCTACACTCACTCATCTCTGAGAAGGAGTCTGGCATTGTCCAGGTGCAGATGAAGGCTGCAGGGGATGTGGGATTTGGAAGAAGGAACTTTCTTCCTCAGAGATAAAAATCTCTATAGGCCAATTATGCCATGCTTGTCAGCCTTCTGGTACTTTTGTTCCCCATTTTTCTCTGTCTTAAAAAAACAAAAACAAAAACAAAACCAAAAAAGCCAAGCAACTCAATTTTGCCCCTCTACTTAGGAATTTCTTTAAAGTCATTCTGGTCCTTGAATTCTCATCTACATTTGAGACTTGCAAATGACAATTTAGACTTCACTAAGTGGGAACGTGAGAAGAAAATCTAAAGTCCCATTTCCCCCTGGAGGCATCCCTCTGGTCTTGTTTTTTTTTTTTTTTTTTTTTTTATTTATTTATTTTTTGATATTTTATTTACATTTCCGATGATTCCCCTTTTCTTTAGAAACCCCGTGTCCCC
>CM052700.1:93337946-93359834 GCA_028551405.1 Uromys caudimaculatus
GACCTGCCCACTGTGTGCTCCTCTTGTAAGTCAGACAGACTGTCAAACTGACTTCTGCCACAAACTTCTTGTGATCCCACACAGCTCCTCCATGCTATAGCCAAGGTGGAAGTGAGAGTGGGAGTTGTGGAGAGCCTCTCAGCTTCAGACTTTCTTATCACACTTCTGCCTTGCTCTCTGCCATTCATGCTACTCAGGGTTTATTCTGAGACCAGAACACGATTCCACATTTGCAATCTTTAGCACAGATTTCTTAACATTTAGGGTTTTCTCCTGATTCTTTTATGTTAGCAACATTGAGCATTCCTGAGAAAGTCTCCACTTATTTTTTTCAGATCAGGTTGTTTGTCAACTTATTCTTGTTATTTGCATTCTTGCCAATGATTCTTGCAAGCACCTGAGTAACCTTCCCTGAAATATCTGTGTTCCAGAGTTTTGATTCTTTTCTGTGTGCTGCTATAGCTGTAGCTTTGATTGGCATGCCTCTGTCTTGTGAACTACAGTAAATCATCAACCATCCACTGGCACCAACACATGAAGAATACCTCACTGCTATTTATCATAGTAGCACTTACAACAGTTACATGTGTTTCTGTAACAAAATTTTAGGATTAGATCAACTTTAAGGTAAACTATAAATGCCAGTCTGAAGAATATATAGCCCTTGATTATAGTTTTTTATGTATTTTAATTTTCAAACATTTTGTGTATTAGTGTTTTGCTGGCATGAATATATATGTACCGTCATGAAGGCTGGAAGAGTGCACAAGATGCTCTAGAACTGGAAATATAGACAGTTGTGAACTGCTATGTGCTAAGTTTAGGGGAACTTGTACCCAGGTTCTCTGCAAGTTAGGTAAATGCGTTTAAGAACTGAACCATCTCTGCAGCTCCAAACCCTCAAATTTTAAAGCCAGAGCTTCTGTGACATGTACTCAAATGGAAGAATCTCAGTTATCTGAGCTGATGAAGACACAAAGGCAGGGAAGGAAGGTCCTGCTCTGTGATTTCTTGAAATGAGAAGACTCCCTTCTATTTTCTCTCATTCTTTGCCTTCTCTATACCCTGTTCAGTCATTTCATTCCTTTCTTTTAACATGGGGGTGTTTACATCAAAGGCAAAATGTGTGCCCAGAATACCCCAACCCACTAAAATTACAGAGAATAAATAAACCTGATCACCTGCTCTTAAGATGAGATTGCATAAAGATATTAAGTGGGGCCTGGGGCCCTTTTTGTACTGCTCAGCAAGTCTTCTGCTTTCTTAAAATCCATATTAAAGCTCTATCTCTATGGTCACATC
The DNA here is from genome assembly GCA_028551405.1 of Uromys caudimaculatus. Taxonomy (NCBI): domain Eukaryota; kingdom Metazoa; phylum Chordata; class Mammalia; order Rodentia; family Muridae; genus Uromys; species Uromys caudimaculatus. Next base: position 93,339,249 of record CM052700.1, read on the forward strand.
CAAAGAATATTCTTTATGAGGTCAGGACTGGCTTTGATTGTTTTCCTAGTCAGTTAGTTGTTTCCCCGTTGTTTATTTGCTTTCCAGTTTTTCAGAACAGAAATTGTTTTCTGGAATTAGATTGCTCTAATATTTCTGATGAGACTCCATACACGCACAATGGTTTTCCTATCAAATTGCTCGGGTATGGTTCCTAACAATATGTTGGATTTTTTCATTGCTTTTAATGCTACTGTGTATAAATAGCTTGTGACTAGATCTCAGGAAAGATTTTAGCTGATGTTTCCCTACCCTGTTCCCTCAGTATTCACATGACATCAGATTCTATACACAAAAATGCTGAATCTGTTTAGATAGCAATATTCTCATATTACATAAGAATACTGTGCATCAAAACTGTGCTAGAAGAGGTGAAATACACAATGTATCACTGAGAGAAAAACTTCAAGTGTGAAATGCATTTGACTACTCATGGTACTATTATTTGATTAACAATGTTGCACCACATTTTTTTACCAAAGTACAAATAAACAGTTTTTCAGTATAAGATTTTAAAGTGTTGTTAATATTAATAACATTTAATAATAAGTAAAATATTAATAAAACAACAATAAAATGTTCATTTTGCATCAATTACACATTCTCATTCTCATCCACTTACCTAGGATCCATCGAAGGTTAGAAATACCATAAACAAATAATGCATCTAATATATGTAGCACAACGGACATCTAAGCTTATCCGTATAGAACACAGGAGATAATCTTGTAAATGATAACTAGGTACTGATCATGTACCTCTACTCTGGTACTCTCAGAGTATCATACCACTTACTGCTAGCTCAGAAAGATGTCAAAGCTCAAAACTGAAAGCACAAATTCAATTTTATAAGTATAGCTCTTGAAATATCATGAAGTATTAAATTTGGGGTTGATGATGTACCAGAACCATAAGAGTGGGGTTGAGTGACGATGATAGCGGTGCTGAATTCCGCTGAACACATTGCTGTAATATAAAAATACACCCACGTCACACACCCACCATAACCACTCAGACTCCTACATAAAGCTGTAAACACATGTTCTTTCTGCACTTTCCCTGTTGCCATGGAAATACCTGTTCTAACTGAGTTGGGAGAACAAAAAAGAAAAGCCATCTTCTCATCAGTGTTCAGGAGTCATCAACTTGTCAGTTTTGATGTGAACCCAGAGAATTTCCCTAATAGTTTCTGCCAAGCCCCTTTCACCTCCTTATTCCTTAGACTATAAATCATAGGGTTCAGCATGGGCATCAATATGGCATAAAAAAGGGAAATTAACTTCTCCTGAAGAATTGAGGGGCTGGAATGGGGCTGGATGTAGGTAAAAATGGTGGTACCATAGCATAGTGTTACCACAGTGAGGTGGGAGGCACAGGTGTGGAAGGCCTTCCTCCTTCCCTCTGTGGACTGGATTTTCAGAATGGTGGAGATGATCTGGATGTAGGACAAGAGAACCAGAAAAAAAGGTGTCATAAGCAAGACAATGCTAGAAACCATGATCACAATCTCATTAGATGAGGTGTCCACACAGGCCAATCTGACCACAGCTAGAATTTCACAGGAAATGTGATCAATATACTTATTTGTGCACATGGGCAGCTGGAAGGTGATGGCAGTGTGTACAAAAGAGTTGATGGAGCCACTGACCCACGATGTGATGACCAGCCTTGTACATAGCCCTGAATGCATGATGACTGAATACCTCAGAGGGTCACACACTGCCACATAGCGGTCATAGGCCATCACTGCCAGCAGAAGGAACTCAATCCCACCCAAGCCCAGGGAAAAAAATAACTGGGCTGCACAGCTCAGAAATGGAATTGTTTTGTGTGTGGCAAGAAAATGAGCCAGCAACTGGGGGACTATGCTTGTGGCATAAGACACATCCACCAGGGACAGGTTCGTGAGAAAGAAATACATGGGAGTGTGGAGTCTGCTGTCCAGTCTGATCAGAGCAATGATGAGGAAGTTCCCCAATACTGTCACCAGGTACATCAGCAAGAACAGGATGAAGAGGGAGACTTGAGTGTGCTGGTCACTGGAAAGGCCAAGGAGGATGAATTCATGCACCCATGTCTGGTTGTCTTGTTCCATTAAACAATGTGATGATTATTAATCTGCACAGAAAGTAGGAAAAAACTCATAAGCAATCAAGCAATCATAGAGTTTCAAGTAAAATTACCCAGCATATGTGACCTGTCATCAATTTTATCAGTTTTCAGTTCTTTCATGAGACTATGGTAGCATGTGTTTTATCAATGGCTTCAGAGAAACAGCCCAGTGTCTTAAGGACAGTGTCTTAGAGGATATCATTATATCCCTTGACAGATAGTGTCTCAGAGGAATAGTTGTAGGCGGATGGGAGACAATACAGTTCTAAGCACTATAGTTTCTTTTACATATTTCCTTTGTTTGGAGACAAAGAGAACATAATAATAATGGGCTCTGGTAGGTAATGTGATAGATGATGTAGAGACCTAAAGTTCTAAAACTACCTAAAATATGTTACCTAACTTAATCTTAATGAAATTCAAAGCTCAATTGCAAATAAATTGGTTATTCTGAAGATTTAGGAATTTGTGCCAGATCTAGAATCAGAAAAAATAATTTTAAATCCAAATTTTCTCTAGCAGGCATCTTATTTACATGTCACGGTAAACTCTCACACAACAAAAGGCTCACATTCTATAATCCCCAAGTGCTCTATGCATGAGAAAGTACTTGGATAACGTTGCTGTAATATTACTACAATACTGTGTGTACTTGTAGCAACCAAATTCCCATCTTGTGGTACATAAAAAAACAAACAAACAAACAAAAAAAAACAAAAAAAAAACCCTTAAATGTGATTTCCTTCCTCTATTTTCCACAAAAGGGACAAATACTTTGGCCTTCTTGATAGACTTTAGTGCCTCCTGTTGGTGGTGATCTGAACAAGGGTGCCATAATCGTACCCTGCTCTTGGTATTTTTCTCTTTTTACCTTAGCATGATTAAGGACCTCTTCTTTGGATGTCAGTTGAAAAGAAAGCAACAGGGATATGGAAGCTTAGCCATCTAGATCGAAGTGACAGAAGGAAAGCAGATGTATAAGGATCTCTCATCAGTGTTCAGTAGAACAAGGTAGGAAACCTTACAGATGTCCACTGGAGTGGAAATTCCCTTCAGATTTCTTGTGTTGTGTAAGGGATATTTTTCAGTAAAAGGAATAAAACATAATGCCAATTGTAAGCATTGAAGAGAACAGATGTTGTCTCTAAAAGTCTTCTAAGATGACAGACATGCTGGTATTTCCCCTCCATATCTGCTTGAAGCCTCAGCTTCAAGAGTGAATGAAATGAGGCAAACTCAAAGGAAGATCAAATGGAAGTAACCAAGTGAATAAACAGGATCTTGACCGTTTCTAAAGCCTAAAGGAAGAGAGCTATCACACTTCAACTCTCTTCTCTGATAAAGAACAAAACTAAGCAAATGACTCCAGAAATGCCCAGTTCACATCTTAGTCTCAGAGGTGCACTTTCTCCCCTTGTACAACTCTATGTCTATGAAATTAGTCTATCATAGTTTGTTGTCTTCAGTTAGCTTTACTATAAAAAACTGTCACATAGTGTGCAAACCAACTCAGTTCTACTACTTCTATTTTACTAATTATAGTAATTACTATCAATTGCATGTTTTACATCAAAGTACATTAATAATTAAGGCTACTTTGTAGATGAACACATTTTGGATATGTTAAATGACTAGTATTAAGATTGTTTTTGTTGTGAAATGACTAAAACCAAAATAATGCTAAACAGAATCTTCGTACTGTGGAGGACCCAATAGAAGATGGCACACTACAAACATGTGCTACGTTGTATTGATGGCATGCAGCACATGAGTACAAGGAGAAAAGGCAGCTTTAATTAGCAGACAATAAGAATGCACAAAGAGTAGAAGATGAGGTATTTGCAATAAAGATCAGTTTTCTCAGCTAAAATGCTGTCAATGTTTCATTCTAGGAAAAAGCAGCTCAACATGTTTCAAACTTTATTAGGCAATTATTAGCCACAGCAAAAAGCAGGGCCCTAATGTCGCAACAGCTCTGAAAGTCAAACATATACATTCAAATTCCAATCTCAGCTTTCTGCATGCTACAGTGTGGCTTATTTAAAGATTGAATTTTAGTCTGTTTTTTAAAAATAAAGTAAATCTGAATAGAAAATATTGAGCACATAGATGCTTAAACATTTGCTATTTTAAGTTTTAGCCTACACTTTAATAAATCAAATATTGCTTTATCCCTATTACACCTCGATGAATATCCCCTACATTCTTTTTTCAGTTTAATACTACTGTCTTATAACTCTGTTTGTTGAGAATATATTATCTGAAGAAGACAGAAAGAGAGATTCACACATGTAGACTAGGGATGAACTAATTTTTATCTGGATGAATTAGGCTTTAGATATCCTGCCTCCCTCTTAAGTTTGTCTTCTGACCTTTTATGTAAAAGTCAATTAACTTCATGCCTCCTCTCTGCACCATACTAACCTTCAGACAGATGTGGGGTTCAATGAGGAATTTTCCTTTGCTCTACCAGCTTTTTAAAACAATAGCTCTTGGTATTCAAGACCCTACCTAATCAAATAAATGATTAATGGCAACTTCTCAAACAGTGATTTGGTGATTTTTGCTATTAACATTAGTATCTAAAACTATGGAGTCAGGCATCATTAGCTAGTACATTATAATTTACTTAAATTTGAACAGTTGGTTGCTCAAGTGGGACTCCCATTCATGCACACCTGATTCCATCTCTACAGAATGCCTGAGTGGGAAAAAACCACATCTAAATAAGTATAAGATTTACAAAATTAAGATACTCTGTTACATTTTCATCCAACACACTTTCTACATATTTTGGACGTAATAGAAATGATGCATTAGAGAACGTGTGGACCACTGTTTGTCAGAATAGACTTGAGAAGAGTGACCGGTAGAAATTCACCCAAACAGTGGAACCACTCGTTCTGCTGGTGCTACCCAGCCACCACGTCACATGCAGATCTGGATATGACTTGTCACATGGCTACTCACACTGCTTTCTCATTTCTTAACAGAGCTTAGTTGTCTTTATTGCTCTGTGAACCAGTGCTCCACTTTCTTTTGATCCTTTCAAGGAAGAGGCGGGCAGGATGTGGCACTGAGGAACTATTCTCTTTGCAATGATCACTCTTACAGTATCATGGCCTGCTAAATGGTTTGTACCTTTAAGACCATGGAAAACAATATCAATTAGATTAGATGGTTGTGTCAGTAACTTACATTCTCTCCTCTCAAGAATAGGTACATTAAAGAAGAAACTCATTCTTGATATACACAATATAAAAGGATTTCCCAGAATCTCATCCTTCAGAAAAATAATTTTGTCTAAATTCATGACACTATAAATAGGCATAGTGATCAACTTTACATCAATTTTTAAAAGTCCAATATCAATAATATTGATTATCAGTGGTTATCCTGTCACCCATATTACAGAGATGACCCCTTATAGTTTTCTAGTGGTGCTGCCCTAACACTCGTGAATAAAATTTAAGAAGTATTACTCCCAGAAAAAAATCTTGGGCATTATCATCATTTTACTCCATTGAGTCTGAATCATATCTGGCATCCTTCTTGAAATATGCTATGGTCTTAGCTTCAATAAATTAGTCGTGAATATAAGCACACAGCATATATTCTACAGGTATTTTTCTATCATGCTGGCCTAAATAAAGCAGAAACTTACCTTTGTACAGCTGGTTTGTCAATGGAAATCATTCCTTCCTCCAGAGAAATGTTCATGTTCATGTGTGTGGCCACACAGCTGGATTCTGTACGTATGCTGCACTCATTGTGGACAGGGTCATTTTTATCATCCTTACATTAGAACACAGAGAACCCCAGGGACAGTGTGCCAAAATATCAAAAATGATTTTATTCCTGAGAGCACTGTTGATTTTTCATATTGGGGGTCTTGTTGTCTATGTCATCTCCAGGTTTGTTCACTGACTTCCTGTAATAGGAGTCTAATTATTGATACACAGTCTTTAAACAGTCACAGAATTCATATTTAGTGATCTGTTTTGATTACTTTATACAAATCCCAATCTTCTTTATTTCTCTTGCTCCATGTGTCTAGGATATTCCTTATAGTATTCTATTCTTGATTCAATAATACTTTCCTACAGATGATTCAAGGTCTAATCCAGACAACACAGTCAGGGAGCTTCAAATATAATCCCAGTTTATATTCTCAGGTTTTATGACTTTGATAATCAATTTAATCTTTCTATATTTGAAGTACTTCCTTTGAGAAAAAAGTAAAAATTTATCATATGTACACAGCCAGAGAAAAATATTGAGACAAGATACTTCAAGACATTGAAATATTATCTTTTCAAGAAATGTAATATTCTATGACACACTCATGAATGTCTATGCCTAAGTACACATTTTACTAACCTAGACTTTGTCCCATGTCAAAATTAATGCAGGATTCACTTATCATGTTTTTAGTTTTAATTAAAACTACTCTTTCCTCTACCTCTTTCTCCAGAACTAAAGTCTTTAATTGGCAAGCTCATATGGTGTCTATGTCCCTCAGTCTTGGGCCTCTGGACAGCTGAATGGCTCATTCCAACTCCTGTAATCTTGGGTTGAGAAGATCCCAGCATCCACACTTCATATATCCCACACAGATCAGATCAGTATTTCTTCTGCCAGTCTTGGGGCTTCTGTTTTCATGCTCCCTCTGTTGACATTTTTATTAAAATTTCCCAACTATGAGTGAGTACTTGGCAATATGGTCATAACTCCTTCAATCCAGAATTGGTTTGCAAAGGATGAATTCTATTCAGAGTGATGGACTGTGGAGATGTCCCAGTTGTCCTAGGCTCCATGACTCTAAAATTCCCTGAGATTAGTTTACAAAAGCTAATGGGAGGAAGCTCACAGGTGATCCCAAGTGAGCTCACATATAGCACTGATCTAAGTGAGACAGAGACTGCCCTGGTGACCCGGAGCCAGCAGAGTCCCTCAGGAGCTTTTTACATTGGAGCTTTAATTGCTATCACCACTCCCAACTCTCAGTGACTGAGTCACCATTCTGGTCTTCCTCTCCCTGTGGACAGATGTTCTTCATCTCTCTTACTAAGCTGCAGTGAATACTTAGCTCTATCAAAAAGAAAGAAAGAAAGAAAGAAAGAAAGAAAGAAAGAAAGAAAGAAAGAAAGAAAGAAAGATTATATAAGCACTGTGACATTTATTTATTTATTTATTTATTTATTTATTTATTTATTTATTTTTGGATATTTACTTTATTTACATTTCAAGTGTTTTCCCCTTTCCAGGTCTCCCCTTCGGAAAACCCCTATCTTATCCCCCCCCCCCGCCTCTATGAGGGTGCTCCACCTACCCACTCATTCCAATCTTTCCTCCCTAGCACTCCCCTACTGGGACATCGAACACCTTCAGGCCCAAGGGCCTCTCCTCCCACTGATGTCCAACAAGGCTCTCCTCTGCCAGATATGCGGTCAGCACCTCCCTCCATGTGTATTCTTTGGTTGGTGGTCCAATCTCTGCAAGCTCCAGGATGTCTGGCCAGTTGACACTGCTGTTCCATTTATGGGGTTACAAACCCCCTCAGCTCCTTCAGTCCCTTGACCAATTCCTCCATCTGGGACCCCATGCTTAATCCAATGGTTGGCTTCGAGTATCCAGAGCATCCACCTCTGTATTTGTCAGGCTCTGCCTGAACTTCTCAGGAGATAGCTTACTATGCTTCCATCAGCAAGCACTTCCCAGCATCCACAATAGTGTCTGGGTTTGGTGGCTATATATGGGATGGATCTCCAGGTGGGGCAGTCTCTGTATGGCCTTTCCTTCAGTCTCTGCTCCACACTTTGTCTCCATATTTCCTCCTGTGAGTATTTTGTTCACCCTTCTAAGAAACACTGAAGCAACCACATTTTGGTCTGACTTCTTAGATTTCATATGGTCTGTAAATTGAATCATGGGTATCCCGAACTTTTGGGCTAATATCCAGTTATCACTGAGTACATACCATGTTTGTTCTTTTGTGACTGAATTACCTCACTCTGGATGATATTTTCAAGTTCCATCCATTTGCCTGAGAATTTCATGAAGTCATTGTTTTTAATAGCTGAGTAGCATTCCATTGTGTAAATGTACCACATTTTCTGTATCCATTCCTCTGTTGAGGGACATCTGGGTTGTTTCAAGCTTCTGGCTATTATAAACATGGCTGCTATGAACATGGTGGAGCATGTGTCCTTGATACATCTTCTGGGTATATGCCCAGGAGTGGTATAGCTGTGTCCTCAGGTAGTACTATGTCCAATTTTCTGAGGATCTGCCAAACTGATTTCCAGAGTGGTTGTACCAGCTTGTAATCCCACCAGCAATGAAGGAGTGTTCCTCTTTCTCCACATCCTTGCCAGCATCTGCTGTCACCTGAGTTTTTGATCTTAGCCATTCTGACATTTTATCATGCTTTCATATAGTACAAATTACACCTCAGTGCTATGTTCCAAGGAGTTTAGATGCTCCTGCATCTAAATCAGGTAAGAAAACAGCTGTACTTCTTTTAAATCCAGGAGGTCTTTGCTCCTCTTCCTCGAGACACGAGTGTTATGTTCCTTATTAGAATATATTCAAAGAGTATAGTGAGCTGCTACGACTCTACGATTATTAATGGACAGACAGCACACGCCTCACAGTAGGATTTAATTCCCAAAATCATGGCATTGTGTGGAAATATTTAAGACTCCAAATAAACAGACAAAATAGTCTTATGATTTACAGGGCAAATGAATAGACTAAGAATTATTCAAAACAATGTAAAAAAGCTTAATTTTGTAGACTTCTTCAAATGTTTCAACATCTATAAAGAGATTCAGTGCAATTTTGAAGTCAGGATCACACTACTCATGTTTGGCATACTATTTTCCCTTTTAAAGCCCCAAGTGAATCCATGTATTTATTCCTTATTCTTAAAAGTTTTTCTGCTCATCACCTACATATCTACTGTTACTCAAATGATGATCACTGTACCAATAGCCACTCCTTCATTATCTTACCTACCCACTAATCTACCACAAAACTCCATCACTGAACACTTCCATTTTCTTCTAACTTATTTCCCTACTGTAAATTTATTTTTTGTCAAATTATCTATACTCATTGATGCCATTTGAATGTGAAATTTTCTCAAATTGGCATATATGCTTGAACACTTAGCTTCTAGCTGTTTGTGGATAAAAGTAAAGCCTTGCTAGAGTAAGTTGGTCACTAGCCCTACCAGTTACTCTCCATTCTGGATCCTCACTGCATATATAGTGGGACTAGTTGTCTCATATTCCTACTGCTATATCTTCATTGCTATGATGTATTGTAGATAGCCCCAGGCCTTTTTATATTTTAATTTTGTCCTCCTAGAAGGGGCTTCAGAGAAGGAGTGAGTTACACCTGTGACTTTTGTGAACCAATCTCCTAATAAATAAAAGAGCCAATCCATGGGTGTGTAGGGGACTTCTAGGTTGGGAGAGGAAGAGAGGAAATGAGAGAGAGAGAGAGAGAGGTGTCTTTTAAAATGGGGACAACAGATAGGTAAGATGTAGCTACTAGAGTCTCCTGATATCATAGTGAATCCACAAGGATTCGACACCAGAAGAATCAGATTTTGATAAGGTTTACAAGATTAGGCTTTAGTTGTTGTGCCCAGAGATTAAGTTACTATTGTTTTGAGCTAAGTTTGTGTTGTGTTTTCCATTATGCGGCGGCTCGTCTGGGTTTAAGAGAAAAAGGTATAACAACAAAGTGTGTGTTTGTTTAATGTACACCCACAGAAGCCATGGGGGTATTGAAACATGGGGCTGGCATAGTAGCAACCTGCCAGTGAGAACCTAGTGAGCTGGGTGGAGAGATCATAGAGCTCTCAGTCAGAGCTCCCTGAGACAAAAACAGGTCGGCCATTGCCTGCCAATGTATGGCTGGCCAGCCCGCTGGGGATGAGGAAACCAGGGCATAGTGCGAAAACATGTGCCATATATTCCGTCATTTTTAATACTTCTCACAACAGGTGGCGCTGGGCACAGATCCACTAGAAGTTTAAGTTTATTAGCCTAAGAGTTAGAGTGTTATCATTTTTCTTGAGTAGCTGGGAAGCACTTGAGCCAAGTAGACCCAAGCCAGAGAACTTTAAAACTGTTAACAACACTGAGGTCTCGTGCTGTGTGAAAATGCAGGCTGCTCGGGGGGCGGGGGGAGGAAGAAAGTTGCCTACTCTTTAGGGAAGTGATTAGTTAAGCTGTAAATTTATGATATTAAGATTATTTGCCTTTAGGACAGAGTTATATACAGATTCTGTCTAAAACATGTGGGGAATTTTGCCCCCAGTATGAAACTAAGATAGGGAAAATTAGTCACTGACTCCAGAGTAGAGAGTGCAGTGATAATAATTGCCTGCTTTGATCAGGTATTAATTATTAATGTCTGTGCTCTAGGTAGAGAGATCAACAAATAATTGATATAAAAAGGTGACTGCTCTAGGCAGAGAGCCAAACAGAAAGATGGTATAAAAATATATTGCTCTATTATGTCTTACAAGATACTCAAATTCTGTGTAATATGGGCTTTATGGAAATTCTAGGTTTAAATCCTGCTTTGACTAGCTGCCTATTTATAAACAGGTATAGATAGAAGTGTGAGTCAATTGTTTTAACTTTAAAAATGGATGTGATTGTGTGTTTTGTGGTTATATTATTCCTCTGGGAGAGAGGTCAATATAAAGGTTTTTCTGATTACTGGCTCAAGTATATGCTGATTTGGGAGAAAGGTTTTGTCTTTGCATTTTTAGAAAAGATGATTAGTGTCTATACACCTTCCAGAGTAATATTGATCATATTTGATCGAAGGAGACCCCCAGAGAACTAGATTCCCGAAAATCAAACAAAAAAGTTATCTTAATGATGCTAAAATTTTGTTTTGAGATTTATATATTACAGAATACACAGCCTTGATAAATCTCCTCATCAGACATGCTGAACTGACCTGCTTAAACTCCTGATGTCTTGGACTTTCAGCCAGATTCAGTCAGGACACAGACATCAGATACTAAATCAATCATTGGTATGGCCTTCTTAAGGCCAACTAACTCCTCTATTTTCCCTACCCTTCTCTCCTCCCCTTCAAAAATATCTCAACACCCATATTCAGCTTGAAGGAGCTATAGAGAGTCATTGTCACAGTTCCCTGGACTTTGGGGCTAGAGGTGGTTATTATAGGTTGCCTTTCTAGGGAATTTAGAAATGCTCATAATTGGAACAGGGAGAAAATAGCTAGAATTGATTGTATAGCCATAATCTCTATTGGTAGAAATGTTTATATTTGTTTCTAAGTTGAAGTCATAATCTTTTATTTTGGTACAAAATCTATTTTAATACAAAATCAAGGTTTTCAATTGATATAAATTTGATCTATTGATACAAATATTTTAAAAGTACAGGGCTTAGACCCAGTCCTCCTATAATTGTTATTATAAACTGACCTGAGATAATTAAGCCTCTTAAGAGCCAAATAACAAATTCATGGCTCTAAGTTTATTGTTAGGATGTTTTTAAGATTTTAATTAGAAATAGCTGAGGGTAATTAACAGACAACAGTCCAGATTACTTTAGAGATAGTTGGTTTTCAAAAACATCAGAAATCCACAGAATGTGACATTTAATGTTATTTATTCACTTGTGGTTGAGACAAATCTACTCCTAACAGCTTCCCATTCATAGATTCAAAGAAGCAGTTGAGCATCTTACCTCCAGGTGAGGCTCTACTTTGTGGCTAGGTCACCACTGGGCAGAAAATTGCCAATCTCTCCTGCAGACCTATACTGTTCTTGAAAGGACACAATTTACAGGTTAAGACAGCCTAGTTCTGCCGAGATAGAATAGGCTCATCCTTAGTAATTCCTGGTTCTCAAAGGTCTGTCAGGTGATCCTGGGCCAGAAGGCTAAAGACTGATGCTCCAACTTCCTGACTTAGTGGGGCTACATAGGTAGGCAGCAGTCTCTACAACCTGTCTCAGTTCTGGAAGCTGTGTTAGGCTTCCTATATCTTCAGATAATGTTGGTCATTCTCGGATTTCTGACAGGGTTAAAAAACTACTTATAGTCTCATAGCCAACCCAGATTTGAAATGATGGTTTTCAGATGACATACAATCTAAAGCCAGGATATAAGTCAAAGTCAAATCATAGTCTTTTAATTTAGGATAGATGACAATGTTCTATCTTAATGACAAAATTGATGGACTGGGTCTATCTAGACTTTATAAATTACAAAATAGGAATAGTTGTGCTCTGCATTTGAAAGAAAGGTTTGTTTGGTTTTTTTTTTAGAACAGAAAGGGGGAAGTGTTGTGGATAGCCCTGGGGCTTTTTATATTCTAATTCTGCTCTCCTGGTAGGGGCTTCAGAGAAGGAGTGGGTTACACCTGTGAGAGAGAGAGAGAGAGAGAGAGAGAGAGAGAGAGAGAGAGAGATATGCCTTTTAAAATGGGGATGACAGATAAGATGTAGCTACTAGAGTCACCTGATATCATAGCAGATCCACAAGGATTCACTACCAGAAGAATCAGATTTTGATAAGGCTTACAGGATTAGACTTTAGTTGTTGTGTCCAGAGATTAAGTTACTACTGTTTCTGAGTTAAGTTTGTGTTGTGTTTTCCTTCACAAGGCAGTTTGTCTGGGTTCAAGAGAAAAAGGTACAACAACAAAGTGTGGGTTTGCTTAATGTAAACCACAGAGGCCATGGAGGTATTGAAACATGGAGTTGGGGTGATAGTGACCTGCCAGTGAGAACCTAGTGAGCTGGGTGGAGAGATCATAGAGCTCTCAGTCAGAGCTCAATGAGATAAACACAGGTCGGCCATTGCCCAACAATGCATGGCTGGCCAGCCTGCTGGGGATGAGGAAACCAGGGCATAGTGCGAAGACATGTGCCATACATTCCTTCATTTTTAATACTTCCCACAACAATGGTGGACTTTATAAGTGTCTTAGATGATAAATTAAAGCTCTCTCTCCCTGAAGTTACTTCTTGCCAGATATTAGACCACAGCAATGAAAAAAGTAAGTGATACAGAAAATTAGTATTGAGAAAGGGGGCTATTACTGTGATAAACTTGACCATATGGTTCTTAAATCTTTAGAACTGGTTTCCATAAAGAATGAAGAGGAGTAAGAAGGGGTATATGGGAGGATTTATTGGGATGAAAGGGAAAGGAGAAATCATGTGATTAAAATATAATCTCAAAAGTAAACAATAACAAAAGGTATAAAATGCTATAAGTAGAGACTAATGGGCCATCTGGTTGGCTGTTTGGAAGACCATAATGCTAAGATAAAGATGAACAGTTGGAGGCCTGGCTCTTGAAATTTCAGAGGGGCCCAGAATTTCTTGGGAACTGGAACAGAGGCTATTTGTTTTGTACTGTGATAAAGAACTGGGTATATTCTGTCTGTATCCTGAGAATTTTGTGAGAATGAATTAAAAGATAACATTTTTGGTGGAGGAAATTTTAGAAAAAGTTACTATCCAGGCTGTGTCCCAGCCTCTGTCATTCCCCTTATGCAGGTCTACAGGGAGAGAGCAACAAGTAGAGCAGAAAGTTATGCTTGGAGGAGTAGAAAATAGCACGAGAGAGCTGCCAGATGCAGACAAGGCAGGTGCAAAAGTAGATACTAATGTTAACAGAATGTATCCATTAAAGAGAAACCTCCTGCTCTACACTGGAAAAGTAGGAAAGGTACTTGAAGACTCCATCCACTCAAGGTCCCATCTTGTGATAATCCAAATTTATTTGAAATAAGAGAGCCTAAAATGACACTGCCTAAACAGGTGTTTTCAAAGAATCACCTGTCAAAAAATACAGAGACTACTATAGCTGGTAACCAAGGCAGCCAGATAAGTTTTGAGCTGGCATCCAAACTTGGCAGCATCAACCATGATAAAGGTATCATGGAAGCGTGTAGCAAAGTTCCAGAAAGCCATGGAACCCAGGCAATGTCTGGTAGATTTGGAATCCCTGAAAAAGGGATTATGTGAAGCTGTGAAGATGAAGTTTAAATGGAAATGGAGAACCCATATGCTGGAGAAGACAGGACCATAAAAGGGCATCTACTGAGGAAAAGGACAAGCATAGACTGGAGCTGGAGCAGGCAGCAAACCTATGAGTGTGGTTATCCAAGCCCTCCAGAGCATAGATGATTCCATCGAGAGCTCTAGATGACACTCAGGGAGCTACAGAATTTGGTGTTTAACCTGATGGATTTTTGTTTGTCCTTGTTTTGTCTCCATTGTGGTCCAAGTTCAACCTTGCTGTTGGGGTGTGTGAAGGCCACTTGGGCAGACAAAATGGGAGGCATTAGGCTAATCTAGCCTAAGATGAGGAGGTCCAAGGCCCGATGAGAAACAAGGTAGTCTGAGGCAAAGGAGACCTGGGTTCTGCTAGAAACCATGTGGAGTCTGGAAGGAGGGGGCCTTGTAGGCCTGGGACATGCCCGGGGCAGGTTAGTGGGGAGGAGTCCAAATTCCTGGACACCTAGACCTGCTGGAAAACTTGAGGAGTTGGGAGAAGAGCCCATATGGTCTGGTGATGAGCCAGGAGCCAGGGGGTGGGAGAATCTCTGACTTAACTCAGGAATGAGTGTCCAGGAACACAGAGGGATCTTCTGTGGGAGACTTAGGCAGAGCAGCTCTGTGTGACAAAGTCCCACCCCCCCCGGCCCCCCGCCAGTAGTTTTGATGAGAGACAGTCCTTGTTTGTTCAAATTGTTTATTGATGGTGAAAAATGGATGCATAAGACTTACTCAGGTGGACCAGAGATTAAGTACCTTTTGCAGGAAGGAATGTCCAGGAACAGAAACATAGGAATGTCTGAGAACAAAAACATATGGCTAAACCCCGGGGGCCAGCCCATCCAGATACCTCATTGGCATAGAGAACTCTGTGCTGACTAGCGGTCACAATCTTCATGTGGGGATCATGGTCACATGCTCCAGGACAGGAACTGGGTCAGGAGCAGATGAAACACCTATCTGTGTCAGATATGAGATTACTGCTTCATTGAGAGAGGTACTGCAGAGAACTTCTCCTGGCATTCTGGCTAGTCCTGGTAGCTCCTGCTGATTCTTGTAGATTCAGGGGAGGCCTGGCAGTTTCTGTTGGATTGTGCCACCATTGCTGATCTGTGTTTGGTGACACTTTAAACTAGACTGTCGGTATCCTGACACTATTAAACTGGACTGCTGGTCTTCTGACAACAAAGGTTGGAATCACCCCCAAAGAACTGCTATCTAACAGGTCCACATCCCCTTGTCCTATTTACCATCTTTTCTCCCCTACCTTTGGACAGTGGGCTAGAAGTGATGTCTAAGTGTTTGATCACCCTTATTAAAGTAAGTTTTGAAAAATCTAAGCCTACAGATCACTATAAGCATGGCTGATTTCCAGGTCCTCCAACTGTTTATGCTTCCTGTCTTCAATGAGTAAACAGTCTCTTCACATGCTCCTGTCAACATGATGTTCTATGTTTACTGGTCCATAATTAATGTAGAGAACTATTATAGACTGAAATGAAATTTAAAATTAGATCTTTACTCTCTTCAGTTGTTTATGTCAGATATTTTTTCCAAGCAACGTAAACTCTGAAGAGCAAGATTCAGCATTAGCTCTCAACTCAAGTAAATGAACAGCATCATAGTCAAACATAATCTAAGTTTCACACTTTTCTTGCCCTAGGACCTGTGGGGCAGTGGTCTGTGGCAGGCAATCTGGCACCCGGTTGAGCATAGGCTGAAAACTCTGGGAGACCCAGTGGAATAATCCACAAGGGACTGGAAAATGCTTTTTGCCAACGCTCCCAGAAGACTCCTGTAAAAACAACTACAGCTTTCACAACCCCTACAGAGAGGCCTGTCATGTGAGATTTGTCACATAGGAGCAACACCAAGCCCTCCCACATGCAAATAAGGTACCTCGAATCCCTCAGACCAAGCCAATGGGAAGTATCTGTTGTCAAACCCCTGACCCCTCCCAAACAGTATATTAGACCATTCCAACCTGTGTAGGGGAGACCACCATCCAGAAGGAATAAAGGTGTGAGAACTACTCCATCGTCTAGGATCTTCTATCATAAGAGCTGTAACACTGCTGCTTGGGAAGAGATTCGCTCTCCCGAATGCCACCAGAAGCTTCCCATGCTCCTTGCTGGCTAGTCGGCCTCTCGTGGGCTCAGCCCAGGCCTGACTCAGCACAGAATGGCCGGTACAGCATCTTGGTGCAACTAAGGTGGCAACTGCGGAGACTGAGGTGGAGAAGACTCCGTCCTGCTTGAGCTCTCCTCATTGCCAGAACCCTCACAATTGGCTGGGCCAGAGATCCCTGAGGAAGACTCTCAGCACACAGCCCATCAAGGACCCACCACTCATCCTGCAGTTATTTCTGTTCTCAGTATAAGACATGGACTTTGTCTGACACAAAGGTCACTTGTTAGGTCACTAACTAGAAATTGAACCACTTCCCTCTAGAAGCATTTATAAATGGCACACTGATGCTTTATTAATTCACATACTTATTATTACAAAGAGAAGCAGGAATATGATAAATGACTTCATTGTATGAGACTCATGCAAATAATTTCAGTAATCTGCTTTCAGGGAAGAATTGATTTTTCAGAAGCTTGAAAGTTGCAGTGGATAAAAGGTCAACTTACCTACAAGTAAAACTCCTAGATCCAGACTTTGAACAAGATGTAAACATTACCTCAAAATGTAACAGATCTAGAATATAATGGGCCAGAGGCTTAAATGTATTGAATCACAGACTTAATGCTGATGAAATCTGACCTTAGATCAGCCAGTTATTTCCCCTATAGAACACAAATATGCTCTAAAATTAAAAATTAATTAAATTAATTTTCTCAAAATTAAGACTCCTACTTGATTAAAGACATCTTGAAGAGAGACATCTTTAAGAGAATAAGATAACAAACCATAGATTGAGTGAAAATATTTTCAAATCAAGTTACTTATAAAACATTTATATCCAAAACATCTAACAAACCCTCAGAACTCAACAGAAAGTTTGTTCATAATTAACAAACATTAATAATAATTGAAATGTATTCTATCATAATAATATGCAAAGATAGCATGTTAGTAAAATGGAATGTTACACATTGATGAAAAGAATAGATGACTATAATATGTAAGAACATAAACATGTCTTAAATATATTATGCAACAGAAAGAATTCAGACCTTATTATTCAATTATAACCATGTGGTGTTATGCAATAGGAAAATGTGGATGGATCAGAATCTGACCCGTGGTTGCTAGCACATGACTTCCAAAAGGACTGGCAGAGTTCAAATTGTACAGGGTATGTTTGGATTGATAAATCTTTTCTATATCTTCAATGTAGTGGTGTTACATGATTGTGTGAGTTTTTTAAAACTAAGAGAATTTCAGCGATATCCTGGCCAGGCTTCTCTAGAAGAGCTTTCTGCTTAGGATCTAAGCAGAATAGAGTTAATTCATGTTATAATATGTATTTATTAGATTGACATACACAATTAAGCTTGGCTAGTCCAACAATGGCAACTGCAGATGTTGAGAACATGATAACTACTTATGATAGTTTGAATGAGATGGGCCAGATAGTTTTGGGCATTTGAATGCTAGGTCCTCAGTTGGTGGCCTGTTTGGAGAGGCTTAGAAAGTGTGGCCATTTTAGAGGAAGTGTGTCATAGAATGCAGGCTTTAAGAGTTTAAAGATTCAAATGGTTCTGCCCCTCGATCTGGTCCTGCCCCTCACAGACCCTCAATGCCTGAACTGACAATGTCAGCTAGCACCCAGGCCCAGATCCAGTGTCTTGAGTTGGCCCATCCTAATGTCTATCCCATCTATGTGCTGATGAGAATGACTGAGAAACCAGAGCCCAAGATCTCCACAATTCTGGGCAACTGCAGGATAACTAAAAGGAGTCTCAGCAAGGGTCCTGTATTGATGGTGTATCAAAAACCAGAGGTCTTGAACCAGATCAACGATTCATTGTGCAAATAAAACTGTTTGGACACACTGCAGCTTCCAATGCCACTACAATGCACACACATGTGATGGAAAGGCAGGAAAGACAGAGGAGCAGAGTGGAACATAGGACACAACAGTTGTGATGGGTGTGAGAAATGGCTGCGAATCATAGAGAAATAAGCAGGTTGTTGCCCAGGGTTAACAACACTCCTTTCTTTCTTTCTTTCTTTCTTTCTTTCTTTCTTTCTTTCTTTCTTTCTTTCTTTCTTTCTTTCTTCCTCTTTCTTTCTTTCTTTCCTTCCTTCCTTCCTTCCTTTCTGCCTTTATTTATTTCTTCCTTTTCATTATTTTATTCTTATTTTCCCTTATTTTTTCTTTTTCTTGTTAATTTTTATTTTCATGTTTTTTCTTTCAGGAGGGGAGGTTACAAGAGTGGAGGTGGACATGGAAGGAGTGTGATATGAGTGGAATTGGGTTACATGATGGCAAATTCCAAAAGAATCAATAAAAATATGTCAATAAAACAAATAAAAAATCAAATTAAATTTTTAAAAAGTTTAAAGATTTGAGCCATTTCAAGCTAGCTTTCTCTGTGTCATTTTTTCTGCTCAGGGTGTGAATCCTCAGCTTCCTGGTCCTATGCCATTACTCAGTCATTGTGGTCTCTATCACTCTGGAACCATGACACAAATAAACTCTTCTTTCTATAACTTTCTTTGATCATGATGTTTTTATCACAGCTGCAGACAAGCGACCGTTATATTCCCAGGTCCATTAGACTGGATGTCTCACCAGTTCTAATCTAGTGCTAAACACCTGGAGAATTCAGAGAGAGCCATTGGTCTTCAGCTAATTTGGGAATCTCCACAGTAGGCTAATTGATGGACAGCCCCACAGTGGATAGTGATATCAGTGAAGAATGGACAGCAATACACTCATGAGCAAGCTGAGAGAATGGACAGGCAAACAAAGCCATAGCTTTTTTATTAGACATCTTGATATCTGGGCCACCACCAGGAGGTACTGATGCCCACTCTGAGACACAGTGTTCCATCCTCACTTAATCTGAAGCATATCTTAGTTGAAGCTACCCATCTTAATATCATTTTCACACTATCTGGAAGGAAACAGGTGCTACTGCCATGTAGATCATAAATATTGCATAATATCAGCTAAGCCCCAACAACAAAGAGTTATTCAGCCCCAAAGGTCCATAGATATTTGTTTCTGTTAAGAATCCTGAGTGAGGCAACATAATAACTTCAATAATGCTGAGAAAAATGAAATCCAACACTGTGTGTCTCTTGTGAGAAAGATTGTGACCACTGATGAAATTCTACGGCAAGAAAACTAATAAAATTAAATCCAATAAGCTTCTAGATCTAACACAAGATATGGAGTCTGAAGAAGATAACACTATACCTGCAATATATCAGAAAAAATAAAGTAAAAATTGCACAGGCAATCCAGATGGGAGAAACTCTGGAGTTCTATTGAAAACACAATTTCAGTGCTAACAGGAAGTAGAAGCAAACACTACAGCTTAAAGGGTTTTCAGAAATGAAGTAGGTAATGACAGTGCATGTCCTGGTCAATGAAATGTTCATTTGAGCTATTGTAATACACACACACACACACACACACACACACACACACACACACACACACACACTGCTTTTTAAGATATAAACTCTGAATGATATTTTAAGGTTAGTAACTAGTGAAAAAATTCATTTTCAAATACTTTTCAGTGTCTAACTTTTTAAAAGTTATTTTTAATGGCATTACTATTTAGAACACATCTTCTCACTGAAGAGCAATTCCAGCACCTTCTATTTGTAATATCTTCCACAAACACCTAAGAATTAGGAACTGTCATCCCAAGAAATTTAATTTCCTGTTTTCTGAGTATTTCAATTTAAACACACATATATAAAGATTCAAATCTATCATTCACATATGAGGGAGAACATGCGGTGTTTGACTTTCTGAGTCTAGGATATTACCCTCAGAATGATGTTTATATTTCCATCTATTTGCCTCCACATGTAATAATCTCATTTTTCTTTCCAGATGAATTCTTTTTTTTAATTAATTTATTTATTTATTAATTTTTGGTACTTTATTTACATTTCCAATGTTTGCCCTTTTCTGGGTCTCCTCTTTGGAAACCCCCTATCCCCTCCTTCTCCCCGCCTTTGTGAGGGAATTCCTCCTCCCACCTACCCGCTCACCCATCCCCATATTCCCACCTTGACATTCCCCTTTACTGGGGCCTCTAGCACCCTCAGGCCCAAGGGCCTCTCCTTTCTCCCTGATGGCCATCGAGGTCATCCTCTGCCACGTATGTAGTCCGAAAAAATGGGTCAATAGATGTGTATTCTTTGGTTGGAGGTCCGAACTCCAG
>CM052700.1:93360334-93400877 GCA_028551405.1 Uromys caudimaculatus
GATAGGGGGAGAGAGGGCAGCCTTGTTTAGTCCCTGATCTTAGTGGGATTGCTTCAAGTTTCTCTCCATTTAGTTTGATGTTGGCTGCTGGCTTGCTGTATATTGCTTTTACTATGTTTAGGTATGGGCCTTGAATTCCTGATCTCCCCAAGACTTTTATCATGAAGGGATGTTGAATTTTGTCAAATGCTTTTTCAGCATCCAGATGAATTCTTCAATTGCATATATTTATCACATTTTCATCAGGTATGGGCACTTAAGCTTTTTCCATTCTGGATATTGTGAATAAAGCAACAGTGGCCATGTAGGACCAAGTACCTCTCTGACAGGATAGAGTTATTTTCATACATCCTCATGAGTAGTATAGCTGTATCACATAGTAGGTCTATTCCCATAATTTTGAAGAAACTTCACACTTTTTTCATAGTGATGCAATTGTTTTGCACTCCCACCAACCGTGAATAAGTGTGCCCCTCTCTCCACATCCATGCCAACATTTGTCTTGCTTTTGTTCTTCAGATCTTAGCCAAAATGTCTAAAGAAAGATGCAATCTAAAAGAAGTTTTAATTTGCATATTGTTAGGGCCAAAGACACTAAGGACCTAAAAAAAAAACATTTCTCAGTCCAACAGGAAAGCATCCAAAAACTCAACAAAATGAGGGAAGCACTCATCAAATTCCATCCCTAAATGAGAAGTTATTGGCAGTTGATGCTTGCTGGGGAGGTAGACTGAGTTTTCCTCAAGGGCAAATTCCCTGTAACTATATGTAGGCTCTAGTAGATGGGCCTATATTCATGCATATAAAGGCAGCCATAAGTGGACTTGGTGTGGTTTAATGTGTGTGTGTGTGTGTGTGTGTGTGTGTGTGTGTGTGTGTGTGTGTGTGAATTTGGGAGGGGGAAAATAGTGGGGGAATAAAATTAGAACTTTGGTTGACTTTCATCAAAGCATATTATCCAAATGCATGATATTCTCAATAAAATAGATTTAATTTATGAAGAATAATTTATAAAGAAATAGAGTTTCTGAAAAAGGCCAATGAAATGAAAAGTTAAAAATAGAAATTTAACAAATAAAACATCAATCTCTAACCCTTGACTGCTCGTGGGACCCTCTTCTTCTACTGAGTTGCCTCATACAGTCTTAATATGAGGGTTTGTGCCTAGTCTTACTATAACTTTTCATGCCATGTTCAGTTGATATCCCTGGGAAGTCTGTTCTTTTCTAAAGAGAAATGAAGGAACAGTAGATCTGGGGGAGAAAGGAGGTGGCAGGGGTGCTTGGAGGAGTGGAGGGAAGGGAAACTGCAGTTGGGATGCTTTGTATAGAAGAATAAAAAAATAAAAAGGAAAAAATTAACAAATAAAGCATGAGATTACACTAGGTTATTGCAATAGACTAGTGCTTCTTAGTAAATGACAATTTGGAAGGCCCTTCACATAAAGACCCCAAACAAACAGGAGAAAAACAGATCATAGAATGTTTGATATGGATGAGTTGAAAACACTGTGTCCAAATGACCAGTCACAGTATGGAAGATACCACGTCTTCATATAGCTTCCTCCTTGGTAAATATATATATTTCTATACCTTTGAGTAGTTTTCTTCTCTCACATCTATCCTACATTAGTGTATGTAAAGTATGTTTATTGTATTCAAGTTTTTAATTTAATACACAATTTTGATGCATGATCAGAACATTCTATTCGAGTAATGAGGTCCATGTGGGAATTCCAGTATGGAATATGGAGTGTTTTATATGAAATATCTTCTACAGAACATTCTTTCTCAATTCTACTACTACTACTATGGTTCAAATCTCCCTAATATTTAAGCAGCATGATCAAGTACTCCATTTGCTTGAAGCCCTGCCTCTAGTCTTTTCTGGTACTGTTTTTGTACTCAGATTTTGTTCAAAGTATATTACTTTTAAATTACCATTTTTTTCAATGCTATGATAGTAAAGCTGTGCTAGCTTGTTTTATGGAAACATGACACAAGTTAGGGCTATCTCAGAGGATAGAACCTCTATTGAGAAAAATGGTTCCATAAAACTGGGCTATATGCAGGTCCATAGGACATTTTCATAATTAGCAATTGATAGAGGATGGTCCTGCACATTGTGGGTGGGCCAACTCTGGACTGGTGGTCCTGGATTGTATAAGAATGGAAACTGAGAAAGTGATTAGGATCAAGTCAGTAAGCAACACTCTTTTATGGCTTCTGCATCGGCTCCTGCCTCCAGGTTCCTGCCCTGTTTAAGTTTCTGTCCTCACTGCTTTTGATGAGGAATTGTTATACGGAAGTTTGGGTGAAATAAACTCGTCCCTCCTCAAGTTGCTTTTGGTCACGGTGTTTTATGGCAATAGCAACCTTAACTAAGACAAAAGTTAAAAGATATTTTGACATTCAAGGCCTCACCAGATCTGACAGTATCTATCTGCCTACTTTACCTTCTTTGTCTTCTTACTCTTATGTGCCCTTCAATTAAGCTTCCAGTATATTAGGATGCAAATTCTTACACTATATATTAAACTTTGAACTACTTGTCCATCTTTAGATTTTTCTTTGTCATCTTGATAGCTGGTTCTCCTGTTTCTAGTCTCAACATAAAGGACCTTTCATAGGGATACTTTTTTCATCACCTTTAATGCCTTACTCTCACTTTAAATTTACCATGTGCATTATAGATGTTCATTGTCAGTCATTCATATTTTATTTGTGTGTTCCTGTCAAGACTGTATCAGATTGTTTCCAAGAACCACATAATATGAAATTTTATGAATGACATATGAATTAGAATCAATAAAAATTTAGCTGCCATTCACATCTTTAGGGAAGCCTATCTGTATCTCAAGATTTGAGATTATATTATTATTGTAAAGTTGTAATTCACACATGAAATTGTTCAGGTTAAATGGGTCTTAATTTGTGTATGAAGCCTTAGATACTTTAATAATGTTGACAAATATAAAAACTGAAAATTACTAACTATAAAGAAGTAATTCTGGGGAAAATAAGTAGAATTCTTCAAGGAAGTGAGATGAAGACTACCAATGATCACATTTGTCCCTATTCATTGTTCAATTTTTATTTTTCTTTTATTTTGCATTATTTGGGCTTTTTCTCACTGATGAGATCACTGAGGGCTTATGTGATGTGAGAGATGGTGAAAGAAAAGATTAATACACAGACATGAAGGGAACATTAATACAGCCAACTAAAGTACCTCAACTGCCCAAATTCATCTTTGGTTGAAGAGTCAGCCCCTTCTAAAAGTAAGTGTCTCTTTGATAATTTATATTTTATCTTATCATTTTTGTGATTATTGCATTTCAATAGTTCAGAAGAAGAGAGCACAAATATTCCTTAGAGAATGGTCAATTTTGACACTTAGATCAAAATTCCTTGTATATGTAGTCAAATCTTTCAAGTTGTTTGAATGCTTCCAGTAAGTGCCAGAAACAAATGTTTATTTGGACAATAATGCCTTTATATACTTGGTACATTACTATAGAAACCTTCAGTTGAGCTTTTGGTAGATGGTTAGCTCTTCTTTTTTAAACATTGTTAACTCTTACAGTGAGATATAGCATCTGCGTGTAGTTAGCCCTGCATAAAGACATTTTAATAATATTTGACAGCTCTCCTCAGAGTGGGCCCACTTTCAAACTGTACTATTTTAGAGACTTTTAGATTTCAAGAGAGTCTCTCTAAAGGTGAACATGAACTTTCTCTCAATTGGAATCACAACAGCCTGCTTTGAAATATATCAACAGAAGTACTTCTACTACATTACTTCAAACAAAGCAGTAGATATTTCCAGTTATCCTACCGTGGAAGTGGAGTTGGGAAGAAGCTCTATAAAACATTGTATAATTCCACTGAACATCCTGATGAGGCACAATTCAACATAAAAACTCAGCCTCCAACATGACATCACCAGTACATGTTATGCTGTCCACTTCCTGGTTGACAAGGCATTGCAGATTCTGTCTTACTTATGAGTTGAATAAACAAGGAGAAGCCTTTTTTCCAGTGATGCTCATAAGTCATCAAATTGCTAGTTTTGATGCAAACCCAGAGAATTTCCCTAAAAGTTTCTGCCATGCCCCCTTAACCTCTTTATTTCTTAGACTATAAATCATGGGGTTCAGCATAGGTGTCAAGATAGCATAGAACAGAGACATCAACTTCTCCTGAAGGACAGAGGGGCTGGAGTGCGGTTGGATGTAGGTGAAAATGGCCATGCCGTAGCACAGGACAACCATAGTAAGGTGAGAGGCACAAGTGTGAAAGGCTTTCCACCTTCCCTCTGTGGACTGTATCTTTAGGATGGTGGAGATGATCTGTATGTAGGACAGGAGAACTAGGAAGAAAGGTGTCATAAGCAAGACAATGCTAGAAACCATGATTGCAATCTTATTAGATGAGGTGTCCACACAAGCCAATCTGACCACAGCAAGGGTTTCACAGGCTACGTGATCAATATACTTATTTGTGCACATGGGCAGCTGGAAGGTGATGGCAGTGTGCACAAGAGAGTTGATGGAGCCACTGACCCACGATGTGATGACCAGCCTTGTGCATAGCCCTGCATGCATGATGACTGAATACCTCAGAGGGTCACACACTGCCACATAGCGGTCATAGGCCATCACTGCCAGCAGAAGGAACTCAATCCCACCCAAGCTCAAGGAAAAAAATAACTGGGCTGCACAGCTCAGAAATGGAATTGTTTTGTGTGTAGCAAGAAAATGAGCCAGCAGCTGGGGGACTATGCTTGTGGCATAAGACACATCCACCAGGGACAAGTTGGTGAGAAAGAAATACATGGGAGTGTGGAGTCTGCTGTCCAGTCTGATCAGAGCAATGATGAGGAAGTTCCCCAATACTGTCACCAGGTACATCAGCAAGAACAGGATGAAGAGGGAGACTTGAGTGTCCCGGTCACTAGAAAGGCCAAGGAGGATGAATTCATGCATCCGTGTCTCATTGTTGGTTTCCATTAAAACTATGATCTGCAAAGAGTATCATAAATAAAAACACAAGCAATCAAATATCAAGGCCCTATGTTTCTAATAATACATAATGCATATGATCTTCCAGACCTTTTAAAAATCTGACCTCATTTGTGGGGCTTGGAAAACATGCTTGATTCTAATATACTTCTTATTGACTGTTTCAGGTATATAGGGCAATGCCTTCATAATGACTTGACATGCCTCACAGAGGGCAGCTACGACCCAGAGATGGAGCAGTGAAGCTCTGTCTGCTCTATGTCATTACTAGTTACTTTTATTCTCAGTGGAATAGAGTATTAGAGTTGAAAGTGATCAATACAAGGATAGATGGTTAAGGTAAGAACCACAGAATAAAACTGCCTCAAATGCATTGACTACTATCCTCTTGATGAAATGCATGAGTAAGCTTCAAGAAACGTGACTGTGAATGGGCATGGGTGTGTTGAAAGATCTGGAATCCGAGAACCTCATTTTATTAGGCTATTTTATTTTATTTAGCAGGTATTTGATTTCTGTTTGGTGATAAGCTTTGTTATATATATATATTAAAAAATTCAAGCCTTTCCAAGTACCTTAAAGCACACATGTAAATAGCTTGAGGGAGGATGTGTGGGTACTTTTCACTGGTTGTACACTGCAAGGGTGGGAGGGTAACAAGACTCTGCCTGGGGTGGATAAAGAAACAAATGCAATTTCCTGTTTTTAAAAGCAGACACAAATAAATTGAAAGCTGTCAAAGCTTTAGATTGTTTGATAGGTTTGTTTCTTAAACTCTTAGTGCTCTGGAAGGAAACCACAACGGAGCCTCTATTTTCATATTCTCCCCTTTCTGATCTGATTCTGTTAAGAGTCTGTTATCTGAAATTGAGCTGAAAACAAAGCAAATGAGAGTGTGGTAGAATGGACACCCAAGGTCAAGGATTAAATAGAAAGGACCCCTAGTGTCCAAGACAGGTATAATACAGGAACCCTGGTAACTGCCAGGAAACAAATTCTCTGCTTATTATTTGTGCTCAGCAGGTGCTTTTCAGTAAAACATAATCTAGCAGGCTATTAAAAATCCAGGGCGAACAGGTGACATTTTAAAGACATATTTAGAACTGACTCAACTACTGAACATCTGTCTGTTCACTAATGCCTTTATTATTGGAGTGTGCAATGCGAGGAAAAGTAGGAGGCGGAAGAGAAAGAAAGATGGAGCATCATGGTCATGCTAGGGTCTCTGAGCTGAATGTAGAAAGCTTCCTGTTTCAACTTTCTTACCTGGCAAATGACAAAGCAATACCTAAGCCATACATACTTACGTCATACATGGTCCAAACATTTGTGAATAGTTTCCCTCACAGAGATCTACAATGTCTCTGAGATTGCAAGTTTAACTAGAGTGTTCACACATCTCATAATCTAGTCTTGTTCTATTAGTCTTATTTTACTAATTATAGCAATATTGTACTTCTTAAAACAAAATATTTTACTGAAGAGTTTTCATATAAGCAAATATAGTTAATTTATCTATTCATTGATTTAATTATGTTTAATTTATTTAAGTATGGTTATCCTATTGAGACTCCTATTCACTTACGTGTAAGGCTGTTGCCTGATTTTATAAATTCTTTTAATTCTTAAATGTGTTTTGTTTTTGAAATAAGTTTGGAGTTTTGAGTGGGTTGGCCTCGAGCTCACTATCCTCCTTCAGATTCCCAAGGGATAGCATGTGCTACTGATCCTAACTCAAGAGGTTATTTTTTCAGGTAGGATCTGTAGCTATAGCTAGCCTTGAACTCCCTCTGTAGCTCAAGATGACCTTGAACCTTTGCCCTTCTTGCCTCTGCCTCATACATTTCAAGGTTGCAAATGTGTATCATTATACCTGGTTTATGTGGTTCTGGAAATCAAACACAGGGATTAATTCATGCTAGCTGGACTGGACTATATCTTCAGAACCCCACCCCATATTAATACTCAGTTAAACCCATTTTCTATGCTCTAGTGTCCCTCTTGGAAGTCTGTAAAGAATATAGGATATGTGATTCAAAGTCAAATGAAGGAGAAAAGATGGGTTGGTCAGATAAATACTATTTTAGCATTACACTGACTCTCTCAGAAAATATGTGCAATTTTTATTCTAATTATTCATAGTGAAGATTCAAGTGGTTTGTAATATAATCCATATCAAATTTTTCCCATAAGGAAACAAGTTCTTAGTCTTTTCAGATATCAAGAATTTGTACTCTTTCTACACTTCCTTTTTTATGAACTCAAATAACTAAGAGAAAAGTATTAGTGCTTTCATTCCATACAAACAAGGAAACAAAGGTGTCTTAACGGGGTAGATATGTAGATGATACTCACAATGAGCATTGAGCAGCCAAGGCCGTGTGCTGTTTAGCTTACGCTCCTGTGCAGGGCAGCTTGTCATTGCTTCGCTGTCATTGTCAAGAAGGAATTACATACACATTTGCCATAAATCTATGTCAAGTGTATTGACAAATGATAAAATTGTATTTCACTTTCTTTTGATTATATATCTTCATCATCGGCAAATTTCAAAGCACACCTCTCTGCAGCACGACATCAAGAAAGAAGGATATAGTCTGATAGTCTCCTTGGAGTAAGCACCAGGGAGGAGGAATTCTTGCTTTTTTTGTTTGTTTGTTTGTTTTGTTTTGTTTTTATGAACAATGATGAAAGTACAGTACTCACTGAGCCTTAATAAGTAAAATACAGTATTTTGGAAAGTACAGTTGAAATATACCTTAGAAACTTAAAAAGTTCTTTTAATGGCTAAAATGTATGCTTGTGTGGAACTTCTTTTCTTTGCTGAGCATTTAAAAAATAAATAATATTAAATGGAAGATTTGAGCTTTGTGAGATGAAGGTTCAGAAGAAGCCACTGTGCTCAGTCATCACTTTCAGTGGATGCTCCATAATATATCAGGGTCCAGAAAAAAGCTGCAGCTTTACATGACAATGAACTAAGAATACAGGAAGAGTAGGAGAGATGTTACCAGAAAAGAACAATTCTCTCAGCTAAGTTGTTATCATTGTTCTATGCTAGAGAAAATTATCTCCCTGTAATTCTTGCTTTATTCAGTAATTATTGGTTAGAGCAAACATCAAGACTCAAATGTTCTGTCAATGACACACATGCAAAAAGGTGTTCAGATTATTTGAACAAATTTGCATGACTCAATATCTAATTTTAAAAAAATTAATTTAAATCCACCAACCTCTTCAATAAATTTAATCTATTTCTTTCTCCCATGGAAACAATTAATATTTATCATAGAAATTTAGTCTAAATGATAATGGATTGAATATCATTTTAAAACTTTGGGAAAACAAGAAAAAGTTTAGGAGGATGAGTAAATTTCTCTACTACCACATTATAACTTCTTTAGATGAAAATCTATGTCACCCAAAGGTCATGAGCATGCCAGAGTACTAATATGCAAGCAGCCATCCAACCTTGGTTAGTGTTTTATCTACTTAGAGTAGGTGAAGTTTGACTTCAGACATTATTTCCTCCATTTTCTGAATTTGTTTTGATCTTTCATCTATGAAATGTGAACTTCCTATCACGGTGTGTAAGAAGCTTGATTTCTAGCAGGTATGGACCCCATTCTAGAATTCTTTTTACTTCCATATCTTTAAAAAATTTAATGGGAAATCAAAGAAAGTCAGTATCTTAAATCCAGTTAAATGTAGTTCCAGTGGAAAATCCTCAATCAAAGATTAAAATTTTATGTTTTACAACCATAGAACCAGGCATTACTCAACTATTCTGATGTACTTTAATTATATCTGAATAGGTGGTCATTTATGCAAGGTTTTCATTTATGCCAAGCTCTTTAAATCTCTGTATAATTCCCAAGAGGAAGAGACATAGTTCCAAACAATTACAGGACTTTCCCCACATGAAAGTCCTTTACCCACCATCCCCTGACCATATCTAGGCTCTGATAGAAGTAAGACTTTGGAAAAAGCATGAACAGCTGAGCATCAAGACAAAGATTAGAGAGCTGGTCTTCATACACTTACCAACAGGTCAGTTGAAAATGCTCACTCTGCTGGCAACACACAATCACCATGTAGACTCTGGGGATCTCTTCTGATGCCGCTGTTTGTGGTGTCTTCCTACCAGTTCTTGACTGAGCTTAGTTTTCCTCACTTCTGTGCTGGCACAGAACTCAATTGATATGTCCAAGAAAGAATGCAGCCAGTGCTTGGATCTGAGGGACTGCTTTCATTTGAAAGACTAAGACCTACATGACAGGTGCCTACCTCACATATAACATATATGTAACTAGGAAAAGTCATTTTGTCCTTCTCTTAGCTATCTGACTTAGGAACTTGTGTTCTCAGTCCTCATGCCACATTGACTTGGTGATACCTCCTGGTTCTGTTTAGTACAAATGGACTTTTCAGTGTTCCATCCTTCAGGAATAGGACTGATAAGAAATACATTTGATATGCAAAGAATACATGATCATATACATTGAATCAGCCTCAAATATACAGTATAAAAAAAGCGAGGTGCACAAATTTTCCCACCAACCATGCTACAGTGACAATGTCCCTGTACTGTTGTATGGAAGGTGACTTAAAGCTAGAGAAGAAAAATACCAAAGTCCTTTTAATAACACAATTGGCTTGTACAATTGCTTTGGTAATGCTCCACTGGGTTTTTGGTAAGGCTCCACAGTTGGCCTCCTCTTTGGAGACTTCTACAATCTTAGCTGAGCCCTGGATACAAATATACCACACAGGAACTACAGATGTTATTCTCTCATGCTGGTCATGATAAACCAGAGTCTTACCTTCATACTGTTGAGTTGTCAGTGAAAATTGTTCTTTGATTCACTGAAAGGTTTGTCTTAACCGTGGCTGCACATGTGGTAATTGTTTTAGCAGACAGTATCTATCCCAGGCAAGTTTCTGTCATCATTACATTCAGACACAGAGAAGACTGGGGACACTTAGGTGGGTAATATATCAAAAATAATTTTATACCCTGAGAATAGTAGTGTTTCTTATTCTTTGTGGTTTCTTTCCTGGCTTTGCTCTTATTTTGTGTGCCTGACTTTTCATATAATCTGACTCTAAACATTATATGCCCATGTCTCAAACAGTAAATTTTGAAATCTGTCATTGTTGACCTATTTTATCATGTTAGGTTGTATATATCTCTACTAGCTTTATATCTAGTATTCCTTTTATCAGGGATATTGCAGTAAGATACTTTCATCAAGAAAGCTTCCAGAATACATTTCTACAGCTCACTCAAGAATTAACTCTGAGATGGGTAAGGAAGGCCAGACGTCCAAGATTATTGTTGGCAGCTGGGCAGTGGTGGCGCATGCCTTTAATCCCAGTACTTGGAAGGCAGAGGCAGGTGGATTTCTGAGTTCAACGTCAGCCTGGTCTACAGAGTGAGTTCCAGGACAGCCAGGGCTACACAGAGAAACCCTGTCTCAAAAAAACGAAAAACCAAAAAAAAAAAAAAAAAAAAAAATTATTGTTGGCTATATAGATAGTTCAGTGTCACCTTATATTACATGAGACTCAGTCTCAAAGGAACAAATAAAACCATCCCTAAAATATGACTAAAATATTCGGGTAACAGCAAAGCTACTTTGAGTTCAAATTTTAAATGCTAATGACTTTGACAATCCATTTCATCTTATCTTTCAATTACTTCTATTGAGGAAAAAGCAAAACTATTTGTAAACCTCAGGAAAATATTTGAATAAAAAAATTTTAATTCAATTGATCACTTATTTTTTCTGAAAATATAATATTCTCCTGTTAAATATTCATGATTGTCTATTTACAAGTTTAATTAACCTATGCTTGCCCCAAAATATTTCCTCTCAATAGTCAAGAAGAATTCATTTATAGTATTTATGACTTTTAATGAGTAATAGTTCTCTTTCCCTAACCTCTGTTCACTATTTTTCTTTATTAGTACTAAAGTTTCTAACTGACATATTCATACTGTGACAATGTCCCCAGGACTCAGTAAAATTGAATGGTTTAACCTCATTTCCTCTAATCTTGAGGATGAGAGAATTTCAGCATTAGCAGTCCATATGTCTGATCCATAGACCCAAATAAATCAGTCACTAATGCTTCTGTCCACCTCTCTGCTCCTATTACACAACCCCTCTCGATATCTGTATTTAGATTCTCCAGTGTTAGTATCTAGCAGTATCTGTGTTCTAAAGGATGCTTCCTATGTGCACACAGTGGTGGACCACACTGATCATTGCCCCAGGCCTCCTGGGTTCCTTGACTTGGAAATCCCTGGGAACTATGATCCCAATGGGCTCACTCACAGCACTAATAAAGTGAGACAGAGGCTACCCTGGTGACCTGCAGTTGACAGAACCCCTCAGGAGCTTTTGGAATTGGAGTGTTAATTGTCACCATTCCCAAATCTCAAAGGCAAGACTACCATGCTGCCCTTTCTCTCCTGGAGGAAGGCTGTTCTCTCTCTTCTCAAGTTCCACTGCAACTTTAGGTCATTTAAGTAAATCAGCTTTGTGACTTTTTTTAATGCTATCCTACAATACAAATAGATTATCCCAGAGTGCTTGTGTTCTATGGAGGGACGCCTGGATCTGATTCAAAACCAGGTGAAAAACAGAATACTCTTCAATTATCTCCAGAAGGCCCCTGCTTTAGCTTCTGAAGGCACAAATCCCATCCTCTGTTCTGTTGAGTAGCATGAAGCGAATATAACGGGTGACTGTGATGATCAATGATCAGTAAATGTCTCATGGCACGATTTAAGTCCAAAATAATGGCATTGCATGAAAAGATTTAACTCTGAGTAAATATACAAAAAAATAGTCTCATGGTTTACATGAATAAAACATGGAAAGAGAAATAATGAACCAAACGAATGTTAAAGGAAGTTAAGAGGTGGGGCTTGTCTGAAGGAACTGTATCACTGGGAAATCTTTGAATATTAAACCTGAGCTGTAATCTAACTCTCTAAGCTTCCTGTAAGTTTCTTCCTTTTCCATGGGCTACTACTGCCATGATATCCTGCTTCGCCACCCTCCCCAAAACAATGGGTTCAAGCATTCTGGACTGAAACCTATAAATACAAAACTAGTATCGCAGGGATCTTGTAACAACACTGACAGCATTGTAGTCTGACTAAGATAGACTCTGATTCCATGTCTCAGCCAACTAAATGAAGAACATCAACGTCAGAAATAATCTTTTTCCACTACTTTCCTTCTATAAAACACTCCCCTATATATACATTCTCTCTCTTCCTCTCTCTCTGTCTCTCTCTGTCTCTCTCTCTCATCATACACACATTCTCTCTCTCTCTCATACACACACTTGCACATACATAGCACACACATGAATTCACACTCCCCTCCACACACATACTTATAGACTCACAAGTACCCTCACAAATTTACACGTACTTTCTCACACATGTACCCTCACATGCACCCCCCACACACACACTCCCCTAGACATGTGCACACAACACACACTCACCTACTCACTCACTGCACAAGTCCATCTATTCTCCCCACTTTAAATAGTTTCTCTTGCACAGAAAAGTGACCTGTTAAATATCTACTTAGAAATTGAATCATTTCCTTCCAAAAACATTTATAAAAGACAAGCTACTATTGATTCACAAATTTGGCATTGCAAAAAGTAGCATTAAAGAGACAAGTTGCTTCTTTTGGGTAATTGTATATATAATTTGAGTGAACTTCTTCCAGTGAAATATAGATTTTTAGAAATGTATGAAGAATATTTAATGGAGAAAATATTGACTTTTCAGTAATGGTAGCAAACAGCTAGACAACCACCTGAAAACAAGTGTCCTATATTTAGACCCTGAACAAGATATACAATATACTTCAGAATACCTCTGGCAGATAAAAACAGTTAGGATACTCAAATGTAATGAAGCAGAGAATTACAGGCTGGTGAAATATGACTTTTTATTAACAAATTGTTTTCTCAAATAAGACATCAAAATTGTGATCATAAATGAAATGCATTTATTTACTTTCTTCAAAATTAAAACACCTAGAACTAGCAAGATGGATCAGCAGTTAAGAGCACTGGTTTCTCTTGCAGAGGATTGGGGATGGTTCTCTGCACCCACATAGTGGCTCGCATCTGTTTACACGTTAGATCCAGAAGAACCAGTGCCTTCCTTACTAGTATTCCTGGTTATTAGGCAGACATCAACTGTACAGTAATGTACAGGCAACACACACAGATAAAAAGAAATATATCTTTTTAAATTAAAGCTCTGCCTCTTGATACTCTTAAGAGAACTAAAAAATCACATCTCATAAAATAAGTGTCCAAAGTACGTAACAAATTCCCACAACTCAACAACAACAAAATAACAGTGAAAACTGAATGGAAGATTTAGCAGACATCTCAAAGGATTACAGATGGGTGAGTAGCACAGAGAAAACTACTCAACTTAGCAGTCTTTAATCACTGCAAATAAAATCCTCAAAGAGAAGCTACTTGCACTTATTTCTGACCTTTAAAGAATATGAAATTGGCTTTGACAGCTGTTGTGAAAGAGGTCCTAGTGGTTGCTCATACAGTTAGCACATACATTCTCAGTTGATGCAACAACTTTTAAAAATAGCTTGGCACTTTTAAAGGACTTAAATATTCCTTTGCCAAACAAACTAGTCCTCACTTCTTATGTCAGGTTTTATTTCATCCCACAGAAGTAAAAACTTCAGTGCTGAATGCTTCACAAAGTTCTTTCATTATTCTCAAATGTTAGGAATAATCATAATGTACTCTTAAATACTAAACCAACAAACTGTGGGAAGTCAATGAAATGAACTATTATTCAGCGATTAAAAAAAAAAAACCACTGTGCTTTGCAACATCAATATGCTATGTGCAAAATGCAGTGTGCTAACTTAAAGAAAGCAGACTCTGAAATATGATTTTATATAACATAATATTTTACATAAAATATTCTACAGTCATACAATACTTTACAACAGGCAGTTGCATGAACCTGAATGGTAATTTCTAGTAAGTGTTGTTCAAAGGAGCAGATGGCATTTAAAAGACAATATGATATGTTTGGAAGAATAAAGCATCTCTATATCTTCATCACAGTGATACATAACTGTATACATTGTTCAAATCTTGTAAAAATGTACAAAAGCATAAACATCACTATATATAAGGTAATACTAATAAAATCGTGTTTACAGGACTTGTCTGTTATTACTTTCTATAGTTTGAATAGTAATTTGAATAGAAAATTCATACCTAGTAAGGAATTAATAAATCTACCAAATATAGTTTAAAATGTATGATAAGGCCGTGATGCTTATCTAATTTTAAACAAACTAAATAATATTAAATACATTGATAATATTTAAAAATTTTACTAAAAGTTGAATCACTTGTGAGTTATTGGAAATCAAAGAACATCTGTTTTCTGTAAATAGCACAGTGCTAGCTAGATGCACAGAGGATATTTTTTAAATGAATGAACCCAAGCTATGATCTCATTACATGATCAAAGGTACACCAATTGCTGAAACAAACAATCCCAAAAGAGGAATAACTTACTAGACTGTTTTTAACGTCATTGACGAAAATTTTTCATGTGGATTATTTGGAGGAGGTATGATTTTTCTGAGTAGCTATTGTCCAGTCAGTCCTGGGTCCTAGAACACTCAAGCAACAGATAGATAGATGCTCAGCTCGCTAGATCTAAGCCCTGTGCATTTTGCCCACCATTAAAAGAGAGAAGCACTCTTTCTTTGACCATTTTGCTCTCTGTGTTTACTCAATCCAACACTCAGAAGATAAAATTCTATATGTAGATATAGTAACAACTACCCACCTTTAGGCCCAAGTTTAGTCAATTATAACAGAAAAGAGGTACTATAAAAGTTTACAAATGGGAATGGGAAAAGGGGAGGGAGTTTTAAGTGTGGGGGAAACATATGAATAACACAAAGGATATTTTAAAAAGTCATTGGGAATAGTTACAAGCTTACTTTATATATATTTTTTAGTATATATTAATATATTATTATTTATTTAATATATAACATCAACATTGTATCAATTAATGCATAAATACATTAATATATTATTAACACATATCAATGTTATATTAATATACGTTAATAAAACATTATTATATTAGTAACATTAATTTTATTTTATTCTATATTAATATATACTATTAATATAAGAAATATATTAATATATATATATATATATTGTGTGTGTTGTTTTTTTAATGGGATGATAATTCTCTCTCCAAGGGTCATAGACAATTTAACAAAAACCCTAGTGCCAGGCATATCCAAGAGATTTCGAAAATAATATAGGCTATCACTTTTATACTTGGTTATCTCTCTGAACTTGAAAGAATATTGCTAAAGATACTATACATCTCAAACACAGGATGTAGAAGAATGAAGCTATAATTGACGTGGAAGCCCTTTCTGTGAAGACTGGTTCTCATAGTATCTGAAGGGGTTATGCAAGCTGCTAAGGGAAAAAAAGCAATCAGTAGTCCCATCCAGATATAAATCTTATGAATCATAACCATGACTGGCCGAGAAAGATAGCCTAAATGGTAAGTAATGATACTTATTTTCTTAAGGATAACCAATAGCTATCTAATTTGTGTAAATATCATTCAATAAGTTAGAATTTATGCCTACTACCCAACTACTCATGGCTGGTAAGAAGATCATAGTCCCTAGAAGACTACTTACTACTGCCATTTTTCTAAATAAATATAATTATCTGTCCTAAGTATTTATCCTTAATCCCATATATATAATATATTAATAGATATATTAATATTATTTATTTTAAAATGTATATACATTGTATTAATGCATTAATATCATGTTATATGAATATATAATGTATATACATATATATATCTATGTATATGTATATACATGTTTTTATATATGCATATATCATATCAATGTAACACACACACACATATATCATCCCTCATCAAAAAAGCTTCTTTTCCAATTGATAGAGGCCATTGCAGCTGTATACAACTTATAAAATGTAGAGAATAAGTGAGCTTGTTGTTCCCAAGCCCAACTGACACACTTACATGCAGACTCTACATCTAAGACTCAGAGAACATCATGAAGGAGAGGGTAGAAAGATTGTAAATGCCAGAGGACCGGAGTACATGCTGTGCAACAGTGTCTTCTGGACACAGCATGGATACTGTACCCATAAAATATCAACAATATGGCTGCCGCCTCAACTGGCACTCAAAGAGTTTGTTCCATCTCAACAACCACAAGTCTCTTTCATTCT
This sequence comes from Uromys caudimaculatus, assembly GCA_028551405.1. NCBI lineage: Eukaryota > Metazoa > Chordata > Mammalia > Rodentia > Muridae > Uromys > Uromys caudimaculatus. Next base: position 93,376,707 of record CM052700.1, read on the forward strand.
TCTCTTTCTGAATAAGTGTGATACTGGCCACAGGAAGACAACAATTTCATTAAATAAAGAAGCTTGCCAGAGTACATGATTTTCAAACTCAACAGATACAGAGTTCAATGTAAGTTGGAGACTCTGATTTCATTTTTTTTTTTTTCTAATTGGAGAGATAGTAGTGCAAAATTAAGTTAGAATGCAAGTGGAAGCTTCTTTTCTGCAGTAGGTGTTGCTCAGGATGAAAAGAAAAGCAAGAAATCACACACTTGCCTGGGGCACTCAGTTAAGAATGCAGCCCTGTGCACATCTAAATTTCATCGCAGTGGAATCCATTATGGACTCTGGACTCTCTAAAACTATAAGGCAATTATTTTATATTGTTTTAAGTCCCAAAGGTTGTAGTACATTCTTATTGCAGCAATAAGAAACTAAAATAGGCAGACATTCACAAACTATGAGAAACTTTGAAAATTTATAATGATAGTTGTCAGAAGCTACCTAGGAAAGGTTTTTGATCTTAGTCATTCTGATTGGTCGAAGGTGGAATCTCAGGTCATTTTGATTTGCATTTCCCTGATCAATAAGGACTTTGAACATTTCTTTAAGTGCTTTCTTGGCCATTCAAGATTCCTCTGTTGTGAATTCTCTGTTTAGTTCTATACCCCATTTTTTTTATAGTTTTAAATTTTTTTATTGGATACTTCTTGAGTTCTTTATAGATTTTGGATATTAGTCCTCTATTGAATTTGGGGTTAAGTCCAAGTGGATCAAAGACCTCAACATAAAACCAGATACACTGAATCTAATAGAAGAGAAAGTCAGAAAGAGTCTTGAACTCATTGACGTGTGTGTGTGTGTGTGTGTGTGTGTGTGTGTGTGCGTGTGTGTGTGCAGATTTCCTAAACAGAATGCCAATGGCTCAGGCTCTAAGATCAAGAAATGATAAATGGGAGCTCATGAAACTGAAAAGCTTCTGTAAGGCAAAGGTCATAGTCAATAGGATAAATCGGCAACCTACAGATTTGGGAAATTATAGCTTTTAACTTTAAATGAACCTGTGAAGTTAATGGAGGGTAATGAATGCTTAGTTAGATAACTAGTATTAATGGAAACATGAAAACATCTCTGTTGTTACTTCTTATTCAATTTATGGTTTGAATTTATATTTGAAGTTGTGTGAACTCTGGAAAAGGATGCTTAGAATACCATGTGATCTATTCTCCTAAAAAAGTACAAAAATTAGAATTGATGACATTAAGGAGACCGATGTAGTGGGTTAGCCTAATGCTATATCCTAATGCAAATTTGGGGCCCCCAAAACTGTTTGTCTCAAAGACAAGAAAGACTGAATGGAAGACACTGCGTGACCCTGCCCCAAGTTAATTGTGATTGGTGAATAAGTATGCCAACAGCCAATAACTGGACAGAAGAGAAATAGGTGGGCTTAAGTTTTTGTGGGGTTAGAGAGAAAGGAGACCAGGAGGTGGGGAAAGGAAAGAAGAAGCCACCATGGAAGAAGAACCAGCAGGAGCGAGAGGGCTGCCATGGCCTAGGGACCAAGAGAACAGAGCATAGAGGGCTGCCTGGTTGGAGTTGAGAGCAGCCCAAGGGAACATAGTAAATAGTGATTGATAGCTGGGGTTATAGAAGGGAAGGTAGATCCTGATCACACGGAGGATAGGCAGTGGTCCAACAATCGTGCTGCTTAAGGCATATTAAACTATAAAGGCAGGATCTGTGTCTTTCGTCCAGGAACATAAAAGACTGGAATCACTTTTCAAAGTGTTTGGCTTTTCCTGCAGTGACTCCTCTAGTTGACAAAGAGTTAAATAAACTCACAGCCTTAGGTGGGGGGAGGTGGAGGACCTGTAGAGAAAAGAACATAGGACCTTTTTACTTAATTCTTCCCTTTCACCCCAACTTCCCCCCTCCTGCTGTTTAACAATTGGGTGTTAATCACCTGAGCCCTATGGCTTCTGGCCTTAGAATAACTTAGACAGAGACAGGTAAAATATAGAAAGCAACCTTTATTCTTGCAGAATAAATACTGCCACATACACACACATACACACACCATTAAAGTGCTATCCCCTCAGCAACCTTTCAGAATCACCAGAGCTCTGGGGCTGGTCTCCAGCAGATAATAATTGGGATATCTTGAGAAGTGTTAGATCAATTTACATGAGCAAGCTCATAAAGACAATAAAAAATGGATTTCATTTGATATATCACATGATGAATTTTATGGAGTAAGGAAAAAGGGTAAATTTTGATTCACCCTGCACCACCTATGCAAGAAGAAGGTTAAATAGTGCTGAGATGGTTTCTACATTTTTAAAGGACAGAATTTTAAAGATCATGATTTCTCACGTCTTGCATTCCCTAACAAATTATTGAAGCTATGTCAGAAGTACCTCTCACCCATTTTCACAATGTCTGGTGGGAAGGAGGTACAACTGCTGTCTAGAGAGGTCAGAAATGTTCCTGAACAACCTGCAAGGCACAGGTTAGCCTCAGCCACAAAGCATTATTTAGTCCAGTATGCTAATAGTTACTAGTTTGTGTTAGGAATCCATGGGTTACAGTGGTGTAATAGGGACACAAATGTTTTGGGAATCACTAACCACTTTCCAATTGGTTGTAAGACAAATTCCACAAGACACATCTTATGCCTGAAACTGTTAACTAGGTCAGTAACTCATGACTGGATAGCTCATAGGCCCTAGAGAAGAGCATCCTATATTTATTCAGCAGAATGGATATAGATTTAAACTACACACTAAGTATTTGTCTTTACAAGCATAAATTTATGTAGCTCTTCATCTTCATTGAAGAAACATCTTTCTTCAGTAGATGCCTATCATACAGAAACTCACAACTGATAAAAGTGCAGAGAATAGAATACGGTGCATTGCTCTGGCCTAAATAGATCATCTATATTAATCCCCACCCCAGGGCTGAGAAGTCTTCTCAGAAAAGGGGCAAGAAAGATGGCAAGAGTCAAAGATAGTGGATGAATTCTGGGAAACACTGACTTCTGGTCATGACAGAGATGTTGTACATATGAACTCACAGTCACTGTGACTCCATGAGTAAGACCAAATCAGCAAAAGCCCCAACATATATGAAAGGGGCACACAAAATCCTATCCCTACCTGAGGAAATATTGACAACTGTTGTAGTGTGCAGAGGGGAAAAAGGCACTGTGTGTCTCTGTGTCTCTTGTAGAAGGGTTGTCACCATCCAAGAGGTTCTACTTTGTAGGTAGTGGAGAAAATCTTTGAAAATTTGAGTGAATCCACATTTTTGACAAAGACACGTCATGTCAAGGAGACCAAGGCCTCAGACCCCATGTAAATCAGCAAAGCCACTTCCCCACATGAGTCAGGCTCAAAAGAAATGGCAAAGCTGTCCTTGACACTGGAACATGAGTGTTTATGGACAATTAATCAGTATATATGCAAACTGACAACTAAAACTTCCTCCCCCCGATGTTTACCTACAGACACCTTCTCAAGAAAATAGCTGACCCCTACCCTTGTGTCATACCTAATAAACATGCTGGTTCCAGGTTGCAGGTAGTGACAGAACCCAAACTTAGCATTCCTGTACATGTGTCTCTTTTATTTTCATTTCCTTGAAACCTCAGAGAGATAGAGGACATGGAGTAAGAGACAAAGACAGGAGATAGAGAACAAGGAAGAAGGGAAAGGGAACAAGAGAGAGGGAAGAAGGGATATTTGCCCTGGAAGAACAAATGACTGTATCTGGATAGGGAGGAGACAGACACGGCCCATAGAAAACTGACAGTTTATAAAGAGAAAAGGAGAAAGCACATGTTAGAATGAGTTGGTTTTTTTTTTTTAATTGAGCATGCTAATTAGGGTAACTAAAAGGAGGCTTTTGATTTCTGGACTTTAATACTTTGATAGCTGGACCTTAGTAGTCAGCCTCATGGGGAAGATGTAGCCAAATAAGGGAACAGATCTTAATGACTGGTGTTAGGACCGTAATCTAACAGCCTAGCAAGTAAGAAGAAATGGAGGAAGGGGAAGGACTGCCAGAACCATGCTCGCCATGTTCAGATCTATTAGAGCCCTTCAGAGTCCAATAAAGCATCTAAGTATAATAGGTGATATAGAGTCTAAAGAGTGGGAAAAAATGTATTCCCTCAGTATGTGAAATAGTCAGGGTTCTCTAGAGTCACAGAATTTATATGTAGTCTCTATATAGTAAGGGAATTTGTTAGTGACTTACAGTCTGTAGTCAAATTCCCCAACAATGATTGGCAGTAGCTGTGAATGAAAACCCAACTATCTAGGAGTCGCTTAGTCCCACAAGGCTCGCAGGCGAAGAAGATTGAATCTTCCTCCTTCCAATGTCCTTACATAGATCTCCAGGAGCAGGTGTGGCCCTGATTAGAGGTGTGCATACCACCACACTTGAAACTTGTGTCTTCCACTCTCAAGATCTAGATCACAGGTGAGCCTTCTAATTCTGGATTATAATTCACTCCAGATATAGTCAAGTTGACAATCAGAAATAGTCACTACAGTATGTCATTAAAAACTCCTGATTGCATAGGAAATCCAACTGAGATGAACAGGTTAGTGCTGCTGAAAAAGTAATTCCAGTACTAAGAAAAGGGAATTAGGAGTCATAATAATATAATTTAAAGGATTTTCAGAGACTTAGTAAGCTATTGCCTTACATTCGTCTTACTGAGATTTTTATTTGAACAATAATTTTAATGTAATTGTGTTTTTGAAAGAAAAACCCCAAGTGAGAGTTTATGATTAATAATCATTAGAAAAAGTTTTATTTTAAATTACCTTTCTGTAGGGTTGTCGTTGGCCTGAGTCTGCTCTGCCACAGGGCATGGCCACCTTGGGAGGTAGAACTGGGAAGTTTGACTGTGCTTATCCCATGGGGCGGGTGCTGGGCTGTAGGGAAGTGCTGAGATACTGCCCTAGGGGTGGAAAAGTACAATCTTGGGTATGGAAAAGCCAGAGCTGGTTGGGGGGGTCCCCAGGCCTGCAACCAGGCTTGGTAATGGGAATCTCAGAATCTTGGACATCCAGGCACAGCTGGGAGTCTCAGAAGAGCAGAGAACAGTTGAGGACAGCATCTAGCTTGGCGCTGTGGGGTTAAGGGGAGGAAGAGGAGCTCCAGCTTGTCTCAGCGAAGAGTGATTGTCCTTACTTTGGCAGCTGCAGGCTTGGTGGCAGTGTGGCTAGGAGCACAGAGAGGCCTTCTACAGGAAATTAGGGTGTGGCTCTGTAGGCAATGGCCTCATTCATGGCTCCCCACTTCGGATCTTGGTGAAAAAGATAGTCCATGCTTCCAGTTTATTGTCATGGCAGAAAATGAATGCATAAAACCATACCCCTCTTCTCAGGGTGGACCTGAGATTAAATACCATTTGCAGGGAGGAATGTCTGGGAAGGGAAGCTTATTGGCTAAGCCCTTGGGCCTCCAGGTACCTCATTAGCCTGGAGAACTCTGTTTTGAGCCTACGTAACCAAAGGTCGTGTTTCTTTTCCTATTATCTTGGTCTGAGATGTTATGTATGCGTCATCTACATGTGGAAGGGCTTTGGGTGTTTCCCCTATGTGACTGATGGCCACAAATCTCTATATGGGGGGGGGGGGCAGGGGGAGGTGCTGCAGCTAAATGACAGGGACCTGGTTCTGGGAGCAGGAGAAGCTCCTACTGTCCCTTCATGGTCTCCATGGCTTCTAGTCTTTAGCTTGACCTTACCGGGCTACCGCCTCATACCTTTCAGTGCCCAACTTTTTGGAAAGTTGTATGTAGTGACTATTAAAACACTGTTTCATCTTCTCACTGAAGCAACAATACTTTTCCACCTTCTACTGAGAATGCCTTTCTACACATGGAAAGGCAGTCATTTCAAAAAATATCTTAATTTACACAAGGTTTAACCCATTGAGAAAGTATAGTCTTAAAAACCATATAAAACAAAATGAAAAAAATATAAATCTAGCAGAATATGTGACTATGCTAGTCTGTCACTGTATAACCAGGGCCCTCACTATTTCTGTTTCCTAAGTAATAAAAGTTGAAAACATCTTCACATAAAGATTTCAGACAAATGGGGTGGGGACTGTTTAAGGGTAAACATGTCATGGAATGGAGAAAAGTTATAAACATGTGTCCAAGGGCACAGGCACAGCTGGGAGTATACAGCCTCTTCCTATGTCTTCATCTGTGTTAATGAAATGTAGATATTATGTAGGCAATACCACTCTTTTGACTCTAGCAGAGACAGCTTTTCTTTTGCAGATATTGTCACTGAGGTCTTATATATTTTGTCATAATTTTGGGATTTAACTTGCTTTACAATTTAGAGAAAGGACTTGTAAGTTTCTCAGCAATTAGTCTAATGCAATATTTTACACAAACACTTTTTTTATATGCAATAAAGTCTCTTTGAAATTGGTCGAAGGCTGGCTATTTGTACCTCAAAGTTTAAAGTTTCTTTAACTGTATAGTATCCTAATATATGAAAACCTTTGATTGATCCCTTTAAGGATGAAGTAAGAGCTTCATTTTATCTTTCTGCAGTTGTTCACATTAACAGAAAGCTGTTGGTGCTACATGTAGATGGTTATACACACAAACATCTTAAAGGCTTTAACAACCATTTCTTTGAAATGTTGACTCACTCAGTAGCTGCCTCTGATTACATAGAGAATGCATTATTTGAGGCTACAGACCTGAAAATTCATTTCCAGTCCCCTGGAAACACCATCAATGTTTCTGAAAGGTATTGGCATATATACATGTATAGGATACCTGTAGACAAGGTAAAAGTCAAGAAGAGGTTCATGACATTAAGCAATGCAAAAAATTGAAAGGTTAGTGTTTTTATAAATTGTAATGCTGTATAAATCAAGATTGAGTAATGGTGGAATCTCAGTGACAGTGCAGGTTAGCTCCAGTGTACACTCTGCTGTGACATAAAAATATACCCACACTTCACACCCCACACCTTAGCACAGTCACTCAGCCTCCTATATAACATCACCAGTCATGACGTGTCATCCCCACCTTTGTCTCCATGGCAATGACTGTCACATCTGAGTTAGGTGCAGAACACAGAAACAAAGCCCTTTTCTTCAATGATGTTCAAGTTTTCTCAGGTTTTCAGTTTAGAGGTGAACCCAGAGAATTGTCCCAGTAGTTTCTGCCAAGCCCCCTTCACTTCCTTATTCCTTAGACTGTAAATCATAGGGTTCAGCATGGGGGTCAGAATCGCATAAAATAGAGAAATCAACTTCTCCTGAAGGACAGAGGGGCTGGAGTGGGGCTGTATGTAAGTGAAAATGGCCATGCCGTAGCACAGGACAACCACAGTGAGGTGAGAGGCACAGGTGTGGAAGGCTTTCTTTCTTCCCTCTTTGGACTGGATTTTTAGGATGGTGGAGATGATCTGGATGTAGGATAGGAGAACCAGGCAGAACGGGCTCATAAGGAGAATGATGCTTGATACCATGATAGCAACTTCATTGGCAGAAGTATCCACACAGGCCAGCCTCACCACAGCAAGAAGCTCACAGGATATATGGTCAATGTACATGTTCGTGCACATGGGCAGTTGGAAGGTGATAGAAGTCTGCATGACTGAGTTGATGGAACCACTGACCCAAGATACAATAGCCATCCTACTGCATAGTCCTGTATGCATTATGGCAGAGTATCTCAGTGGATTGCACACTGCGACATAACGGTCATAGGCCATCATTGCTAATAGGACAAACTCAATCCCTCCTAAGCCCAGAGAGAAAAATAACTGGGCTGCACAGCTCAGAAATGGGATTGTTTTGTACGGGACAAGAAAATGAGCCAGCAGCTGGGGGACTATGCTTGTGGCATAAGACACATCCACAAGCGACAGGTTGATTAGAAAGAAATACATGGGAGTGTGGAGTCTGCTGTCCAGTCTGATCAGAGCAATGATGAGGAAGTTCCCCAATACTGTCACCAGGTACATCAGCAAGAACAGGATGAAGAGGGAGACTTGAGTGTCCCGGTCACTGGACAGGCCCAGGAGGATGAATTCATGTATCCATGTCTGGTTGTCTGTTCCCATCGAAAAATGTTAATCTACACTGAAAGTGAAGCAGTTGTTCATCAAGAAGCACAAAAATAATACTTTTGATTCATCTGTGTAACCCTCCCATCTGCCAATCGGGCACTTTGAATCATGATGGACCTGGTCCCTGTGTGTTTTGTGCTTACTGTGCCTCAGTAAGCACAGCTGAGGGACAGCTGAGGGCCTCCATGTGGATGGGATTTGGTATCAGGGGGATCAGCTAAAGTCTGGAGATTATAAGCTACTACCACGCTAACGGCCTTATCACTTCACTAACTCATCTTCAGTTCTACAATGAGCAGAGAATGGTACATGACATTAGCAGATAAAATAATGAGCAAAAAAGAATGTAATTGGAATGGTAAGGAAGAGTCTTAAGCACATCAGCTAGACTTGTCTTGGTGAAATGCATTAATCTTTTATACAAGGAAAGATTTGGAAGGGTAAGGCTTGCAGAAAGCATTAGAGAACCAAGATGTGAAACAGTTTTGTTGTGCAAGAGCAAGCATGGCTTTGGTTTAATGCTAAACACACACACACACAGAGAGAGAGAGAGAGAGAGAGAGAGAGAGAGAGAGAGAGAGAGAGAGAGAGAGAGAGAGAGAGAGAATTAATAACACAACCCTATACATAAGCTCATATGTGGCTAAGATGGAGTAGAAACTTTAGCCATGAATTGAGGAACTGACCTAGTTTTATGAGCGTTAGTAGCAACACTCTTTGTTGAAATAGCAAATAGGATTTTTCCTCACATCCTTTCCATTAATTCAGTCACAAATATTCCAGGAAGTAGACTTCAACACATCTGAGAGCTCACATTTGGTTTCAACCTTAAGGACTTGGGGAACAGTGGGACAAATGGTCCTTTTGAAAGCCACTGATCTCCTTAGCCTTTAGTTAACTTGGGGAAAGTAATGGGATTTTTCTTTTCACCTGTTGAGTTTGTTATTCTTAAGAACCTATCATTTGGGGAGCTCAAGAGATGGAGAACCATTTTTTGCTTACAATGGATCAGGGTTTGGCTTCCAAACCTGCATGGTAGCTCACAACCACCCATAATTCCTGTTCCAGGGGATCCAATGCCATCTGACATCTGCAGGCACCAGGCATGGCAGTACTGTAGTGCCTATATATGCATGTGTGCAAAATATTCTTACACATAAACTAGCTAAATAAATCTTTTTAAAATATTAGAGACTATACTTTGGATCTAGTTTTCATGAAAGCAAAAATAGGGATGTTTTGATGATCTAAATAAAAGAAAAATACTTAAAGTACAATCTTCATCACCCAGGCCAGGATAAAATATGAATTTTGGTGCATGTGTAGTTGGAGAGAGGTCACCATCTTGCTTTTGCTGGTCAAGAACCTTTTCAGTAAATCTACTATATTATAATTCAAATGCTGAAGAGAACTGAGTTTCACTTTACTTTTTAAGTTGGCTCATTTTTGCTGCATGCTCGCCTCTTCGCTGACATTCACTTCATCAGCACAGAGGTGGGAAGGACTGAGGACAGGAGGAAGCTTGGTCAGTTACAAGGGTGACACTGTCATTGCTTTAACTCTCTTACCAGACAAAAGAGAGCAGCCAGTCCAGAAATTTCTGTGTTGTACATGGTTTACCCAACTACACTCCTCTCATATGTCCTGCTCACAACCTGCCCCCTCTTTCAACAGCTCCTCCTTTGCTGCTCAGTCCTGTACCTCTCACGGGCACTTACCATGTTACTTTTCTAAAATCACAATCAGCCTGCAAAAGCATCTAACTGTCAGTTTTTAAAAGTCATTCAATTTAGAACTTAAATTCTAAAAATCTTTTTAAAAAATAGTTCATTAGAAAAAATATTTCAGCAGGTGAGTGATGATTATGTAGAATCTGGCTTGAATGGGGCCCTCTTCTCCATTAATCTGACAGATTCATTTTGCACTACTCTGCCAGAAGCTGGCATTTCAGGGTGTATATCACCCTCCCCATTTCAAACTGCCAAGCAAGTAGAGGGAAAGGCACAGAACCAGAACGGAACGCTGGCTAGTGATTGGGGCCTGCTGCACTGGCCTGCTGCCCAAAGCCTGGGCAAGGGTTTGACTCATGTGTTCCTCTTGCCCACCTCCAGTATTACGACTGCCAGGTCTCATTATTAATCAGTCTAATCTGTTTGGCACCATTGTAAGCTTCTCTCTAAGGCCTGGAGGAAGCTACTTAGGCTCCTGGAGTGTATACACACATAGTCTGAGTGGCTGAAAGGTGAAATCAAGGTTGGGAGATGAGCATGCATACCCTGGACATCCAGGTGCCAGTTCTTAGTTACAGTAACTCATTTTCATTTCCTGCTCTCCGCCTCCTTCAGGACTTTTTTCCCTCCTTTCTTTCTCCTTATGGACCTCAGGTTTCTTTGTTCTGGAGTAGGCATTTCCTTCAGAGTTCTCTCTCATTAGAGAAAATATGCATATGCAAATCTATGTTTAGGAAACGACATTTATTATGTATGTATTCTAGAATTAGTTGTACTTCATAATTGACTTCCACTTTCCAGATTCACTTCATATTATTTGTCTTATAAGCTGTGGAAAATTCTACTCATTAACTTACAAAAAATCAAAACTTATGATAACCTGCAATCATTAAGTCCACAGACTTTTGTTCTTTGTTTAGTCTTCTTTTATTCTTAGGCAAATTAGTTCTACCTAGTGCTCATCTAGTGTTCAGCTTCCATTTTAATATTCTTCTCTATTTTGGGATAGTGTCTCTAAATTCTCTTGCAGGGTTGCAGTGAGCATTTCCAAAGATTCTGCGCTCAGAGCTTATACTCTTTTCTCTTCTATTATTGTTTGGGCAACATTGATTTTACTATTCTTATGATCTAGTCGGGGTAGCCCAAGTTCAATTAATTCTACAGTATTCTCCCAGACTTTTCCCTAAAGTAGATCAAATAGCTTAATGAATACTTCCTAAATCTCCCAGCAATGACTGCATTCATCTCCCTACACACTAGATTCCTTCTGAACCTTTTTTATTTCTAACAATAATAATAATAAACTCCCTTTGCTATATATTATACATCTCTTTAATCCCCCACATGGTATCATGGCTGTCTCATGAAGTGCATGATTCCTTCATCATCTCCCTAATGTAATCTTTACCTAGCCAAAATGATATGCTTTATACTCCAAATTAGTCATTCAGAAGACAAATTTATCAACATAGTTGTCATGTGTTAACAGAATGTTTAAGTGGTTTTGGAATAAGCTGATTATTGACAGACTTACATGTAATACATAATATTTTCTTATGCTATGATTTATTTTAGTAACTTTATCTTGCTGCACATTGTACACAAAGAATTTTTTATTGAAATATGTTTCTAGTGCTTGAATACCTTCCTGATATTTTGGATGATTATTCTTAATCTACCATACTTCCAATTTGTTTCTAATTTTACTGTAGTTTAAAAATAATTAGTATAAAAATATTCTTTTTATCCTCCCTCGTGTGTGTGTGTGTGTGTGTGTGTGTGTGTGTGTGTGTGTGTAAAACCTGCATTTCAAAACATAAACATGTTGGCTAGATGTCTTAACACAGCTACAGTTAATAGCACCTTCATATTACTTTTTGATCACCTTCCATCAAAATAAAGTTGAGTTTCTTTCTTTATTTCACTATGAATAAATTAGGGTCTAAATACTGATTTCATGATATATCACTCCAGTCAGAAAGCCAGAGTTTGATCTTTGCAGCCACAAACAGTCTGTAGGTTCTATTGATCTCCCTAAATTTATGATTTTTCATGGACATAAAAAGTATAAAATGGAAGAAGTATTTTTTCTATTTATGTGTATAAACAAGACAAAAAAGCCTGTGAGTCAAGAACAATCCCATAGCTGATGTTTAGAGCACAATGGCATTGGGAAGTGAATATGGTCTTCATGTCTGTTTTCCTGAACTCTCTCTCCTACACAAGTGGACTTCAAGTTCTCTATTCAGTATTTGATCAACTACAGACATTTCACCTGTTTGCTAGGCATCCTCCATTCTCCTGTGATAAATAACAAGATCCTATTTTGCAATATTTGAATTGTAGTTTCCACATATTCACCATACCTCTACTAACACCCCTTTAAATATCCTTTAAGATAAATTGATATGTTTAAGGCAAGCTCATCGATCAGAACATCATGTTGAAACATGACCTGCACCCGTGGCTCACTGCCTGAGACACGAATATCATGAAGGAAGGACTTTCTTCTACTATGTTTTATAAATTATAGAAAAGCAGTATAACTATTGTGGCTATAATGAATGGAACATAGTAAATACTACAGCAAGAAAGACTTTGCAACTAGGGCATAGCTTAGGAGTAAAAGCACATACTTACCATGTGTGGGGTCCTGGGTTTAATGCCTAGTGTGAAAAAAGAAAAGAAAGAATGTAGGACAAAGAGAAGAGGGGAGGAAAAGGACTCTTGAAACATTCTATGAAATATTATCCCATCTGACTTCCCTATTACACCCCTATTCCCAAGGCTCAGGAAGCATCGCCAACGATGGAGAGGAGAGGTTGCAAAGTCCAGAGGTGGGGAGAACGGGGACAAGACCACTGAACTCATAAATTTACAGTAGCCATAGTTCCATAAGTCCTGCACAGCCCATACCAATCAACATTCCAGCATGACAACTGATGGTCATTAGGGGAGGTAGAGTCAGTTTTCTTTAAGGATCTGGCCCTGGTGGGTGGACCATGCTCCAGTGAATGGCCCCACAATCATGACTATATGGACAACACACATTATATTTGTCAGTTAAATGAATAAGAAGTAATTACCTTTGTTTGGCCCTGGTGAAAATTACCTTTATGTGCCTTTGAGAATTATCTAGTAATTACTCACTGAAGTAATTTATCAAGAACTAAATGTGTGTTTTGTGACAATGAAACAAATACCAAAAAACAAAACAAAAAAGAAAAGACACCAAAAAGTGTCCAAGATCCTTTAGACAACTCTTTCATGCCATAATACATGTAATTTTAAAACTCAAACATTAGTCAGTTAACCCCTTTTTAATGAAGTAAATCTATTCACTGATTACATAGAAACTCTCATGTTTTTCTCATAATATTTTAACCTAGTTCTGAACTATAACAAATCAAATATTGTTCTTTCACTAATCAATCATATATACTCACCCACTATTTTACATATAGTTTTCTTAACCCCCCCCCATTTTCTGCTCCCTTATAACATCTTTAGTTGGAAGCATCTGTGATCTGAAAAAAAAAAGTAAGGAATTAATTCTCACAGCCATAGAAATTGATATAAAAAACCAATTTTCCTGCTTTTCTTGCTCTGAGTTTGTCTTCTAACATGTCATCTCTAAGTCATATAACATTATGCAATATTCTCCATCTCTCTGCACTTTTAGAGGACAGGGCTCCTCCTATGTAATCACACTTTTCTCCCCTCTTTTTAATTCAGAGCATTAAAAAAAAATCAGGATTTGATGTTCAGTTATACATACTTCTATGCTAAAGATGGCAATTTGGTTACATTTTCTATTACCATTTGGTGTTTTAAGGTCATGAATTCAGGCATCACTTAGGCTGTTGTACAGAGGAGACTCCTATTCCCACCCCATCCCTACATCTCTACATAAGGCCTTCTTATTCCAAGTAAGAATAGAATTTCTGAAAATAAGATCGCTATCATGTTTTATCTAGCACACCTTCCTCATATCTGGCCTCCAGTATAAATGGTATATTAAAGAAAATGTGACCAGCTGATCATCAGGTCAAACATGAGAGATATGGCCCATAGAAATTCACCAAACAGTAGAAACTCTCACTCAACTGGTGCCACAGTCAGCCCACGTGGGTCTGGGATGCCTTCTGATGCTTCTGTTCATATTGCTTTCTAAGCGTATTTTAATGGCATTTAGTATTTCTTGGTGTCGACACTCCACAAATGCCTGTGCAAAGACAGAAGCACCCAGGGCTTGGAACTTGATTATCACTTCCCTTCCCAATAGCCACTATCATATTTTATTGACCAAACCAATGAGTGCATTTTGACCTTAATTTCTATTTACCTCTGTTGGCTAGATGCTTCCATAACTTATATGCCACCCTATCTCTCTCCTAGCCCCCACACATATTGAGAAATAAGTATGATTTAGGAAACATAACAGATATTCACAGTACTAAAGAATTTCCCAGTGTCCCATCAATTCCAAATTTAGAAAAATAGTCCTTTCCATTATCTCTACTAATGCAAATAATAAGTTATCATTGAACACTTTGCCTTGTTTTTAAATTTCCAAACTCTGTAGTACAAATTGAAGTTAGGAATAGTGAGACCTCAAAAAACCTTTTATTGTTAAATATTGTAGCTAACCTGTGTTTTGTTTTTCCATATGAAGTAGAGAATTGTCCTTTCAAGGTCTGTGAAAAATTGTGTTGGATTTTTTTCTTTTTTCTTTATTCTTCTCTTATGTATCACATTCCAACTACAGTTTCCCCTCCCTCCTCTCCTTCCAGTTCCTCCCCCTATCTTCCCTCTTCCCCAAATCCACTCCTTCTTTTTCCTTGATAGAAGGGCAAGCCTCCCAGAGATATAGATCAAATATGGCATAATAAGGTACAATAAAAGTAGGCATTTCCCCTTATATTAAGGCTAGGCGAGGCAACCCAGTAAGACATAAAAGAGTCCCAGAGCCAGGCAAAAGAGCCAGCCAGAGACAGACCAACCCTGCTCCCACTGTTTAGAGTCCTCTAAGAACACCAAATTACACAAGCATAACACATATGTAGAGGATCATGAACAGACCCAAGCAAGCTCACTGATTATGGATCGATCCAGTTTTGTGAGCCCTTATGAGCCCTGGTTAGTTAATTCTGTGGTGTTCTTGTGATGTCCTTGGCCTCCCTGGCTTCTACAATCCTTCCTCTCGCTCTTCCACAGGATCCCCTGAGCTCCACCTACTGTTTGGCTGTGGGTTTCTACATCTGCTCCCATTAGTTGACCCATGAAGCATCTCTGACAATGATTCTGATAGACTCGTGTCTAAAAGTATAGCAGAATATTATGAGGAATCATTCATTGGCATTTCCCCCCAGTGTGTTTTCTTCTAATCTATGTCTCTCTGCTGTCTTCTGGTTCCAGGCTCTCCAGGCAGTGTCAGGCATAGGTCCTTCTCAGAGCATGGGTCACAAGTAAGATCAGTCACTGGTTGGCCACTCCCATAAGTTTAGCTTCACTTTTATCACAGCACATCTTGCAGGCAGGACAAACTGTAGGTTAAGGTTTTGGGACTGGGATGGTGTCCGAATCCCTCCACTGGCGTCTTGCCAAGTTACCCACTTAAGGCTCCATATCCACCATTCCTAGAAGACTTTGCAAGGGTCACCCAGTACATACCAGGGGTTTCCATTGCACTAAGTTCCTACCTTACCCCTGAAATACACCCAAATTATAGCCATCTATCCCAGTATTTTCTTTCTTTCTTTTTTTTTTCATAATCGTAGGTGCTGTCCTTTATTTTTTTTTTTTTTTGAAACTTTATTTACATTGCAAATATTTTCCGCTTTCCTGGTCTCCCCTTTGGAAACCCCCTATCCCATGCCCCTCCCCCTGCCTCTATGAGGCTATCCCCCCTCCCACTCCCTTCTTCCCTCCCTGGCATTCCCCTATACTGGGGCATATAACAATTTCAGACCCAAGGGCCTCTCCTCCCACTGATGGCCAACAAGGCCCTTCTCTGCCACTTATCTAGCCAGCACCATGGGTCCCTCCATATGCATTCTTTGGTTGGTGGTCCAGTCTCTGGGAGCATGGGGAGGGGGCCCTGACAAGTTGACACTGTTGCTCCCTCCCCATGGGGCTGCAGACTCCCTCAGCTCCTTCAGTCCCTTCACCAACGCCTCCACCTGGGACCCCACTCTCAGTCCAACAGTTGCTGTGAATTGAATCATTGATGTTCCTAACTTTTGGGATAATATCCACTTATCAGTGAGTACATACTGTGTTTGTTCTTTTAGGACTGAGTTACCTTACTCCGGATGATAGTTTCAAGTTCCATCCATTTGCCTGAGAATTTCATGAAGTCATTGTTTTTAATAGCTGAGTAGTATTCCATTGTGTAAATGTACCACATTTTCTGTATCCATTCCTCTGTTGAAGTACATCTAGGTTGTTTCCAGCTTCTGGCTATTATAAATATGGCTGCTATGAACATAGTGGAGCATGTGTCCTTCATACATGTTGGAGCATCTTCTGGATATATGCCCAGGACTGGTATAGCTGGGTCGCAAGGTAGTATTATATCCAATTTTTTGAGGGTACTCCAAACTGATTTCCCAAGTGGTTGTACCAGCTTGCAATCCCACTGGCAATGGAGGAGTGTTCCACTTTCTTTTTCTCCACATCCTTGCCAGCATCTGCTGTCACCTGAGTTTTTGATCTTAGCCATTCTGACTTGTGTGAGGTGGAATCTCAGATTTGTATTTCCCTGATGACTAAGGATGTTGAACATTTCTTTAGGTGCTAGTCAGCCCTATGAATTTCCTCAGTTGAGAATTCTCTGTTTAGCTCTGTTCCCCATTTTTTGACAGGGTTATTTGGTTCTCTGGAGTTCTTTGTATATATTGGATATTAGCCCTCTATCAGATGTAGGACTGGTAAAGATCTTTTCCCAATCTGTTGGTTCCCATTTTGTCCTATTGACAGTGTTCTTTGCCTTACAGGAGATTTGCAATTTTATGAGATCCCATTTATCAATTCTTGATCTTAGAGCAAAAATCATAGGTGTTCTGTTCAGGAACTTTTCTCCTGTACCCATGAGTTCGATACTGTTCCCCACTTTCTCTTCTATTAGATTCAGTGTACTTGGTTTTATGTTGAGGTCCTTGGTCCACTTGGACTTAAGCTTTGTACAGGGAGATAGGAATGGATCAATTCTTATTCTTCTGCATGTAGACTGCCAGTTGAACCAGCACCATTTGTTGAAAATGCTGTCTTTTTTCCACTGGGTGGTTTTAGCTCCTTTGTTGAATATCAAGTGATCGTGGGTGGGTGGGTGGGTTCATTTCTGGGTCTTCAATTCTATTCCATTGATCTGCCTGCCTGTCACTGTACCAATACCATGCAGTTTTTATCATTACTGCTCTGTAGTACAGCTTGAGATCAGGATGCTGACTCCCCCAGAAGTTCTTTTGTTGTTGATAGCTTTTGCTATCCTGGGTTTTTTGTTGTTCCAAATGAATTTGAGAATTGCTCTTTCTAAGTCTATGAAGAACTGAGTTGGAATTATGTTGGGGATTGCACTGAATCTGTAGATTGCTTTCAGCAAGATGGCCATTTTTACTATGTTAATCCTGCCAATCCATGAGCATGGGAGATCTTTCCATCTTCTGAGGTCTTCTTCGATTTCTTTCTTCAGAGACTTGAAGTTCTTGTCATACAGATCTTTCACTTGTTTAGTTAGAGTCACACCAAGATACTTTATATTGCTTGTGACTATTGTGAAGTCTGTGATTTCCCTAATTTCTTTCTCAGCCTGTTTATCCTTTGAGTATAGGAAGGCTACTGATTTGTTTGAATTAATTTTATATCCGGCCACTTTGCTGAAGTTGTTTATCAGCTGTAGCAGTTCTCTGGTGGAGTTTTTCAGGTTACATAAGTATACAATCATATTATCTGCAAATACTGATATTTTGATTTCTTCCTTGCCAATTTGTATCCCTTTGACCTCCTTTTGTAGTCTAATTGCTCTAGTTAGAACTTCAAGTACAATATTGAATAGATAGGGAGAGAGTGGACAGCTTTGTCTAGTCCCTGATTTTGGTGGGAATGCTTCAAGTTTCTCTCCATTTAGTTTGATGTTGGCTACTGGTTTGCTGTATATTGCTTTTACTATGCTTAGGTATGGGCCTTGAATCCCTGATCTTTCCAAGACTTTTATCATGAAGAGATGTTGAATTTTGTCAAATGCTTTTTCAGTATCTAATGAAACGACTATGTGGTTTTTTTTCTTTGAGTTTGTTTATGTAGTAGATTACATTGATGGATTTCCAGGTATTGAACCATCCCTGCATTCCTGGGATGAAGCCTACTTGATCGTGATGAAAGATCTTTTTGATATATTCTTGGATTCCGTTTGAGAGAATTTTATTGTGTAATTTTGCATCCATATTCATAAGGGAAATTGGTCTGAAGTTTTCTTTCTTTGTTGGGTTTTTGTGAGGTTTTGGTATCAGTATAACTATGGCCTCCTAGAAGGAATTGGGTAGTGTTCCTTCTGCTTCAATTTTGTGGAATAGTTTGAAGAGTATTGGTATTCGGTCTTCTTTAAAGTTCCGATAGAATTCTGCACTAAACCCATCTGGTCCTGTGATTCTTTTGGGTTGGGAGACTTTTAATGAGTGCTTCCATTTCTTTAGGGGTTATAGGACTGTTTAGATGGTTTATCTGATCCTGACTTAACTTTGGTGTTTGGTATCTGTCTAGAAAATTGTCCATTTCATCCAGATTTTCCAATTTTGTTGAGTATAGGATTTTGTAGTAGGATCTGATGATTTTTTGAATTTCCTCAGAATCTGTTGTTAAATCTCCCTTTTCATTTCTGATTTTGTTAATTTGGATCCTGTCTCTGTGCCCTCTGGTTAGTCTGGCTAAGGGTTTATCTATCTTGTTGATTTTCTCAAAGAACCAACTCCTGTTTTGTTGATTCTTTGTGTACTTCTTTTTGTTTCTACTTGGTTGATTTCAGCCCTGAGTTTGAATATTTCCTGCCTTCTGCTCCTCTTAGTTGTATTAGCTTCTTTTTGTTCTAGAGCTTTTAGGTGTGTTGTTAAGCTGCTAGTGTATGCTCTCTCCAGGTTCTTTTTCGAGGCACCCAGAGCTATGAGTTTTCCTCTTAGCACTGTTTTCATTGTGTCCCATAAGTCTGGGTATGTTGTACTTTCATTTTCATTAAATTCAAGGAAGTCTTTAATTTCTTTCTTTATTTCTTCCTTGACCAAGTTATCATTCAGTAGAGCATTGTTCAACTTCCATGTGTATGTGGGCTTTCTGTTGTTGTTGTTGCCATTGAAGACCAGCCTTAATCCGTAGTGATCTGATAGGAGGCATGGGATTATTTCAATCTTCTTATATCTGTTGATATTTGTTTTGTGATCAATTACATGGTCAATTTTTCAGCACCATGAGGTGCTGAAAAGACAGTATATTCTTTTGATTTAGGATGAAATGTTCCTTAGCTATCTGTTAAATCCATTTGGTTCATAACTTCTCTTAGTTTCGCTGTGTCTCTGTTTAGTTTGTGCTTCCAAGATCTGTCCACTGATGAGAGTGGGGTGTTGAAGTCTCCCACTATTATTGTGTGAGATGCAATGTGTGCTTTGAGCTTTAGTTACATTTCTTTTATGAATGTGGGTGCTCTTGCATTTGGAGCATAGATGTTCAGAATTGAGAGATCTTCTTGGTAGATTTTTCCTTTAATGAGGATGAAGTATCCTTCCATATCTTTTTTGATAGCTTTTGGTTGAAAGTTGATTTTATCTGATATTAGAATGGCTAATCCTGCCTGTTTCTTGGAGCCATTTGCCCGGAAAGTTATTTTCCATCCCTTTACTCTGAGGTAGTGTTCGTCTTTAACATTGAGGTGTGTTTCTTGTATGCAGCAAAATGCTGGGTGCTGTTTATATATCCAGTCTGTTAACCTACATCTTTTTATTGGGGAATTGAGTCAATTGATGTTAAGAGATATTAAGGAATAGTGATTGTTGCTTCCTGTTATTTTGGATGTTATTTTTGTGCTTGTGTGGCTATCTTCTTTTGGGTTTGTCGAAAGATTACTTTCTTGCTTTTTCTAGGGTGCAGTTTCCTCCCTTGTTTTGGCATTTTTCCATCTATTTTCCTTTGTGGGGCTGGGTTTGTGGAAAGATATTGTGCGAATTTGGTTTTGTCATGGAATATCTTGGTTTCACCATCTACGGGAATTTATTTTTGCTGGGTATAGCAGCCTGGGCTGGCACTTGTGTTCTTAGGGTCTGTATGAAATCTGTCCAGGATCTTCTAGCTTTCTTAGTCTTTGGTGAGAAGTCTGGTGTAATTCTGATAGGTCTGCCTTTACATGTGGTTTGACCTTTTTTCCTTACTACTTTTAATATTCTTTCCTTGTTTTGTGCATTTGGTGTTTTGACTATTATATGATGGGAGCAATTTCTTTTCTGGTCCATTCTATTTGGAGTTCTGTAGACTTCTTTAATGCTTATGTTCCTCTCTTTCTTTAGATTAGGGAAGTTTTCTTCTATAATTTTGTTGAAGATATTTACTGGCCCTTTAATTTGGGAATCTTCACTCTCTTCTATACCTATTATCCTTAGGTTTGGTCTTCTCATTGTGTCCTGGATTTCCTGGATGTTTTGGGTTAGGAGCTTTTTGTATTTTGCATTTTCTTTGACTGTTGTGTCAATGTTTTCTATGGTATCTTCTGCACCTGAGATTCTCTCTTCTATCTCTTATATTCTGTGGTGATGCTTGCATCTATGACTCCTGATCTCTTTCCTAGGATTTCTATCTCCAGTGTTATCTCCCTTTGTGATTTCTTTATTGTTTCTATTTCCATTTTTAGATCTTGAATGGTTTTGTTTATTTCCTTTGCCTGTTTGGTTGTGTTTTCCTGTATTTCCTCTTTAAGGGCTTCTAGCTGTTTACCTGAGTTCTCTTGTATTTCTTGAAGGGAGTTATTTATTTCCTTCTTAAAGTCTTCTATCATCTTCATGAGAAGTGATTTTAAATCTTAATCTTGCTTTTCTGGTGTGTTGAGATATCCAGGGCTCACTGTGGTAGTAGAACTGGGTTCTGATGATGCCAAGTTGTCTTGGTTTCTGTTACTTATGTTCTTGCCCTTTCCTTTCGCCATCTGGTTATCTCTGATGTTTGCTGGTCTTGCTCTCTCTGACTGTGGCTTGTCCCTCCTGCAAGCCTCTGCATCAGTACTCCTTGGAGTCCAGCTCTCTCTAAGAGGAATTTGGAGAGTACAGGATCAGCTCTAGGGTGCTGACAGAAACCAGAAGGATCCTTTCCCTAGCTGTTCCTTGGTTCCTGTGTCCTGATGTCTCTGTAAGGGTCCCTATTGATCGAGGAATTTGAACAAAAGTGGTGGTCTTCCTGTGCTCAAGGGTGTGTTGGCAGTCCTGGGAGACCAAGCTCTCTTCTGGCACTGAGTATGGAGCTCTGTGTCACAGGATCAGTTCCCTGGCCACAGAAGGAAACCAGAAGGTGACTCCTCAGTCCCTGTGTCCTAAGGGTTCTGGGCGGGACCAACTAAGCAGAAGTGCTGGCCTTATCCCCCCCCCCCCCCCAAGTCTTGTCCACACCCCTGGGATGGTAGCTCTTTCCATGTGCTATTTTGGTATGGAGTCTCGTGACACAGACCACAGGAGTAAACCGGAAGGCTCCTGTCCCAGGCTGTTCCTTGGTCCCTGTGTCCTATGGATTCTGCACGGGTCCTGCTGAGCAGTGATGCTGTCTTACCTCTGCTCATGGGCTTGCCCATACTCCTGGGATGCTAGCTTTCTCCTGGTGCTATTTGGCTATGGAGCTCTGTGGCACAGTCTGAGGTCCCCAGCTGCAGATGCCTATCACAGTATGTATTCTCTTCCTCTACTCCTGACCAACCTGATTCCTGCTATTCCCATCCCCAGCTGCCACCAGCCCACCTACAAAATCTATTTTATTTTCCTTTTCCTGAGATATCCATATGTCTCTCCTTGAGCTCTCCTTGTTACTTAGCCTCTGTTGGTCTATGGATTATAGCACAATTATCTTTTACTTGCCCATTAATAACCACTTCTAAGTGAGTACATACCATATTTATCTTTCTGGGTCTGGGTTACCTCACTCAATATGGTTTTTTTTTCTAGTTCTATCCTTTTGCCTGAAAATTTCATAATGTTATTTTTAACAGCCCAGTACTACTCTGTTGTGTAAATGTATCACATTTTATTTATCCATTCTTCAGTTGACAGACATAAATGTTGTTTCCAGTTTTGGGCTATTATAAAAACAGCTGCTATGAACATAGTTGAGCAAGTGTCCTCGTAGGAGGATGGGCCATCCTTTGAGTTTACAACTTGGAGAAGTACAGCTGAGTCTTGAGTTCAATCCATTCCTAATTTTCTGAGAAACTTCCACATTGATTTCCAAAGTGACTATGCAAGTTTGCACTCTGACCAGCAATGAAGGAGTACCACATCCTTGCCAACATGAGCTTTTACTTGTGAATTTGATCTTAGCTATTTTGACAGATTTAAAATGAAATCTCAAAGTCATTTCTATTTGCATTTCCCTGATGGTTAAGGATGATGAACATTTCTTTAAGTGTTACCCTGCCATTTGAGATTCCTTTGCTGAGAATTCTCTGTTTAGATCTGTACCAAGTTTTAATTGGATTAGTTTGTTGATGTCTAGTTTCTTGAGGGTTTTTTTTTCTTTTTTACATATTTTGCATATTAGCCTCTGCCAGATGTGGAATTAATGAAAATCTTTTTTTCATTCTGTAGGCTGCCATTTTCTCCTATTGACAATGTCCTTTGCCTTATAGAAACTTGTGGTTTCATGAGGTTCCATTTATTAATTGTTGATCTTCATGCCTATTTGATTGGTGTTCTGTTCAGGAGGGTGTCTCTTATACCAGTACATTCAAGGCTATTTTCCACTTTATTACCATACAAACATGGTATGTACTCACTTAGAAGTGGTTATGGTGTCCATGAGTGGGTGGATTTATGTCTAGGTCTTCTTTTCAATTCCCTTGATCAACCTGTCTGTTTCTACGCCAATTCTATGAGGTGAAATCAGAGATGGTGATACCTCTGGAAGTTCTTTTCTTGTACAGGATTGTTTTAGCTATCTTAGATTCTTTGTTTTCCCATATAAAGTTGAGAATTGTTCTTTCAAGGTCTATAAAGAATTGTGCTGAAAATTTGATGGGTATTTCATTGAATCTATAGGTTGCTTTTCGTAGGAAGGCCATTTTTATTATGTTAATTCTACCAATCCATAAACATGGGAGATATTTCAATCTTCTGATATTTTCTTTGATTTATTTCTTAAAATATAAATATGGGTTTATTTGTATTCTTCTACATGCAGACATCCAGTTTGGCTAGCAACATTTGTTGAAGGTGATGTCTTTTTCTCCCTAATATGTGTTTTTGTCTTCTTTATCAAAACCAGGTATCTATAGGTCTGTGGATTTATGTCTGGGTCTTCAATTTAGTTCCATTGATAAATAGTCTGCTTTATGCCAAAATCATGCTGTTTTCATTACAATAGCTCTGTAATACAACTTGAAATCTTGGGTGGTGATTCCTTTAGCAGTTCTTTTACTGTTGAAGATTATTTTAGCTGTCGTCATCATTTTGCTTTTCCATATGAAATTGAGTAATGGTCCCTTCAAGATCTATAAAGAATTGTGTTAGAGTTTTGATGAAGATTGCATTGAATGTGATTGCTTTTGGTAGTACAGATATATTAACTATGTTAATCCTGTTGATCCATGAGCACGGGAAATCTTTCTATCTTTTGATATCTTCTTCAATTTCTTTCTTTGAAGACTTGAAGTTTTTAATCATATAAGTTTTCTGTTTGCATGGTTAGAGTTACCCCAAGATATTTTATATTATTTAAGGCTATTGTGAAGAGTATTGTTCCCCTGATATTTTCCTCAATCGGTTTGTCATCTGTATATAGAAGGACTATTGATTTTCTTTTTAGATAAGCTTGTGTCAAGCTGCTTTGCTCAAAGTACTTATTAGGTGTAGGAATTCCCTGATGGAATTTTTAGGGTCACTTGGGTATACTATTATCTACATGTATTTTACCATCTAAAAATAACAGTAGTTTGACTTCTTTTTTTTTTTTTTCCTTTTTTTTTTATTTATTTATTTATTTATTTATTTATTTTTATTTTTTTGATATTGTATTTACATTTCCGATGATTCCCCTTTTCTTTGGAACCCCCGTGTCCCCTCCCCCTCCCTGCCTCTGTGAGGGAATTCCTCCTCCCACCTACCC
>CM052700.1:93401377-93445879 GCA_028551405.1 Uromys caudimaculatus
CAAAGTGGCTGGATATAAAATTAACTCTAACAAATCAGTAGCCTTCCTATACTCAAAGGATAAACAGGCTGAGAAAGAAATCAGAGAAATGACACCCTTCACAATTGTCACAAACAATATAAAGTATCTTGGTGTGACTCTAACCAAGCAAGTGCAAGATCTGTATGACAAGAACTTCAAGTCTCTGAAGAAAGAAATCGAAGAAGACCTCAGAAGGTGGAAAGATCTGCCATGCTCATGGATTGGAAGGATTAATATAGTAAAAATGGCCATCCTGCCAAAAGCAATCTAGTTTGACTTCTTATTTTTCAATTTATACTCACTTGATCTCCTTTAGTTGTCATATTTCTCTAGCTAAAACTTCAAGAATTATATTGAATAGATATGGAGAAAATGGACAACCTCGTCTTGATTACTACTTTTAGTGGCATTGCTTTGAGTTTATCTCTATTTAATTTGATCTTGGCTACAAGCTTGCTGTAAATGCTTTTGTTATATTGAATATCATGTCCCTTTATTATGCCCCTTGTATTCCTAATATCTTGGGGACTTTCATTACAAAGTGGTATTGGATTTTGTCAAAGGCTTTCTAAAATTTTATTTATGTGCATTGATGTTTTACCTACATGTATATCTGTGTGAGGGTGTCAGATCCTCTGGAACTAGAGTCACAGACAGGTATCATGTGGGTGCTTGGAATTGCAGCCAATACTCTTCACCACTGAGCCATCTTTCCAGCCCCTGCCAAAGGCTATTTTGACATCTAATGAGAAAAGTTCATGTAGGCTTTTTTTTTTCTTTCAGTGTATTTATATGATGAATTATATTTAGTGATTGCCAAGGACCAGTCTCAGCTAGGTCTAGTTTCCTGAAAGAAGGAATGTCTGGTAGTGGTGAAACAAACAACTCAGAGTAGAATCATGGGTCCAAGGTGATGACCTATGTTCTGCTCAGCTTTCTAGACTCCTCTCTCTCTCTCTCTCTCTCTCTCTCTCTCTCTCTCTCTCTCTCTCTCTCTCACACACACACACACACACACACACACACATTCTGGGTTTGTGTGTGTGTGTGTGTGTGTGTGTGCATGCACACACACATGTGCATTCTGCTTAAGACACATTTTCAGATTGCTCTCTGTGTTCAGCTCTGCTCAAAGCCACTTTCTTTTGCTATTCTAAAATCCCTCTAGATAGTTCATCTCTTGCAGATCAAAAGCTCAGTTTTTTATTTTACATATCAATTCAGTCATTATCCCAGGTTGCTGTTGATTATCCCATGAATCAGCATCCAAGTACCCCAGCTCCTTGATTCTTAGAAAAAGAACAGCAAGTACAAACACAGACAATAAGATAGCTGGATGGGACCCTGCCCTAAAATTATCATTACTTTGTAAGCATAAACAAAAAAACTTAGCTGGGTGTGACCTTGCCTTGTGATCACCATTCATTCCTTTAGTTCTGCAAAGCTCCTTCTACAATTCATATTGCATCCTTATATTTGGATAGTTGAGAAATTATATATTTTCAAACTTGTATTTTCTGCATTCTTTCCCACAGCCGTAAAAGCTGTCCTGAAGGTCACAGCATTCTACCATTTTTGCTGAGACATAGATATGCCCTCATCTCCCAGATTAGTGCTGTCTCTGAGTATCATGGAGTTATTAACCTTGCAGAGAGGAAACTCCTTGAAGGAGAAAGGTAAAAATATGTATAGTATTATACACACAAGCCTTTCACCCACCACAACCATCAACACTTTTAGAGGCCTACACCCAGCTGGCTCTGTTTCTGGGGCAGGAACCATGTCAAGCTGTCCCTTACACATGACCAAACAGGAATTAGCAACTGATTTTCATATGGTGAAACATTCTTGAATCTCTGGGAAGTTTTCTTGGATTCTGTGTACATGTATATCATTGAGTGTCTTGGGGTTTTTTGTTGTTTTTGTCTTTGTTTTTGTTCATGATAAAAAGTGCTCTGTAGTGGTCTTTCTTTGTTGAGTCGTTATGTGGTTTGGATGTCAGGCTCCTTGATGCCTGGCCAGAGAAGGGAGCACTAGCAATAAATCCTTTACTTAATCACACTGCTGCCCCCACCCCTGTTAAGCAACAGATGTGAATTCCTCTGAAGCCATGGGCTTCTGCCTCCAGAATGATAAGATACCAAAGAATGTAAATATTATTTATACTAAGCAATTTTTACAAAACCAAGTTTTTCCTGCCTCTGATGCTCCACCCCCATCAGCTGCCTTCTAGGGAGAACTATTGCTGGGGCAGTCGCCTGGTATCTCAGTATCTGTGTCTGAGGATTAATGTGTTATTTAAGCAGTAGTAGTTTTTCTTTTAAAAGGTAGGCCGGCTGTGTTTGGGGAATTGATGTTAAGAATTGAAATGTCAATCTTGGATCTGCCCTATACTCCCCAGGTAACAGCTCTGCCTGCCTCTGGAGAGACCTGCTGCCACACAGGAAAACCAGCCACAGAAGCCTGCTACTACCAGGAACTACCAGGCCAGACAACACCAGAGACAACCAGATGACTAAAGGTAATTACAAGAACATAGTCAACAAAATCCAGTGCAATATGGAACCATCAGAACCCAGGTCTCCTACTATAGCAAACCTTAGATATCCTAACAGACACAAATCTCATCTTATGAAGATGATACAGGGCATTAAAGATGAAATAAATAACTTTTTAAAAGAAATACAAGAAAACACAATCAGATAGAGGCCTTTAAAGAGGAAACAAATAAATATAAAGGAATATAGGAAAATACAATCAAACAGGTGGAAAAAAATGAATAAAGCTCAAGACCTGAAAATCAAAATAGAATTAAAATAGAAATCACAAAGAGAGGTTACCATGGAGATGGAAAACCTAGGGAAGAGAACAGAAACTACAGATACAAGCATCATCAACAGAATATAAGAGATTAAAAATAGACTCTCAGGCACAGAAGATACAATAGAAGAAATTGATATATTGATCAAAGAAAATGTCAAATCCAAAAAAATTCTAACACAAAACATTCAGGAAATTTGGGATGCTATGAAAAGAACAAACCTAAGAATAATAGGAATAGAAGTAGGAGAAGGCCCAGAAAATATTTTCAACAAAATCATAGAAGAAAACCTCCCTAACCTAAAGAAAGAGTTGCTTAGAAATGTACAAGAAGATTACAGAACACCAAACAGATTGGACCAGAAAAGAAAATCCTCCTGCCACATAATAGTCAAAACATTAAATGTACCAAACAAAAAATATAAAAAGCTGCAAGGACAAAAGGCCAAGTAACCTATAAAGGCAGTCTTATCAGAATTACACCTGACTTCTCAACAGAGACTCTAAAAGCCAGAAGATCCTGGACTGATGTCTTACAGACCCTAAGTGATGTCAGCTCATAGTACCATATCCAGCAAAACTCACAATCACCATAGATGGAGAAACCAAGATATTCCACAACAAAACCAAATTTAAACAATATTTTTCTACTAATCCAGCCCTACAGAGGATATGTCACCATAAGGAAGGTAAGAACACTCAAAAAAAAGCACAAGAAATTAATCATCTCACAGCAAAACCAAAAGGAGAGAAACACACACACACACAAACACCACCAACATCAAAATAAGAGAAACTAACAATCACTGGTCATTAATATCTCTCCACATCACTGGAATAAATTCACCAATAAAAAGGCTGAGTGGATGCATAAACAGGATCAATCATTCTGCTGTATATAATAAATATACCTCAGCAACAATGACAGACATTATCTTAGAGTAAAGTTCTGGAAAAAGTTTCCTAGCAAACAAACCCAAAAAACAAGCTGGAGTAGCCATTCTAATATCCAATAACAACCACAAGTAATTAAAAGAGATGGGGAAGGACACTTTATACTCAGAAAAGGAAAAATTGCCAAGATGGCATCTCACTTCTAAACATATATGCCACAAATGCAAGGGCACCCACATCTATAAAAGAAACTTTACTAAAGCATAAATCACACATCAAAACTCACACATTAATAGTGGGAGACTTCAACACCCCATTCTCACCAATGTACATGGAGAGAGAAACTAAACAGATAAATAATGAAACTAGCAGATGTTATGAACCAAATGTCCCTAATAGATACCTACAGAACCTTTCACCTTTCACCAAACACAAAAAAAAATTCCTTCTTTCCAGCAATCTCACAGAACCTTTCCCAAAATTGACCATTGTTACTTCAATTTTTTTCAAAGCCTATTTGTAATGATGGTTCTTAAACACTTTAGCCTCCCTTCTAGCCCACTGACCATCATAGGTAGTAGAAAAGAAAGCATATGGAGGAAGTGGACCTGTTTAGAAATGTTTCTTTGGAGCAGATCCCATCTGTGTTGTCAGGAAATCAGCAGTTCAGTTCACAGGTTAGCAGCGGCAGCTTGATCCACTCAAACACTTCACAGATACAGCAGTCCAGCTTGGTAGTGTTGGGCTAGCAGCAGCAGTGGCACAACCTAGCAGGAACAGCTGGGCCTCAGCCAAACTGGCATGAGTCAGCAGGAAGGACCAGGAGGAACACCAGCTCTTTGCCATGTCTTTCTCAGTGAAGCAAAGATCAGCGACGATGCCAAACCGAGAAGCTAGCTGCACAGCTAGCTCTGTCAACAAGCTAAACCTCACCCAGCCAAGCTTCAAGCTCTTCTCCCAGTCTATTGAGTCCTATTTATATTCCCTCCAAACATCATGTGACCTCCATGGATCTTGCTTCACTATTCACCACATGTCTTGCCTCAGCACATGAGTCTGTCTTGATTGACACTACTCTGTCAATTAGCCAGAGCCTGAGAAATCAGCAAGTAACTGCAGCACACCACCAGAAGTTTGTAGGTGTGTTTCTTTCTATTGAGTCCCAACAAAAAGAGTTCAACTGCACAATGTGGACCAATACATGAGTGTTATTAGTGAAGAATCCTTCATCATGTGTCCGTTTATGTGCTTGCTTGAGCATCCTTGCATCTTGTTAGATTACCATAGATTAAAGCTGGACTTCAACAGCATCAGAAAGAAGAGAAAACCTGTAATTTCATTGAAACTGAGCAACTCAATGACTACTGGGTCAAGAAGAAATAAAAGAAATAATTCAAAGACTTTCTAGGATCCAGTGAAAATGAAAGCACAGCATACTCAGACTTGTAGGACACCATGAAAGCTGTTCTAAGAGGAAAGTTCATAGCATTAAGTACCTTCATAAAGAAATTGGAGCGATCTCATACTAGCATCTTAACATTATAGCTGAAAGCTCTAGAAGAAACTTTCATACCAAAGAGGAGTAGACAGCAGAAAATAACCAAACTCAGGGCTGAAATAAATCAATTAGAAACAAAGAGAACAATACAAAGATTCAATAAAACAAGAGCGGGTTCTTTGAGAAAATCAAAAAGATAGACAAACACTGAGCCAAACTAACTAAAAGGCATAGAGGCAGTATCTAAATTAACAAAATCAGAAATGAAAAGGTAGACAAAACAACAGAAACTGAGGATATTTAAAAAATCATTACATCTTACTTCAAAAGCCTGTACTCTAGAAAACTGAAAAAGCAAACTGAAATGGGTGATTTTCTAGATAGATATCACTTACCAAACTTAAATCAAGATCAGGTAAACTATCTAAACAGTCCTGTAATCCCTAAGGAAATAGAAACAGTCATTAAAAATCTCCCAACCAAAGCAGCCATGAGACAGATAGTTTTTACCAGATTTCAAAGACGAGCTAATACCAACACTGCTCAAATTATTTCATAAAATAGTATCTCGTTTTATGAGGCCATAGTTACCCTGATACTCAAACCACACAAAGACTCAACAAAGAAAGAGAATTTCACAGCAACTTCTCCTATGAACATCCATACAAAAATACTCCATAATCAGTTTGCTTACAAACTGAATTCAAGGACACATCAAAGATATAAACCACCATAATCAAGTAGGCTTCATTCCAGTGATGAACGGATGACTCAGTATACAAAACTCCATCAAAGTAATACACCATATCAACAAACTGGAAGGAAAAAGCCACATGATCACCTCATTAGATGTTGAAAAAGCCTTTGACAAAATCCAACATCCTTTCACATTACAAGTCTTGGAGAGATCACTGATACAAGTCACCTACCTTTTCACAGTTTAACAGATTTCCTGGATGTTTTGTAACATAGAAGTTTTCGATTTAACATTTTCTTTGGTCACTGTATCCATTTCTTCTATGGTATCTACAATGTCTAAGATTCTCTCTTCCATCTCTTGTCCTGTTTTGGTGATGCTTGCCTCTGTAGTTCGTGTTGCATTCCTAAATTTGTTATTTCCAGAATTCCCTCAGTTAGTATTTCCTTATTGATCCTATTTCCCTTTTCAGGTTTTGAACAGTTTTATTCACGTCTTCAATTATTTGTGTTTTCTTGGCTTTCCTTGAGAGATTTATTCATTTCCTCTAATAGTTTGTGCTTTTTAAAGGGATTTATTCATTCTTTAAGGATCTCTATCATCTTCATATAGTTGGCTTTAAGGTCTTTTGTGTGTGTGTGTTTCAGCTCTTTTGGAATATTCAGAAACTATTCTGGCAGGATCATTGGACTCTGGTAGAGAAATATAGCCCTAGTTGTTATTTATGGTATTCCTATGTTGGTGCCTAGGCATCTGGGTTTGGGGTGATTATCAGTCTAGGTGATGATTTCTGGGTTTGTTTTTGTTGTGTGGGTGTTTTCTTTTTCTTGATTTTGTTGTGGCATTCAAATCTACGAGAAAAGACCAAAAACTTAGACCCATACAAATTTAGATTAAATGATGTTATTCTTACTGCTGGCAGAAAGATGGCAGCCTTTGAGCCAAACAGCATGCCGTAGCAAAGAGGACTAAAGGAAGGGTTTGTAAAGGTGAACATTAAAGGTGTACCTTACAATTATCTATGGGATTCATAGATGGCCATGAATTGTTTTACTCCCCTCAATTGTTTCTCTTTTCTGATGTATAGCAATAAAAGGACCTATTCATTCCAGTCCCACAGAAACTAGCAAACTTACAAAAGCAGAAAGCAGGAACATCATTAACTTTTTCTTATCTTACTAGAAGGTCACTGGTATCCAACAGCATTCCAGGACAAAGGTCAATGACCTTAAGGGATGCCTGATCCCGTATTAAGTTTCTTTAGCCATCACAGGGGAAACATGTGTAAATTATTACACAGGTCTGAGCACTCTGGGAGAAGTGTCACTAATTGACTGGGATAGAACAGCCAGAAACATAGCCATCAGGTTAGGCCTGGCTGTCAAATCCCCACAGTTTCTGCTTCCCTTCTGAATTTTCCAAGTGTGTTGCCTGTTTTACTTGCTGGCTTGGCTGGTGTATGTATGGAGAACACTTACTGGTGTTGGAGGTTGGAGGAAGAGGAGGCTGGGGGAGATGGTCTTTTAGAGAGCTAGGGGTGACCCTAAAGGTTGGGTCTTGGGGAACAGAGAGAGCAGAGAATGTCAGTAGACTGCCTACCTGGTCACTGGGCAGGCATGGCCTGTGGTTGAGTATTTGGGTGGTGCCCAACTTTCGAGATGTGATGCAGTGACCCGGAGGGGAGGAGAGGCCACAGGGAGATGGTATATAGGATTCACAGGCTGCATCGATAGGGGTGGGTAGGAGAGGCTGCTGGTGGTGTTCTGTTGCAGAACTAGGGGCAGCCTTAAGGCTTGGGTCTGGGGTGAAACAGTGCAGAGGGCCTGTGGACACCCTACCTCATCTTCTCTATTATTCATCTGTTAAGAAAAATGACATCATGAAATTAGCAGGTAAATCATTCTGAGTAAGGTAACCCAGACCCAGAAAGATAAATGTGGTCTGTACTCACTTACATGTGGCTATTAGCCATTAAATAAATGGTAATCAACCTGTAATTTGTAGACTCAGAGAGATTAGGTATAGAGGAAGGGATTGGGGGTGGGGGAAATGGATTTCCCAGGGAGGGGGAAATAGAATAGATTTTATGAGTAGTCTGTGGAACAGTTAGGAATGGGAACAAGAATATCAGGTGGGGAGGCGATGGGATATGGGGTTGGGGTTGAGGGAGGGTATGAGAGGTAGAGTCATCTGGAAACATAGTGCAGTGGAAAGTTCTTCTAATTATATGAAAGCAATCCTAATGAGATATCCTTATATTTAGGGAGACAGAGTTCCAACTGGCCATCTCTTCTCATTCAATGAGACTTTCAGTACCAGGACAGGGTTGTATTCAGTTGTGGCTAAGAGTATCCCATGGAAACTCCCAAACGACTCATGCTGTTGTCAGGACAATGAGTTGTTCTCAGCAAACTGAAAGCAAAGCCCTGAAACATCTAAACAACTCACTGAACGTGGAGAAGTTGAGCTAGTGCCTATATGGCACCTTTACCCCTATGTTCTAGTGTCTTTGATAAAGGAAGGTACTCTGCTGGGAGACTGCTAACTAGTCTGCTCCCCTGGAGACACCTTATCCTGAGCCATCCCACAAGATCCGCTGCACTCAGAGCATTTGGTAAGAACCCTCTGGGAGTCCCACACCTGCTGCTGGGAGCCCAGTGGACACTCAGGACCCATCACCAACCAACCCCCCCCCACACACACACACCCCGAAAGCCCCTTCCCTTCTGCCTGGTCCTTTCTGCTGGGCAGACTGCTAGCTAGTCTGCTCCCCTGGAGACAACACCATATCCAGAGTCATCCCAGAAGATCCACTGCACTTAGGGTAACTGGCACCATAGCCTGAGGCATCCCAGGAGATCTGCTGCACACAGGGCAACTGGCATCCCAGGAGATCTGCTGTGACACACAAGGCAACTGAGAAACTGATCACCAGCTTGTATGCTCCCCTGAAGACACCATAGTTTGAAGGCATCCCAGGAGCTCCTTTGTACACAGGGAAATAGGGGCAACAGACACCACAGTCTGAAGACTTCCTGGGGGCTCTGTGGCATACAGGGCAACTGACCCAACAGACTGAAAGCCTCTCTGGATTTCTGCTGCACACAGGGAAACAGAAACCATAGTCCCCGTAGAACATCCTCACACAGGACAGCAGCCTGACTGCTCCTCTGAAGACCCAATGGTCTGAAGGCCCCCCAGGAGATCTACTGCAGCCAGTGCAACATATCAGCAGCTTCTCTACCCCTCTGAAGAAGCTCCAGTTGGAAGACCCCACAGGTGGTCTGCTACAACCAGGGCTACATGCCAACCAGGAAACCTGAAACAACCAGGGACAAAAGAGGCAGTCTCCAGACAGTCACCCAGACCAGCAAACACCAGGGACAACTAGATGGTGAAAGGTAAGCACAAGACCATAAGCAACAAAAGCCAATATACATGGGCATCATCAGAACCCAGTTCTCCCACCACAACAAGTTCTGAATACAACAACACATCTGAAAATCAGGAAGCTGACCTAAAATCCTATCTCATGAAGATAATAGAGTCCTTTAAGGCGGATATAAATAACTCACTGAAAGAAATACAGGAAAACACAGCTAAACAGATAGAAGCCCTTAAAGAGGAAACAAATAAATCCCTGTAAAAAAAAAAAATACAGAAAAACACAAACAGGTGAAGAAATTGAATAAAGCAATCCATGACCTAAAAGTGGAAGTAGAAACAATAAAGAAAACACAAACCTGGAAATAGAAAACATAGAAAAGAGATCAGGAATTACAGATGTAAGTATCACCAACAGAATACAAGAGATAGAAGAGAAAATCTCAGGTGTAGAAGATACCGTAGAAGAGATTGACACAACTGTCAAATAAAATTCAAAACATAAAAATCCCCTAGCTCAAAACATCCAGGAAATTCAGGACACAAAGAAAAGACCAAATCTAAGAATAGTTGGAATAGAGGAGAATGAAGATTCCCAACTCAAAGGACCTGAAAATGTCTTCAACAAAATCATAGAGGAAAACTTCCCCAACCTAAAGAAAGAGTTGAACATAAAGGTTCAAGAAGCCTATAGAACACCAAATAAATGGGACCAGAAAAGAAAATCCTCTTGTCACATAATAATTAAAACACTAAACCCACAGAACAAAGAAAGAATATTAAAAGCTGCAAGGGAAAAGGGCCGAGTAACATACAAAAGTAGACCTATCAGAATTACACCAGACTTCTCAACAGAGACTATGAAAGCCAGAAGAGTGTGGTCAGAGGTCATGCAGACTCTAAGAGAGCACAAATGCCAGCCCAGGCTACTATACTCAGCAAAACTCTCAATCAACACAGATGGGGAAAACAAAATATTCCAGGATATATAATCTTTTTTAAAAATGGGATTTCGAAGTGTGCAAATGAATGTGTCTCTGTTTCTTATTCTTGGTCTCTTTTCCTTCTGTTTGTTGGTTTTGTCCAATTCAGATATGTTAGTTTTTGTTTTATTTTATTTTATGTATTTTATTTTTATCCATTAGAAGTCTGTTTTTTATACTTTTTCAGAATATGAAATTTTATTATTGTGTTTCCATCAACAAAATTTGATCTTGGCCATTCCTTCTTGCCTTTCTACAGGGCCAAAAGAGACACATTGTCTACTTTAACAACTTTAAAGTGGACTCCAGGAATATCACCTACAGCACAACCTTTTTGACCAAATCCAGTCACCAGAACTTTATTGTTTTCCTCAGTGAAGTTTAAGCAGGCATCATTGGGCACAAACATTGTGATCTTTTGGCATTCTTGATGAGACACATCTTGATACATTTCCTCATAGCAGAATTTAGATGTTTGGCTTCAACCCCTACTTTTTCTACCACAATTCTCTTTGCATGAGAAGAATCCAAAAGGATTGGCATTCAGGGATGTGCCCAAGTGGGCTTTTTTGTGTTGCTTATCATCCCACGTTTTATCTTGTTGGGAACTGTGGTGATTCCTGGTATCACAGAGACCAAACCATATGTCCATCTTGCTGTATCATGAGCCCACACCCCTGTTTGTTTTCTGATAAGAGGCAGGAAGGGGGTGGATCTGGATGGGAGATGAAGTAGGGAGGAACACAAAGGACTAGAAAGAAGGCAAACTATAATCAGGATATATTATGTGAGGGAAAAGATCTATTTTCTTTTTTTAATGCTTTTTAAATTTTGTCTTCTCTTATATAGTACATCCTGACCACAGCCTTGCTTTTCTTCATTCCTTTCAATTCCCACACACACCCCTACCTCTCCCCCAGACTACTGTCCCTTCGTTTCCCTTCATAAAAGGGTAGACCTCCCAGGGATATCAAAAAACACTACATAACAAGATGCAATAAGACTAGATATAAGCCCTCTTATCAAGGCTGGACAAGGCAACTCAGTAGGAAGAAAAGGATTCCAAGAGCAGGTAAGAGAGTCAGAGACACCTTCACTTTCACAGTTAGGAGTCCCACAAAAACACCAAGCTAAGCATTCACAACATATAAGCAGAGAACCTAGCACAGACCCATGCAGGCTCTGACTGTGGCTTGAGTCTCTGTGAGTCCATATGAGCCCTGCTTAGTTGATTCTAAGGGTAATGTTCTCCAGGTGTCTTGGATCCTTCCTCTTCCTCTACCATTGGGTTCCCCAAACTCTGGGTAATGTTTGACTGTGGGTCTCTGTTGCTAGAAGAAGCCTCTCTGATAGTGATTGTTTAGGCACTGATCTATGAGTATAGCAGAATATCATTAGGAAACATTTCCTTGACTCTGATTTGTTTTGTTTTTGTTTTGTTTTGCCAGTTGTGTTACAGAATATAACCCACTCAGGCTCCATATCCTTCATTACTAGGAGACTTTGCTAGTCTCCTTCATAGGTTCCACAAAGGTTTCAGGAATCACTAGGTGTGGGCTTAGATTTTTCAAAACCTACATTAATAAGGGTTTTTAAATGCTTCAACTTCCCTGCTAGCCCATCAACCAAAGGTAGGGAAGAAAGATGGTTAATAGGACAAGGGAGTTGTGGACCTGTTTAGAAATAGTTATTTGGGGCAGTTCCAATCTGTTTTCAGGATATCAGTGGTCCAGACAAAAACATTAAACATGAATCAGCAGTGGATGTCCAGTGCAAGTGGCAAACACCAAACACAAATCAGTAGCAGGGGCTCAATTCAGAAGAAACATCAAGGCTATGCCAAATTGGCCCAATTCTGCGGAAGTGGGAAGAAGCAGTCAGAATACAATGAGAAGTTCTTTGGCCCATTTCTCTCTACAAAGTCATGTGAAGTGAAGATTAGTGAAGACCAGTAAAGTGTTGCAAGGCAAACCAATGTAAGAGTGTAGTCAGTGACTCTACTTATACTCTTTCCAAACATCATATGTCCTCTCAAGTGTCTGTCTCAACAAAACATCCTCTCATGTGTCTGCTT
Organism: Uromys caudimaculatus; assembly: GCA_028551405.1. Taxonomy (NCBI): domain Eukaryota; kingdom Metazoa; phylum Chordata; class Mammalia; order Rodentia; family Muridae; genus Uromys; species Uromys caudimaculatus. The sequence continues at coordinate 93,413,749 of CM052700.1, forward strand.
CAGCAAAACATCTTCTCCTAAGGCAGCTTCCAGTAAAACATCACATGATACCACTTAGTCTCCAAAGAAACCAGAAATTTCCACTTCACTATGTTTCCACATCGCCTTCCAAATGGCCCCAATTTCAGTTCTTTCTCCCTGAACCCCCTCCTTCCATCCCTCTCTCCTTCACTTAACCCCCTTTGTTCCCACCCCCACCAGCCCCCAGTCCACTTGCATAACCTGTTCTATTTTCCTTCCACAGGAAGATCCATGTGCTTCCACCCTTGAGGAGATAAATGCCCATTTTTAGAGGGATGGCTCTCAAACCTGCATTTCTGACACAGAAAGAGAAAAAGAGAGAGAGAATAAAAAGGAAACTCGATATCTTTTTTTTCCACATAAGCTTACATGATAGAGTTTATGAGCTCTGAAATCACCTGAGACTTGTCTAGATTTTGAGGAAACCTTTGGAGAGAAAGTTGATAAGTGTCTTCATATTGGATCACATACAGATCTCAGGAAGTGCAATAGTGACTGCATTAATAACGTGGGACTGCCAGAGTCCCCTAAGGAACTCATTAGTGCTCATTGCTGTCACCACTCCTAACCCTCAAGAGGAAGACTTCCATGTTGCCTTTTCCCTGTGGAAGGCTATTCCCCTCTATCTCTCTCTATTCCTAAATGCCATTGAAGACTTTTTTTCCTTCAAGTTCACAGAAGCCAGATTCATGGAGTTTTAGGATATTCTATGATAGCCTAAGCTTGAACTTTAGTCCTCATGTGAGTCTGTGAATAGTCATCCTGCTTGCTTGCCTGGGAAACAAAGCCAATTCTCAGCATTAACTCTAAAATGGCTTTATTTATCCTTCCATGGAGTTGTTCCTCAAACTCTCCGGTATAGGCAGGGGCAGGGAAAACTGTGCCAATGAACATCTAAGTGCATTTTCACAGCCCTGTTTGCATTCCAAAATCAATACTCAGTGCCCGGCAACAATTCCATTTCGCTGTCCATGCTGGTAAACAACTGTCTACCATCTCAGGACTCACATGTTCATTTTCTCTCCTGCTCATGCACCTATTGCTAAATTCTATCATCTACCTGCCACAGTTTGTATACTCAGCCTTAAATTATTATCTCAGGAGTGAGATCAACTTCTAGGAACCAAGGAAGAAACAGAAACCTGAGATAAAATCTAACAATCAAATTTCTTGATTTTCATACCCTGTATCCACAACTAGTTCTTTCCTCCCTCCCCTCTCTCTTTCTCTCTCCTTCCCTCTTTCTGTCTCCCCTATCTTCCTTCTTCACCTATCTATAGCTACTCCTTTATCGTTTAATGCACATTATTAATTTAGTAGGTTGTCTTGGTCCCACTCTTTTTTTCTTATTCTGATCATTTTCATGCAAGCATACATCAGCATCTGTGTTTAAGACTTGGTGTTTTCTGTTTGTTCACATGGAATTCACTCTGAGCAGATCTAGCTATGCTCATCTAATCTGCTTACCCCAGCACCACTGCCACACTTTACTTCAGATCTGTCTGCTACCTCAGTGCTGTTCCTGAAGCAGCAATTTAGTCTTTTTGCTGGTGATTTCCCCTCTAACTCATATGCCAGGGTGATATTTCAAATACTAAATTTAATCAAGCCATAGCTCTGCCTCCAAACATTCACCAGTTGTCCAGTGCTCCTGAGGTGAAGTTGAATAACTGGTAATTTGTCATCCATCGGCACTCATTTGCTCCTTTCTCAATACTCATTCTACAAGTGCTTGCTCCACATATATCTGGGCTCTCTGTCTTCCATCATTGTTCTTGGACGCAGGTTTTTCTTTTGCTGGGATTGCTTATATTCTAGATTCTTTGGTATTATTTTTCTGGTTTCAACCCTGTCATTTTCAGGATGTATTTCACGTATTCTTTTGAGACAAACTTTTGTTATGTTGTCCGGGTTTGCTTTGTATTGGTTACTTTCTGTTGCTGTAATAAAATACCATGAACAAAGGCAACTTATAGAAGAAAGAGTATGTTTTGAATTACAGTTCCAGAAAGGTAGTTCATAATGGAGAAGAAGGCATGACCACAGGTACTTCTAACAGGAAGCTAGATGATTGCATTTCACAGGCACCCAGGAAACAGAGAGAGAAACTGGAAATAGAGTGAGGCTATAAATTGTCAATGTCTAAAATGAATGACATACTTTCTCTGGGAAGGCTGTCCCTCCTAAAGATTCAATAACCACTCCAAATAGCACTACCAAATGGGCACCAAGTATTAAAACATATGAGCATATGGAAGAGATTTCACAGTTACACTACTCTTGTACATATACCCAAAAAGATGCCCCACCATAATACAGGGGCACATGGTTCACTATGTTCATAGCAGCCTTGTTTGTGATGGCTATAAGCTGGAAACAACCCAGATGTCCCACAACAGAAGAGTAGATACAGAAAATGTGGTTCATTTACACAATGGAATATTATTCAGTTATTAAGAATGAGATAAAAAAAAAAAAGAGCGAGGTCATCATGAGTTTTGCAGGCAAATGAATGGAACTCAAAAATATCATCCTGAGTGAGTTAACTCAGATCCAAAAGGACATGAATGGTATGTACTCACTAATGAGTGCATACTATCCCCCCAAAAAAGTACAGAACCCCCAGGATACAATCCACAGAACTCAAGAAGGTTAATAGGCTGAAGGGCCCAAGGGAGGATGGTTCAATCCCACTTGGGAGGGAAAAGAAAGCAATCATGGGGAGGGAGGGAAGGGGGGGGAGGGAAATGGATGGAAGAGGGGAGGGGGAGGGGAAAGGGGAACATGATCAGGTATTGAGGGGAGGGAACAGGAGTGAAGAGCCCTAAGGGTCAGCCAAATTAATGGAAAGATGCAATTTTAGGGGTGAGAGTGGGACCCTCTAGAATACACCTGAGTTCTGGGAGGTGAGAGACTCTCAGGACTCAAAGGGAAGGGCCTTAGATGAAATGCCCAACAGTGGGGAGAGGGAACTTGGAGTCCACTTCTAGCAGAAAGACAGGGCATCAAGTAGAGGAATGGGGTTGCCATCCCATAGTCAAAAACAATGACCCAGAATTGATCCTGTCTGAAATAACTGCAGGGACAAAAATGGAGAAGAGATTGAGGGAAAGGAGGTACAGTGACTGGCCCAACTTGGGATCCATATCAAGGGGGTTCCAAGGCCTGACACTACTACTGATGCTATGCTGTGCTTACAGACAGGAGGCTATCATGGCTATCCTCCAAGAGGCCCAACAAGCAGCCAACTGAGACAGATACAAATACTTACACCTAAGCAATGGACTGAAGTTGGGGACCTTTGCGGTTGAATTAGGGAAAGGTTAGAAAAAGCTGAGGAGGAGGACTATCCCATAGGAAGACTAGCAGTCTCAACTAACCTGGACCCCTGAGATCTCTCAGAAACTAAGCCATCAACCAGGCAGCATACAGGAGCTGGTCCGAAGCCCTTGACACATATGCAGCAGAGAACTGCTTGGTCTGGCCTTAGTGAGAGAAGGAGCTCCTAACTCTCGAAAGACTTGAGGGCCTAGGGAGTGAGGAGGCCTGGTGGAGGGGCGACATCCTCTTGGATGTAGAGAGGAGGAAGTTGGGATGAGAAACTGTGGGAGGATGAACCTGGAAGGGGTAATAACTGGACTGTAAAAAAAAAAAAAAAAGTAAATAAATAAATAAATAAATAAATAAACAAACCACCAAAGGTCTCAAACCCACAATTCTGCCCCAAACTGGTTCTTGGGTTCTTTTAAACAGGAAGAGTCTTACACGAAAGGCACACTCTATAACACTTGCGACATCATTAAACCATCATTTCATTGTCCGTCATTACTGCCATAGAACCACACCCTTAGTTTTTAGGACTTACTATGGAGTCTTCTAAGCCGTCCAGTGTGAGCAACACACTGTAAACAGTCAGCTGATAGTGCTTGAATTTAGTCCAACCAATACTTAGTCTGTTGGTATTGTCATCTTTTCATATGCCTGCCTATCTTGCAAAACTTAGAATAGTATCCCAGGAAAAATTCAAATCAAATGTCAAAGGGATTTTTGACATGGGATTACATGAACTTTAAATTGTGCACCCTGGAGTTCTTTGTCAGAACACTTATCATGAGCCTTTTTAGATTAATAATATTCCTGGCATTCTATATATTATCTAGTGTCTAAGGTGTCAGCACTGTTTCCCAAGTTTCAACAAAAGGTTGTGAACATTTTAGACATCAGAAATATTTGGAATTTTTGTTACATTTTCAGGTAATTAACAATAATTATACATATTTATAGAGTTCAAGGGGCCATATTTATGAGTGTGTATGACAACTAATATATATTCAGAAAAATTCTTCTCAAACTGAATACTGTATAATATTATCTAAAAGACAGCCTCTTCTTTGACAGTACTAGCCTCCTGTGTAAACACCCTTTGGTTATATCCTTATCAGAATGAAGTAAGACTTTATTTGATCCTTTACCATTTATCCTTTCCTGTACTTAAACAGACATGGTATACCTAAGTAGTGGGAACCACACAAAAACATTTCAATCAGCCTTGGTAAGAAATACTCTCTTCATCATACTGACTCATGCAATTATTACATGTGACTTCCATTTTTAAAAGAAGATTTCAAAAGTGAAAGTACATTTTGTTTTTCATTGGAACACCAAAATTGTTTTCCATAATTGGTTTTAAAAAGTCCTCATCCTACATAACACTAACCAGGTCTATGATTGCAGACAACAGGATGAATTAATTGACGTCAGCCATAAAGTGGAGATGGCATGCAGGAAGTCCTATCACAGCCATGATTAGCTCCATGTACACTCTGCTGTGACATAAAAATACACCCACACTCCCTAGCAGCCACTCAGCCTACAGCATAACATCTCCAGTGTCATGATGTGTCAGTATCTATCTAATCACCTGAATCACCATGGCAATGATTGTCACATCTGAGTTGAGTGCAGAACATAGAAGCAAGGTCCTTTTATCTGGTAATGCTCAAGATTCCTCAGGTTTTCAGTTTTGATGTGAATCCATAGCATCGTCTCATTAGTTTCTGCCAAGCCCCTTTCACCTTCCTATTCCTTCGACTGTAAATCATAGGATGCAGCATGGGGGTCAGAATCTCATAAAATAGAGAAATCAACTTCTCCTGAAGGACAGAGGTGCTGGAGTGGGGCTGTATGTAAGTGAAAATGGCTATGCCATAGCACAGAGTGACCACAGTAAGGTGGGAGGCACGAGTGTGGAAGCTTTCTTTCTTCCCTCTTTGTACTGGATCTGTGGTTCAGTGTGGATCATCCCTTTTGGACTGGATACTGGAATGCTCTGCAAGTAGGATAGGAGAAACAGCCAGGATTGTGACAGAATCTGCATCATTTCTGAAAAATGAGTAACAACTTGGATAACACAAGGCAATTTTTGGAAACTCCACATTTTCACTGGCCAACCCTGGTTTCTAAGACATAGAGATTTGTGCCTGGTAAGTTAGAGAAATGGTGAACAAGAACTCAAGGTCCAATCTTCTTATAAGCTTTGCTTCAAAATTGTATTTTGAAACTATAATCTTGACCCCATTTTGAGCTTTCAATTAGATCAGACAAGAGTAGAAAATGGAAATCCTTTTTATGATAGGGAAATTAGTTATATGCTACTGCATTGTATATACATTTGATGTATACATTAAACACCATATCTTCATTATTAAAATATTGCTTTTGTTGAATCATATTAAAAGTATAACAAGATGCCTTCTCCTATAATCCAGTTTGTGTTCATTATATAGAACTGAAACACAATGCTTTATTTATATAGCAAAGAAATACTAAAAATGTTTGTTTTCCTAATATAAAACTTTTCACATAACGTAATACAGATATCAGAACATTTAATCTTGTTAGTTATAATTTTTAATTCACAAAAAACTGTCCATGTAGTCTCAAATTTATTTTACATTTACAGTGGGCTTATAAATAATGTTTGTTCAGAGAAGTGAAAGTCCTAAGTACCCAAGCAGAGTACATGTAGGCAAATGTTTCTATTATGCTGGTCAAAGTAACTGACAAGGAAAAGCAGACACACACACTTTTGAAGTTGAAGACATTAAGTCTAATCTTTTAGTAGGAATAAAAACTATGAGGTTATGAAACACTCAAACTTCACTGCCAAACAGCCTGCTCCAATAGCCACGAATAGAATGAGCTAGTCAACAACAAGAAAGTACATCTTTGTTTCAAATGTAATAGACCATTCACCCAGACAGGCTATATCCATGCTAGTCAGTCTTGATTATCGGCTTGGCTTGATCTGAATGAGCTAGAACACTGAGACATATCACTGAGAGTGTCTATGGAGGCTTTTCCTCAGAGGACTGGTTGAGAGTAAACAGCCCATCCTGAATGTGGGCACCTTGATGCCTTGAACTGGAGACTTAGACATAATAAGAGCAGGAATTCTCTTCCTAGGAGAGGAATGATGCAAAATAAACTTCTCCACCATGGCTACTCTGATTGCCATGCCTGGCAATGATTACAGCCTCTAGCTTAAGGAATAAGAAAAAGAACAAATTTAACTCAGAGGGAAAAGTAATTTTATAAACATACTTTCATAACAGAAGAGGAGACCTTTGCAAACTGATATGATAAGAAGACATTACTCTCATACTAAAAAAAAAGAAAAACTAATGTTGAAAACAAACAAACAAACAAACAAACTATAAGCCCAAATCCCTACTTAACACAATGCAAACTTCTTAACAAAATACCAATGAATTCAATCAGAGATTATGTGAAAAAGATAATATAACATGATAAAAAAATTTAAACAAATGCTTGCAAATTGATCAGTATGATTCAAATATCAACAGACAAAAGACCGTATGACTGGCTCAGTAGAAGCAGAAAAAGCACTTTTCACATTCAACATCTAGCCATAATAAACACAACATTAAATAATTTGAGATGGATTTCTTCAGCCTGATAAATGCCATTTATAAGAAAGCCCACAGTCTTCACATCATCTCAGTAATGGATCAACTGCTGTGGCCTCTTCTCTGCTCACATCTCCAGTGAACCATGCAGATCTGTTCCTCTAACCTTCCTTTCCCTCACTCAATCCCTTATCCCAGACCCCCTCTACAGTAGGCATTCCCTAGGAAGCCATTGGCCACTCTGTCCAGGGAAGTACCTAACACCCAAGGAAATCCAGAGACACCAAGAATTAATGAGGATGACTCACTACATTGAGGATATAGAACCTGAAGAGGTCACCTTCTTTAGTCAGGCAGGAACCCCAGTGGAGCAATAGAGATACCAACCTGTTGGAGGAAATATTTAAAAGAGATACTGCAAGTCCTAGCACTAGACTCTGCTACTCTCTGCCCCAGTGATCTTACTGAACAGGTCTTATCTTGTGGAGACTCTCTGACTCAGAGCTCCAAAATCTCTCCACCCAGATAGCTAAGTTCCCACTGGTGGGTCACTACCAAGCCAGCCCAATGCTTCAAAACGCCCATAGCCTTGTGGTGCACATAAGGCAAACCCACGCTTTGCCTCCGTACCTTTCTCTATTGAACCCAGATGAGCCGCTGCGTGAAGGAAAACACAACACAAACTTAGTTCAGAAATGGTAACTCAATCTCTGAGTGCAAAAACTAAAATCCTAATATTGTAAGCCTTATTACATCTAAATCCTCCTCCGGAGGCAAATCCTGACGAATCTGCCATTGAAACTTGGAGACACTAGTAACTACATCTTGTCCTCATGCTGTCCCTGTCCAAAAATATCCCTCTCCTGCTTCCTCTCTTCTTCCATCCAACCTGGAAGTCCCATCTATCAACCAAACTTTCAACCCAAAAGTTACTCTGTCTACAATAAATGCAGACAGACTGGAGGACTGAGGTCAACTACTAACTGGCCCAACTTGAGACCCATCCAATAGGCAAGCACCAATCCCTAACACTATCAATGATACTCTGTCATGCTTGCAGACAAGAGCTGAGTGGCTCTACCTACCAGCTGACTCAGACAATAGACACCCACAGACAACCAGTAGATGCAGCTTGGAGATGCATGAAAGAATAAGAGGAAGGATTGCAGGCACCAGAGAGGATGAAAACTCCACAGGAAGATCAACAAAGTCAACTGACCTGGACTATTGGGGCTTTCAGAGTCTGAACCACCAGCCAAAGAACATACAAGACTAGGCCTAGGTACATATGTAGCAGATGTTCAGCTTGGTCTTCATGTGGGTCTTGAACAACTGGAAGAGGAGCTATCCCAAACACTGCTGCCTGTATGTGGGATATGTTCTGCCTTGCCTGACCTCAGTGGGAGAGGAAGTGCCTAGCTTCAGAAAGACTTGAAGTGCCAGGGTGGGGAGATACCCATGGGGGTCCCCACCTGCCAAGAGGAGAAGGGAGAGATGCGGGAGAGGGTGACTGGAAGGAGGACAGTGAGCAGGATGTAAAGTGAATAAGTAAAAAAAAATAATAATAATTAATTAATTTTTTTAAAACAGGATCTTTGCTTTCACTTTTTTCCTCCAAATCCAATGTCCCAATCTCATCCTCAGCTCTATAGCAGACTATCTGTTGTGGCCTCTTGAAGTGGAAGTTTCTGGATATGTCATGTGATGCAGAGTCACGTGGTGTTTTGCTAAGGCAAACTCATGTTGCATTTTTCTGAGGCGAGACCTGTGGGAAGACATGTGATGTTTGGAGAAAGTATAAATAAAATTCATTGGACAGTGACTGCATACTTGCATATCTAACTTTGAAATGCTTTTTTGATCTAATGTCTTCATCTTTGCTGATCTTCACTTTGTTGAGAGAGGCAGGGCAAAGAACTTTTCCTGTCATCCCTGCTGGTCCTGGTCACTTCTGCTGACTCATGCTGATTTGGTGGAGGCCTGGCTGTTTCTGCAAGATCGTGCCACTGCTGCTGATTCGTGTTTGGTATCCTGACACTAATGAACTTGATTGACTGCTGTTATCCTAACAAACGGTGATTGGGATAGCCCCAAGGAACTATTTCTAAACAGGTCCACATCCCTTTGTCCTATTTACCATCTTTGCTCCCCGACTGTTGGATGGTAGGAGAGAAGGGGGATCAACGCGTTTCAGAACCCTTATTAAAAAGTAGGTTTTAAAAATTGAAGCCTATAGCCTCTCCTCACCCTCTGCCTCCATTCCCAATGAACTAATCAGGAACTGATGGAACACTCTGCTTTCCTTCCTCCCCTGATCCCCCTCAACCATCCCTTATTCTAGTACATCCATATTCTGAAGTGTCAATTTCTAACACCTAGAAGCAGATTGTACCCAAGACCTCAAATGCACACCAAGCAGGCTCCTCAAAGTGTTTCCTCTGATAACACACAGCCATTCTATCCTCTTGAGATCCAGTATGGGCAACAGAACTCAGGAACAAAACATTCCCCCAATAAAGATGAGAGCAGATATCAGCATCTAGAATTACAATATTCCCAAACCCAGATGCCTAGACACTAGTGTAAAAACGCAGTTGCTAATAGCCAGGACAATATGTCCTGTAGAGGTGCACAGGCTCATCTAGTTTTTGTCATGTAAGTACTTTCATGTCAGAACTTGCCAAAATGCCTCAGAGACATACAGGAGCAAATGTTCAGAATAAAATTTGCTGAGGTTGGCACCAGAGGCAGCAGACAGTTCAATTTCCAGATTTGGTAAATATTCTAGGTCTGAAAGTGGCCAGGGGGCTTCTTACATATGAAGTTCAGACCAAGAGTACTACAATGATGTCTACATAGAATCAATGGTACCAAATCAGTTTTGAATGTTTTCCCAGTATCAATAAACTCAGAGGCTAATTCTCAGAGACTATTTAGGCATTTTAGTACCTCTTAGAAATATATTTTCTGCTCAGGTTAGCCCATGTGTACTTCTGAGGCTTATCACTAGGAATAGTAGAGGATAATGAGTGATGGAAACATGGAGTGTAAGCCAGTGAGATTTTCCTTTAAATATTTTTATGCTGAGCTATCATAAGAAAAGTTATAATGGAGAACTTTTGTTTTATTTATTTTTCATTTTTTCATCTGAACTGTATTTAAAAGTGTGGCCCAAGCTATAACCACAAGGAAAAGATCTTCAAATGATGGTTACAGAACTTAGCCCTTGAACCCAGGCATCATCAGGCTGAGCTTTTTGCTGATGCAACTGCTGGTTTCCATCAGCCTTGCCCTAGAGATGATGGCTCAGCCCAGATAAGGTGTACAAGGCCTCCCAGGCGGTCAGCAGTGGCCTCTCTGGACAGCTTTCCAAGTCAGTCTTCTATCCCTAATTTAAGCACGCAGCACCAACTTACAGAGATCCATTTAGATTTCTTTTATGGCTGTCTGTATTCTTTGGGAAACCCTCAGTACCACCCCATCTTTCTAAATTTCCTCACCTTTTCTGCTTTGCTTCCATAGGAAAGTTTCCTAGTTTTGTAAAATTATATAATTCCTTAAAACACTAAAACACATGCCCAGTTTCTTCCCAACCTAAAGGCTGGTGTGCTTTTTTCTCTTTCTTACTTTTTAACCACAAACTCACAGATCTTGACAAGAGAGGATGGAAGAAGGATTTGCAGAAGACCGTCCAAGACCAGTCAGAGCTGGAATAGCCACTGGAGAAATTAGATGTAACTCGAGGCTATTTTAAATACACAATACCTTCTTGATTATTATAATTTACATATGCATAAAGTACAAAATTTCCAAATTTGACATTCTTTTCCAAGTGAGTTTCTATTGTCTTAAGTCATTGTAAGGCATAAGGATGTATTGTAGCCCTGTGGTAGACTATTTTCTTATCAGGCTCAAGACCTAGGTTTCAATCACTTGCACCTATAAAAAGCAAAAACAAAATGAATGAAAACAACAACAAAAGACAGTCAAATGAAAATCACAGCCATCCTTGGTTATCCCGTGGGAATGAGTTCCAAGACTAGAACACTAGACATGAACAGGACAGCATTGCATAGATTGCATGATCTATGTCTACCCATCCTCTGGCATGAGCTTTGTGTCATCTCTAGAGTCCTTACAAGATGCAATGCCAATGCTAAGTAAGTTCAGGGAGCAATAGCAAGGAAGAAAGTCTGAAAATTTTTGTACAAATATACTTTTTTTCTCAAACATTTTCAAGCCTCATAGGTTGAGATTCATGTTTGTAGAAGCTCGTGGACAGAAGGATGGTTCACAGCAAAGGGCCAGAAGACAACAACTCTTGAGTGTAGTGTGGCTCAATTTTCTTTCCTAATATTTAACAATTAGGCTAATAAGTAAGCAGAATAAATGCTACATTGGCTTTACCTAACAAATCTAAAAAGAAAAATCCAAAATGATCAAAGTAATTCCCAGGAATTTAACTGCAAGCCAGAACAAAGCTCACAGCAATATAATGGATGTCAAAAATATGCAGCACTGAAATCAATAAAATCACAGTGACTTAGCAACTGTGTATACAAATGGGGCAGGATAACATGACCAATTTTATGACGGAAAATAAAGGAAAGAATAATGAAGTTCTTAGAACTCACAGAACAACAGTACAGGTTCTGCCATAACCTACAACACGAGAATTGTTTTTTAAAGCATTACCTTGTGTAGCTTGTGTCCCAGAGAGTCACCACAAATTACTGTGCAGAAATTAAAAGTAACATTTTGAAAGAGCTGGTAATAGCCTGGACATAGAATATTTTTGCTATAATGCTTAAATTATGAACTTGCATATATAGTTTCTTTGTTTAATAGCCCCAAGTAAACCATTTCATCACTATAAACCTTTATTCATCTAAAATGCAGACAACAGTATCTTCCTTTTCTGACTGTGTGAGAAAAAGTGGCAGCTGTGTGCATGCTCAATCCTTTACAACCATTGTAAAAACTACTTCTTCTTATGATGCTCCTCACTTAACATATACTACTCACATTTTAAATGCTTTATTTTCAATCTACTTAGATTGGAGACTTAGTCACTAACATACTTCTGTTAGCCAGAACAGTGTCTGGCACACAATGTGCAGACATTGTATTTGTAGGGCTGTGTGTACTATAAGTGCTCAAAGGAATCTTGTGATGGACCAGTTCTAGGTATTGATTGGTGTACACACAAACGTACTCACATCATAAAATGACATAAAATGATGCAGGTATTGTACAAAAGAGCACACTCAAAAGTGGGGAAGCTCCAGTCAGCTCTGCAAAGTGTACTAACTCTGCTTCCTGTTTGTTATACATGAAGCTACACCCAGCATGGTTCGTTTTGCAACTTCCTCTGAATCTTTATTTCAAAATTAAAAATTATGAATGTTTTTATATTACATTTTATTTGTTGTGTGTGTGCACATACATGTGCCACAGTGTCCATTCAGAGGTCAGAGGTCAACCTGTGGTTGGGTCTTCTCCTTCCACCATGTCTATCCCTGGGATTAAATCTGGTTGTCAGATTGGCAGCAAGCACCTTTACCCTGAGCCATCTTGACAACTCTAAAAGTCTTGGAAAGTTAACCATTAAGGCACAGTCTAGAACTGTTTTTTGTTTGTTTGTTTTTGTTTTTAAATTTAAAAAACTTAACAGTGTTGATTAGCTTTCTTTTACAATGAGATTTATTTTATCTTTCTATTTAAAGTCTTAATGGAAAAAATGTAAGGAGCACTGATTTTTATTGTTCTTTGGTTTTTCTTTAACTATTCAGCCCATTTTCTTAATAGGAAGAGCACTGAGATAATCCTTGACATTTGAAGGCACCTACTCTCCCCAGCTCCAGCTCCTGAAGTCAAACTCCTAATTTTCACTAAGGTCAGAGTAGTTGCACAGCATAACAAACTTCATGGATTGTTATAGAAACAGCGTTGAAATTTTCTGATATAAATATCATCTCTAAAAAACATTGCTCATCTTCCTTCTGCCTTTCCCACAATCTGTTTGCCCAAAATTTAAACCTCATTGGAAGATCATATTTGCTTATTCCTGGCTACTTTGCCAAAAGTAAAATTTTCTCCTTACCCCACCCATCTGAAGCTGAAGACAATGGTCTCTGTCATTCGACCCCCTAATATCCTTGCAACATAAAGGCTCATGATTAATAGTTCACATTCAAAGAAAGAAGCTCATCTTTTGACATTGTGTTTATTTATTTTAGTGGACAGCATCCTGCCTTTTTCTGTGTGTATTTCTTTATCTAATAGCCACTTGTTGATCATTTTCGACAGCCTGGCAGATGTAGAAAACTTCTAAGTGTAGATTAGAAAGTGCTTCTAAGAGGAAACTTTGTCAGATTCAGTGCCTCAGACAGAACTTAATATTTTGAAAAAGAATAAGGAAGTCAATAGAACGCTAAGCACTTTTATTTAAAAAAAAAAAAACAGAACAAACAAACAAAAAATCGCACTGCTCTGTGAATCCCTTCACATTAAAAGCTCTTTAAACTTCTTGTAGTCAGAAACACATCCACCTCCAATGGCAGTCCCTCCCCCTACCCTATTACGTCTCTGACGATGCATCTCATCGTTCAACTCCTGTTTTGACAATGAAGAGGAAGCCTCACTTCTAGGCTGATAAGCAATGATCGTTCACTGAGGATATGTATCATCTTCAAAACTGCCAAGGCTAGCCAAGCCAAGGAAAGACTGAAGACTGCAGAGATGAGACAGTCAAACATCTCATGCCCTGCAGTCATAAATGACATATTTGGGACAATTAGTCAACCTCAAATTGGATCTGAAAATTCCATATTGGTAATGTAACAGTGGTAGGCATTCTGTTGATCTGTATTACTTATAAAAAGGTTTTTCCTTGAAACTCAGAGGGGACTGGAGCATCATTTAAACAAATTGATCTCAAAGGCTTAGTTGTAAGTATTCTCTGCTCTTTAAATTGTGCTACAATTTGGGTGATTTTAACAGCAATGGTGGCTTCTATCAGGAGCAGTTTCACATAATCCTTTGTCTCCCACCTCACTAATAAAATGGAGTTGATTTTCTCTGCATTCAAAAGCATCGGTACTAGACTGTATCTCATAGTCAGTGTCTAAAGAAGCAACTGCAGACCCCTGATTCTGTGTCTCCCTGGAACAGGTTGTCCTCTTGGGACAGCACAGTGTAATGTCATGGAGAGCAAGGGTCATTGTTCCTGCTGTTAAGTGAGATTAGGCAGAAAGGCTGGCCTTTATCTTGTCTTTCTAGTTGAAATATTCATAAAGACAATAACATGGACAAGTTTTGTTTTGTTTTTTTAATTAAAGTCCCATTTGGAAGCTTAAATGTCCCAAAATTCCTAGAGATGTTGCTCTTAGAGTTGATTTTAAATAACAGTTTTAACTGGAATATTCAACTTCCAAACTAAAACAAATTCAGAAGTATTTGATAGCTATGGTTCCAAAGGAATAGTCTAAAGTGGGAGTGGAGGAGCTGTCTTTCAGATTTTCAAAGTTATACAATATAAAGAGTCACATGTATAGACATGTGTATGTGTGCATACATGCGCACATGCGCACATGCGCACACATGCACACATAGAAATCACCATGAAGAAACCGATTATAAGGAATCTGTTCTTACAGTTGTGACGATTAACCAACTCCAAGGTCTTCAAGGCTTTTTGATAAGCTTGAGACCTAGAAGTCTAATGGTTTGGTTCAGTTAGTATCCAAAGGTCTGAGAATCAGGGGAGCTGAAGGCCAACGAGGTCTGACCCAGGAAAGCATTTGTTTCCATCCACATCCAAAGACAAGATGTGTACACCTTTGATCTCAGTACAGGGAGGTACAGGCAAGTGACTCTGAGTCTTGAGGCTAACCCAATCTACACAGCAAGTCCTGTCTCAGAAAAGAAAGAAGAGGGGGAAAGGTAATGTCCCAGTAAGAAAGCAGTTGAATAGGAAGAATCTATAAGTTGTGGGAAAGTCAGCCTTTCCTTCCATTCATACTATAATTAGGAAAAACAATCTTCTTTCATTACTTTCATAGACACTTATATAACTGTGTCCATCCAAATAAGCAGGCAGTACATATCCCAGCTAAATTGATCTATAGCATTAACCATCATAGCAATGATACTGCAGAAAGAATCAAGCTATCAAGTTATTAAAAGCACAAAGTGCAATGACTTCCTCATCAAACGCCACCAGGCATCATTGCTACAAATAGCTCTAAATGCAAGCTGCCCGTGCCCTAGGGCACAGCTAATTGCCACCTGCTCCCTTGTCCTAGGGTGCAATATTTGTCTGGTGACAGTCACTGGATCCCCAGTGTGAGGTGGGATCCTAATGAACAACTGTGTCTCCCACTCTCAGAATGGAGACTGTGGTACGAGTCCCTGCCACTTACTATTTCTAGTGTTAAAAGCCTAGGAAGTCCACAAGATGCCTCGTCCTTGGCTTTTCTTTTGGAGACCTTCCAAGTGTTTTGCAATTCTGTGTCCCTATCTCAACTCAAGTTGCCACATTGCTGGGATTGCCCGTTACCCACCAAGGGGGGCACCATGCGGTGAATCATTGGAAGTAGGATTACAAGCCCAAATGCCTTCAAAGGTCAGACGCTAATGTATATGGCTACCACGGTGAGAGCTGCAGGGGTCTGCTGTGTCTGTGGATCAGAACCGTGTGAGGGGAGCTGTGGAGATAGGTGTTTGCAGATTACGAACTCTTTCCTGCAGACCAGGGCCCCTTGGAGCTGAGCTGGTGCTCGCCTGCCAAGCCAGTTGCATTGCTTGCTTGCCATAGCCTCCTCTCAAAGGAGACAACCTGCATGCCTGCAGGCCTCTCCTCACACACACAGAGGATAAGGGACCACTTTTAGTTTGGATTGTCCCTCGGTGGACAAAGGAACCCCAAAATACAGGCAGCAGAAAGGGTTTGTACGGTTAGAAATAGAGGATGCTAATGAAACTTAGGTGCTTTCGTGTGTGTGTGTGTGTGTGTGTGTGTGTGTGTGTGTGTGTGTGTGTGTGTACATTTTCAGGAGCCATCCATCTTAGTTTTGTTATTGTTGTTTTGTTTGTTTCATTTTGTTCTTAGACAGTGACCCAAAGCTCACCAAGTAGATTAGGCTGGTTGTCCACTAACCCACAGGGATTCATTCATCTGTCCCTGCCTCCTCAGCGCTGGGATTACAAGCCTAAGCCACTACACTTGGCTTTTTACTTGGGCTCAAACTCTGCCCCTCATGCTTGTGTGGCAAACAGACTGAACTAGGTCCTCTTTGCCCTAACCTACAGATCACTGGGCAGCCACCCCACCCTCCCTCCATCCCTTCCCCCACCCTATTTTCAGTGTCTTGGGGGATGCAGAGATACATCATCAGTGCATTTTGCTCCTCCCTGCTCAGTATGGAGAAAGCATACTGTCCTTCACCGCTGAGGTCCTTGTCACAGTCCATCCTCTCCCAGCTCCAGTGCTTCTGCTCTTCTGAGTGTTTCATGCTCTTTTCTAAGAAGTGCTGGGCTCTGGAGAAAAAGAGGAAAGAGGGGGGGCCTGGGAGTTCTAGAAGACTTTTCTCACACATTATCACAGTGCGTTCCAATTCTTAAAGCAGCAGAATTTGAAGTGGTAATAAGTGGTTCTTAGAGACCAAGGCAAGTGTTCTGTTGATATGATCTGCCCACTCCACATTCTGCCTATGGAACTGTACTGTCTCAAGGAGGAAACTGAACAATCCAGGGGAGAAGAGGGCTGAATGGCATGAGAGACATGGTCTCAAAAAGAAGGTCAAAGAAGAGAGGCCAGCTAGAATTGGGGTGGAACAGGACCAGGCTACCTTCAGTCAGGTTACAACCAAAGCACACTGTGAGACAATGTTTGAGAAAAGACTCTTCAAATTCCCAGAGGCTGTCAGAAATATGCTGGGAGCCTGGTGCTGGCTCCCCTCTTTTCTCTTTTTCTCCAGGGCCCAGAACTACTTGGCAAAGAACATGTAAGTAACAGTCAGAGGAAGAATGGGCACAAAGGGGCTGGGTGTGGATGGAGATGTGACAAAGACCCCCAGAGAATGATTTGATGTTGAGTTAGGTGCCATCAAGCTGAAGGTCAGTGATGAAGGGACCCACATTGCAAGGAGGACGTTCTAGTTTCAATAGAGTGGAGTCAATCAATGTGGCAGTATGATGCAATCACCAATGTCTGGAATTACCTGTCCCCTTTCAGGTTAAAGCAGATGTTTGCATGATCTTTGTCACATGTACTGGTAAAGTCCCATTTTAACCCTGATAGAGACAAGTATCACAAACCCAGAACAAAAACGTCCTAACATATATTTGGTGAAAGACACATGACCCCTTAGAAACCATATATCATTCTAAAGCTTGTTAGGATACAATGTTACAGAGCCAAGAAGTTGTAGTCCAGATGGAATTAGGCTTGCTAGTTATCTGACCTTGAGCTGAAAAGTCATTTGGATAGAACCAGTGAAATGGATACCAAGGTCCCCTAAGGAACTGAGGGCATCAGAAAGCTAAGAAGATGCCATAGCAGAAGTATAGGGTGGAGAGATGAGCCCACTGCCTCTGCAGAGCAGAGAAAGTCAGATAATTTGAGGCACTCTCGGGAAACTGGAGAAGGGAGGAAAATGATTCTTCCTTTGATTTTCCAGAAAGAATGGTAGCTTTGCCCAGTGGGACCTGTGCCAGGCTTTTGATGTACAAAATTATAAGATGCCAGAAGGGTGTTACTTAATTCACCTCCTTGTCAGGCAATTTGTTGTAGCAGCTACTATTATACTTGCTAGTATATGAAACAAAAGATGCAACAGCTTCAAACTCCAGATATTTAGATCAGTGAGATGGCTCAGTGGGTAAGGGCTCTTTTTGCCAAGTCTGACAACCTGAGTTTGATCTTCAGGACCTCCATTGTGCAATGAAAGAACTGTATCCTACAGGTCCTACAGGTGGACCTTTGACCACCACACACAGGCTGAGGCTGTTCATGGTTCGCTCCCACATTAAAAATGGGCACACAGGCACACATAAGAGTGTGTACATTCATGCACGCGCGAGCGCGCATACACACACACAGGCAGACAGACAATAAATGAATAATCCGGGATTTTCACTGGTTTACCTAACTCATCACACAGCAGGGTTCTATTTTATAGTAATTCAGTGGTTGTGAACGCATGAATCAGGAGCTGATGTGTTCCTTCTTAGTCTTCCTCTTTCGTAAGATATAACAAAATGTAATCACACTCTTTTACCAAAACTTGACTTTTTCATTACATTTAATATAGGACCAATAGATTTAATTCTTCTCTTAATATAATTGTGTATAATTTCCGACAAATCTCTATTGTTTTATCAATGTTCTATTTGTTCAAAGTGTTTGTTTATCTATCTATCTATCTATCTATCTATCTATCTATCTATCTATCTATCTATCTATCTATCTATCTATCTATTTATCTATCTATCTTGCAAATTGCAAATTGGCCCGCTGCACGTCCAAGGAGTTGGGACTTCATCTCCATCCCAGATATAGGGTTGCATCTTGGAACAGAAATTGACACAAAGGAGAGCCTCTGAGATCTGGGGGTAGGCAGCCTAGCACCGCCCACATCCCCGTCTGGCCAATCAGTTCTCGGGGCCGCCCATTGCTTGCTCCCCTTCTCTGCCAGTGACTTTCCACGTCCCCCAGCCTCTGGTCCACCGCCCATTCCTTGCAGGCCCGAAGCTTCTTCCCCTGGGAAGCTTCCTCCTCCGTTGCTGTCGAGCTTCGGAATCAGCACTTCAGGGAACAGCGAGGCAGAGTGAGTCGGGGTCAGCGATTGGGTCTGCACCAGGAGAGGCCTGCGATGACAAAGGGTGGGGTGCTTCTCGGGAAAAGGGCTGGAGGGGGGGAGGGTGGCGAGTGTCCTGAGGCTGCGTGGTGGGCTGATGTGGGCACCCCGGGCGTGCCAAGGTGGCTGATGCATTCCACAGTGAGAGCTTTCCACTGCTTTAGATATCTCCTTCAGTCTTCCTGCATTGTTATCCCTTCGCCAGCCAGGAACCCCCTCCCCTCCGTCCTCATTTCCTTGTTGAGTGGTTTGTGTTCAGCAGGGAGCCATTGGGATTTGATCAAAGGAACCACAGAGGTTCCGGAGGGAGGCTCCACACAGAATTCTTTAAGGGCCACAGTCTCTGCTTAGCCTTCTGTCCCCGCCCTCAGGTAAAAGTCCTTTCCATGTCCTTTAGGCACTCAGGGGCCTGGAGTGAGTTTGCTCTGAGAGATGGGTGGGAGGATTTGGGCCAGGTGCTGCTAAATGGGTTTGGGGCTTCTGGAGAACGCAGGTCTGGAATGCCTTTGGCGTGCAGCAGTAGAGGCTTAGATTATCTAGTAGGCAGATAACCACCCTCCACCCCCAAGCTGGCCTCCTGGGTTGGCCCAACCTGAAGGGAAGGGAGCCCCAAAGGACAAAATGGGAAGGGGAAAAGGATCTTGCCAATTAGACAATCGTGGAATCGCTTCTCGGCCTTTTGGCTAAGATCAAGTGTAGACAATCGTGGAAAAGTGGAGGACGAATCCCTTAAAGAGAAGAACGGAATGTCTCTTGTCTATGAGCTGACCAGCCAACCATTTGTCCATTCTCCAAAGGATTTTCGAACTGATTGCGTTTCAGCTCTTCACTTTGTTTTGCTTTGCTTTAAAGATTTAAGAATAAAAAGAATGTATATATCATTCCAAAGTGATCTAATCTACAAGATTAATGAAATAAATGCCTGACCATCTTGTGAGTAAAAAAATAAGGCTTGAATACCATATTGGAGGGTCTCATTTCTGCCCCTCCCTGCCTGAGACTTGGCATCCTTCCCGATTTCCCTTTTAACTACGCTGTTTTGGGTTCTACGTTTGTGTGTAAAACATGTGTGTTGCTTTATGATTTTGTTATACTTTCATTTCGTGAGTATATATCCCGTATATTCTTATATTTCTGGGATTCACCCTTGTTTTTACTTCTTTCATTTTTATTTCTCATGGTTTAATACCCTATACTTATTCTACGATTAGGCATTTAGTTTTCTCGTTTGGGGGAATGTAGTCATTATTTTATGTGACAAACTATTCCAAACATGTAACAGTATAAAATCAATAATAAACAACAAAACCACTTCTAATATTTCTTTGCCACCTCCCAATTTCTGTGGATCTAGGCTCCACTTAGCTGGAGTCTCTGACTGGAGGTCCTCACATGCTGTAGTATAAAGGGATATTGCCTCAGCCTAACTCAAGGCTCATAGGAGCTATCACAGGATTGTTGCAGACTTGGGACCTCCCTTATTTCAGCTGGGCATGTCTTTCTTTGTAGTGTGGGCCTCATTATAGAGGCTTGCTGCGACATAATATCTTGCTCCCTCTACCCTCATCTCAGAGTGAGGGCTTGCCAAAAGAAAGGCATGAACCAGATGATCTTTTTCCCCTCTAATCTCAAAAATGCCATCTCTTTATTTTTGTCAATTCTATTCTTGATTGCCCCCACCCCATATACACATTCATGGGGTGGATTTCACATGGGCATAGACACCTACAGGCAAACATTACAAAGACTGTCTACTATGGCAACCACATAATGTCTTCTAACACCCATGACTATGTGTGCAAGTGCTTCTCTACAGCATGCATCCAAGAGTAGAATAAATAGGTCATAGGATTGTATATACATCCAGCTTTATTAGGTCATTTCTAAGTTCTTCCTCAAGCGCCAAACTAGTTGGCACTCGTTCCAGCAAAGGGTCAGAGAATTTGATGCTCCACAGACCTGTCATAACAAATTACGTTTTTAGTCTGACAAGTATGTAGTAGTAGCATTCCAGTACGATTTTACTTAGCATTTCCACAGAGCTAAGAAGCCAGGCTGCCTTTTGTATATGCCAATCAAGAATTCGGCTTTCTGTCTGCATTGCTGATACCTGGTTTGTACATAATCTCCTAGTAAGTTGTTGTTCTGTACCAAGTTGACTCATTGGAGTCTTTTCTTTATACAATCCATGTCTCAATCAATATCTAAGCCATTGCATGTGCTACAAATGTCTGCGTTCAGACTGCTTCTGAGATTTTCTCTTTCCTCATCTCTCCATGCCTCTCAGTGAAAAGTTTATGTTTAACTTACTAGAAATTTCTTTTATCATTTGACAAGAATTGTATCTTCAAGGAAAAAAGAAAAGAATTGTATCTTCAAGGGGCCAGAGAGATGGTTCAGTGGATAAAGGCCCTTGCTGGGTAAATGGGAGGTTCAAAGCTGGAATACTAAGCTCCCATCTACAGTTGGACTGGGCCATGTGTAATACCAGTATAAAAAGAACAGGGAATTCCCCTCCACCCACCCAAAGGCAAAACTATTAGCTAGACTATCAGATTCTCAACTTTAAGTCTAGGGAGAGACCCTGCCTCAGTCAATAAAATGAAAACAATTTCATCAATTGTTTCAGTGGCTGTTGAAAGCATTTTGTAGTTCACCTCGCTGAGATGGCGCAGCTGTTCATGGTGCATACTCCCCTTGCTGAAGACTGGCAATCAGTTCTCAGCACTCACAGCACACAGCCCCCTGTAACCACCTGTCATCAACCTCTGGCCTCCACAAGTGGGAGCACACATACAAAACACACACACACACACACACACACACACACACACACACACACGCACGCGCGCGCGCCCCACATGGATGCCACACACACAGAAGCACACACGGAAGGACACAGTTGTGTCCCCGGGGTTATAAAGTAACCTACTGTATTGTTTTCCAATGGTTTCTAATGGCACCAATGGTTTTGCATTTGGCATTCATGCTTAATCCACACGATAACTAATTGCTTTGTTGTTTATTCCATGCAGATGATCACCTGTCCTCACACCACTGGTCTGCATGAATCAAGTTTTCCATGTGTACATAAATTTATTTTAAGCTCCCTACCCTTATTAATATACTTGTCTTTATATATTAATTTCCTGTCAATCAAATTTGATAGAATGAATTAGTCATTTTATTTTCCAGTACCTGCTTTCAACTTTGCCACATGGACAATAATATCACCTAAAAATTATGACAACTTTGTTTCTGTCTTTATTTACATATCTTTAATCCTGCTTTGGCAAAGCCGATCCTTATACTGCTTAGAAAGGTTTTATTATGTAGACCTTAAAAATAACTTTTACCATACTTATCAGGTAAATTCTTTATTTGGTGAGTATGTTTGTCATTAAGTGAATGATTCATCACTTATTTCTGTAGCTATTGGAAACATCATGTAATTCATGGGACTGAGAGTTGTCTTAGCCATTGAGAGTATATACTGCTCCTTACCCAGGATTGGAGATGGCTCACTACACTGCAACTCCAGCTCCAGGGGAGCCAAGACCTTTCACCTCTGTGAGATTCTGCATCCACATGCATACACCCACACACATGTACACAGTACAAAATAAAATATGCCTTTTTAAAATCAGAAGGTATCATGTAATTCTTTCTCTTTAAATATATTTTGGTGGCAAGGCATAGCATTTAGCTTCTAACAGTAAGCTAGCTGATGTCTCTACAATATCAGTGTATCTCTAGTGTGTAAGTCATGGCATTTATAAATAGCACACAGAGACAAGCATTATTTACATTTATGTAAGCTAACATTGGTCTATACTTATCGCTTTCTGTACTGTTCTGATCTGCCATTGGTATCATCTCAAAATAGCATGGGTAATGTTTTTCCTTTGGCTCTGTTATAGAAAATCTGCACAATATTGCAATTATCTAATCCTTGAATAGTAAAACCTTCTGGAGTTGGAGTTCAGGGGATTTTAGGCTTGTTGGTTCAATTACTTTCTTATAGTGAATGCTTTTCTTAAACAAGCTGTGTGCTTTTATTTGTAAGTTAATTAGAATAAAACAATTCCATTATTTAAAAATACAATTATAGGACTATTTAGGTTTTCTTAAGAACTCAATTTTGATAAATTGTGCATATGTATTCAGCATTACTTAAATAAAATCAAATTCAGTATTACTAAAAGCATTATTACTAAAATTCATTATTGGTTTAAATCTTTCTATTTTCTATTGTGATGACCTTTTCTTTAGTAAAATATTCCCACTTTCTTTTTCCTAGAATTCCTACTTTATTACCTCTTACACACACACACACACACACACACACACACACACACACACACACACACCACTTTTTATCTCATTAGTTTTTACTTATATTAAAGCCTTAAATTTGTGTACTTAGCTTACTATTCTGAACTTTTCTTTCTAAGCTTTTAAAGTTTTAAGTTTCTGCTGCCAGGTTTTTAGCTGTATCCCATAATGATTTATGTGAACATTTTTATTATACAGTTTAAAGACTTAACAATTAACATCACGGTCTTGTTTCAGTTGCATTTTCTTTAGAAATGTGTCTCGTGTGTATGCACACAGTGTGTGCATGTTTATGTAATAGAGAGTGCACATGTGTACATGCAGAAATCAGAGGTCAGCTGATCGTAATCTGTCTTGGTTTTGTGACAAGACCACTCACTGGGACTTGGAACTCACCAATTGGGCTATGTTGGTTGGTCAGCCAGTCCCAGATACAAACCTGCCTGTGTTTCCCAGGTGCTGGAATTACTGACACATGCCACTGTGCTCAGCTTTACCTTGATGATGCAGTTCAAACTCAGGTCTTTATGCTTTCATGGAAGGACTTTATCAACTGAGGCATCTCCTCAGCCCAGAAATGCATTTTTCAATTTTCAATTGGTCCTAAAAAAGCTTCTTTTATCATCGTGTAGTAAACACAGCCCAATTCACATCACAGTCAAAGACTAGGACACCAATTCCTTTTAGTTATTAAAACTAGGATTGGAACCAAATTTCCTTTGAGCTTGGAAAGGACATATAGTGTTTAATTATGCAGTGTCATATGTGTACCTTTAAAACGTATACATTCTAATCCTGCGTATCCTCATCAAAATTTTGTTTGTAAGAATTGTCACATATAGTACCTTATGCTAAAATTTCTCATTAGAAGGTAAATTTGCCATTTCTTATTGTACAGCTACAAAAAATTTGCTTTGTATAAGATATTTTATTAGTTAATTTTGGTGAATTGGATGCAGGGATCCTGGAGAACTATCAATCTTACTTTAAAAATCTAAATTTAAGATGGGTGTGGTGGCACAGGTAGCAAAGGAAGGTCACTCTTTGTGAATTCAAGACTGGTTTTTGTCTACATAGAGAGTTCCAGGACAGTTAGGACTACATACAAAAAAAAATCAAGATCAGATCAAGGATTCCATACCTGATGTTTGCCTTACTTATTTGTCTTTCAAATACATATTTGTTTATTTCTAATAAAAACTTAGGTATAAGTTACATATGATAGAAGTTCACCAGGCTCAGGTGTTCAGGTAACAAATTTTATCTTTGTACATTAAAATTTTTTATTTTTTTTTCAGACTTTCATACATGTGTACTATGCACTTTGATAACTCCATTGGGATCACATATTTCATAGCCTTTTCCCTCTATATTATTTGTGTGGATGTGAAGTTGTGTGTTTTGTGAGTACGGCACACATGAGTTAGGGGAGCACACTTACTGTATCACTCTCCATCTTATTCCCTGGAGAGATAGTAACTCACGGAGTGCAGGACTTGCTGTGTCTGCTACGCTGCCTGGTCAAGAAAGTCAGGGGATCCTCCTGTCTCCACCCCGCAGCACTGGGTTCTGCCAATCCTCCATCCCAGATAGTTAAGTGAGCGCTAGGGATTGAAGTTCATCATCACTGGAGACCAAACGCTCTTACGGACTCAGCCAGCTCCCAGTCCTTACATTATTTTTGAATAATATAATTTTTACCAGTTTTAATGGTAATTAAACATATTACAGCTTGCCACAGTATTTATAACTGCAAACAATTACTGTTACCTATTTTAAAACAAAAATCTTAATCCAATTAATTTCCATGAATCCATTCAGATGTGTTAGCCATATATTTGATTTTGCTTTATATCCTACCACAAGACGTGATATTTATTTACTTTTTAAAAAGCCAATACTTGTGTACATCTGCACGTAGTTTACTCTTTACAGTACATTGTTTATTCCCACAATGTGCTTTGTCTTTCTGGGATAGAACTGCTTAATCCTGAGGAGCTCCTTTGAGTAACTCTTGTACTGTATTCTGCTGTTTCCAAATTTGCTCAGACTATGATATTTTTAGAGATTATATTTTATTATATTTATCATTATTGTTATTATTATTATTTTTATTATTTTAGAGATTATATTTCAGAGATTATGGTTATTTTTAGAGATACTTTTTGGTATGCATAGACTAGTTGGCTGGCAGACTTTATAGTTTCTTTCTTTCAACTCTATTGTTCTATTCTTGTTTCCATCATTTCTTTTGAAAGCCAGCTGTATTTTTGTTTCTTTGAGAAGAAAATGTCTTTACCTCTGGCTGGTCTTCAGATCTTCTCTGTGAATTTGGTTTTCAGCAGCTGACTGTGCAATGTGGATTTATTTCTCTCTATTTATTCTGCTCAAGGAATATAGAGCTCTTTGTGGTTTTCATCTGTCTTAGGTAACTCTCAGACATTAATTATGAACATAATGCATCTCCTTCTTTCCTTTCCCATAGATCACTAACTGTATGCATTTGTAGCTTCTTGCCATGTCTCACTTTCAGCTTTTTTTTAAGATTTGTTTTTAATGTATGTATGCCTGTGTGTTTGCACATGTGGGTGTGGTGCATCCAGAAACCAGAGGAAGAGATCCAATCCCCTGGAGTCATGTGGCAGGGAGCAGCCTTGCTGAGACTGAACTCCTGCCCTCTGTAATAGTAATATCAGCCTTAATTGTTGAACCATCTCCCACCTACAGAAGGACTCAAAAATCTATTTCTCTTATCTGTTGGTTTTTTTCTTTGTTTGGTTGGTTTTTGTTTTTGTTTCTGTTTTGCTTTTTTGTTTTTGTTTGTTTTTGTTTTGGTCTAGGCAATATTCTTAGCTTCCTTCAACTTTTTACTGAGTTTAAGATGTTGTTGATGAAAAATTCTAGATTCTAGCTGATGTTTTTCCCATCCAAGAGGATTGGAGATAGAGCTACGAATATAGTCAAGAACAGTGGTTCTCAACCCTTTGGGGTTCAAATGACCATTTCACAGGGGAAACATAAGACCATGAGAAGACACAATTGAGAACAGTAGCAAAATTACAGTTATGAAGTAGCAACAAAAATAATTTAATGGTTGGAAGGGGTCACTATAACATGTGGCAGTGTATTAAAGGGTCACAGCATTAGGAAGGTTGAGAACCATTTGTCTAGAGGAAAACTTTCAAACATTATTTTTTGTTATTACTGGCTCACTTCAGGTTTGACTTTGCTTTGAAAACATAATCTTTGTGGATAAAGTGTGTCCCTTACTGATAAATCATAACTTTTCTTGTGTGTCAAGTGCAAGCACAAGTTGGGTACCAGAACCTTCTAGTTGGAGCTTGATTTCCACTACTGTGTTTCAGCTACAGAAATGAATGACGTTTGGACAAGATTTATTGGAGTCTTTGCCTATAAGTATCATAGGAAATCTGCATGTAGAGTTTTTATTCATTCTCTGAGGTTCTGTTTCTGAGGCCTCCCTTTGAGCTCCATTTGGTTTGCTAATTTTGAACTCATGAGGCTGACAGAAACCTGGGTTACTTAGCACTGTGGTTGGAAAAATGTTCAAATGGGGAAAGTTATAGGAAAGGTGGAGTCCTGTGTTTTCTGTCCCTGGAGGATTTGTCTCTGGAATCCTTCATCAAGGTACTTGAGTTGTTTATTCTTTAGAAGAGGCTTTCTGCATTTCTAAGGGTTTTTTGTTTTCTGATTGTTTGTTTGTTTTTCAGTGGGTTTTACTCCAAAGATAGCATTCTCAAGACTGGCACAGCTGATCTCTCACCATTACATGTTACATCTTGGTTTGTTTCTCTCTCATATCATCATCTTGTCTTCCTTTCTTAAGATTCATTCTTTAGAATTTCCTTTAATTAGATCTGATAAATTCTCAGTATTTGTTGGCCTGAAAAAAAAAATGTTTAAGAGATAGTTTGCTGGCTGTATATTCCAGATTACCAAATGTGGTGGTATGAATAGAAATGGCCCCCATATACTCATAAGGAGTGGCATTATTGGAGGCGAGGCCTTGTTGGAGGAAGTGTGTCCCTGGGAGTGGGCTTTGAAGTTTCAGAAGCTCAAGCCAGGCCCACTGTCACTCTCTCTTCCTTCTGCCTGCCAATCCAGATGGAGAACTCTCAGTTATCTCCCCATCACTCACATGTCTCCCTTCATGCCACCATGCTTCCCACCATGACAATAATGGACTAAACCTCTGAACTGTAAGCCAGCCCCAATTAAATATTTTCCTTTATAAGAATTGCTGTGGTCCTGGTGTCTCTTCACAGCAATAGAAACCCTAACTAATAGACCTATTTTTCTGTTTCATTTTGTTTATGTTGAAATATCATCATATTATCTTCCTGTTTCTGAGAAAGCTGTGTGATGTGTAGCCATCAGCTATGTCTCAATAATCCCAACTCTCTTTACCCACTGGAATTACTCTTACTCACCCATCACCACACTGAGTGGTTCTTTATGCCCTTGGGTTCACTATGGTATACATTTGTAAAAAACATCTACCTTGTTTGAATGTGTTAGACTTCCTTGATCTGAGAACTGGGTTTTTCAAGAACGCTAGAAAATTAATAGTAATCACCTCTGCCAAAAATAACTTTGGTATAATTTCCTCTAGTATTTATTTAGAGGTCAGACCAAGTACATGTTAAATTGTTTTCCTGTGCCTTCCATATCTTTTATTCCTTTTTGTATTTCCCATATTCCTTTGCTTTACTCTAAATCCAGTTTAATAATTTTTACCTAATTTTCCTCTGCTCTGGAACCAGTGCAATAATTTACATTTAATTTTATTTAATCTTCCATTTAATCTATTCAACATTATTTATTTTGAATTTTATTTTAACTATCCCGTTCTTTCATTTCTAATTCTGTATGATATCTTATAAATATAGCTATTTAATGCTCATATTTGTTTTCTGTCTGTTAAATGTGGTTATTTTATGTTCAGTGCCTAATATATCTCCAAGTTCTAACTCTGACACCTAGTTTGTGATGATTCCTTTTTTTGATCCTTTACTTCCTAGAATGTCTGTTGACTTTATACAACTATTATTGTGAATGTCCCTCTTGTGTGGAATTTTTGTCTCTGTAGCATTCTTTATATACATTGAAGTTAATTTTCTCCAGAAACAATCTGTATTAGCTTTTATATACTTAAAAAATATTACCAGCTGGATTATTCAAAGTTATTTTATTTTTTTAGAATTGAGTAAAAGTAGCCATCATTCAGATTCCAAATCTGTATGAGTCACTGATGCAAGGTTAGTAGGAGTCTCAAAGGCTTTGCTTGCTCCTCCTGGAAAACTAAGATAGGCAAGTTACATTAGTCTCTTCTAGGAATAGCCTTCTAGTGAGTGAGCCTTCAGTTACACCTTTTACAAATAGAGCTTGCTCACACCATCCTAGCCTGGTGATACTTAAAGTCTCTCTTCATTCATTCTCCAAGTTTTTTCAAAAACATGTGAAAATCATGCCAAAGCTCTTATGCGTGCTTTTCACAGTGTGCCCTAGTTTTAGTTTATTTTAGCTTTGTATATTCCTTACTTTCATATCATATAACACATTTATATTTTGCATTTATAATCTTTTATTGTTGATGTAACATGGGGTATCTAATCAAATATAATCCTAGAACTAAAATAAAAATACCTCCCTTAACCTTTTGTTAGCATAATACTTGCAAGAAAATGTATACAACTGTGAAACATAGATGTCTATATAGCTTTAAGAATTTTTGCAAACTTAACACATCCTTGGTTCAGTAATTAAAATGTTTAAAATAACAAGTAAAACAATACAAACAAAAAAATTTTAAAATAAGCCACAGCGCATTTTAAGCCATTCACTGTCTTATCTAAAGGTGAACATTATTATATTATTCTAAACTTTATTTTTAAAGTTGGCTTTTCTTTTTAAAATCTATTAGACTCTTTTTTTTTTTAATGTGTTAGACTTGTCTCTGTGACAAATACTAACTAGAGAGCACCAATTAAAAAGAGGAATGGCTTGTTTAAGCCAGTGAATTTCGAGGTTTTAGTCCATGGTAGACTCACTCCTTTGCTGTGGGCGGGGACAAAGATGAGAGACTTCAGTGATAAAGTAGACTGGAGCAAACTTGCTCATGACATCTTAACCAGGAAGCAAAGAAGAATAAAAAGAAAAAGTCTGACACAAGGTATGACCACAAAGGTCCTCATCCAGTGACCCGCTTCTTGTAACTAGGCCCTGCTTCTTAATAGCCCATTCAGTTTGAGTCTGAAGTGAGCACCTTTATGATCAAAGCACAGTCATTCATGAACTGGGAACCAAGCCTTCAACGAATGACCTTTTCGGGGTGGGGGCACTTCATATGTAAACCACTGTGATGTAAATATACTCCTATATGTATTGCTGGGAAGAGACATCATGACCAAGACAACTCTTAGAGAAAAGCTGTTTGCAGTGGCACACTCCTTCCAACAAGACTTTACATCAACACAACCTTCTTATCCTTCTCAAACAGTTCCACTCCCTGGTTACCAAGCATTCAACTATATGAGCCTATGGAGTCATTCTTCTTCAAGCCACCACATCTCTACAGCATGTAATCTGTCCTTTTCTCCCCTTTCATGTTACTGCATTTGGTGACGTTCAGCCATATTGGACTCATTGTTACAGCACAATATTCATTACAAATATACAATAATTTATATGAACATTATTATAGTATTCAGGTAATAGCTGGGTGGCACAGTGCATGAGAAGGCAGGGAAAGAAGAATTGAGTATCTCTCAGTTTCACAGTATTATAGACTGCGCTTAGTGTATGGTTTTTAGATAAATGTGGACATGCAGTTCTTTGGGGTAGAGACCTAAGCATTATTAGCAAGTAACAGCATTTTCCCTGGTCAAAGTAGGAGCATAAAATTTCAATGAAAAAAACATATTGAGAGAATTCATCAGTGTAAGAATTGAGCTAATACTTTTTGAAGAATATTTTGTAGTTTGGATTGTTTATTTACTCACATATGGCGGGGCACATAGACTTAATGTCTCAAGAGTTATTTCAGCGTTTTCAGAATTTTGTGGCAGTGTCCCTTACTTAGTGCTACGGAGAGCAAAAACCCTAAGCAAAACAAATAAACTCAAGAAATAAGAAAAAGGTATAAAACTGAAAATTGATTTAGAAATATGGACTCTGTGACAGAGGAAAAAAAAAAAAAAAAGAACCAGCTTGTGTGTTAAAGAAGGCATTGAGGAGCCAGAGAGATGGCTCAAGAGTTAAAAGTACTTGCTGCTTTTCCAGAGGTCCTCTGTTTAGTTCTCAGCCTCCACAATGAACAACTGACAACCACCTCTAACTCCTGCTCTGGGGGTCCCAATGCCCTCTTCTGGCTTCCACAGGCACTCAAATATGTACTTGTGCACATACACACCCGCTCAATATGAAAAAAAATGAAAAAAGTTTTAGAAGGCATTTGGAGATATATGAAGAAATAGACTTACAGGGGAAAATCAAATGAAAATGGTGAAGAGAAAGTGTGTGGTAAGGAAAACTTGTAGTAACTTCTACATCTGGCAACTTAGTTAGTTTTGCTTAGAAATGATTCTATACACTTCCTCATTCACCAACAGCCATTTATCCTTTCTATAAATCCAGTGGACACCATGTGCATTAGTTACTTTTCTGTTGCCATTATAAAATACACTGACAAAAGTAACTTAAGGAAGGTTTTGTTTTGTGTTGTGTTTTGTGCACAGTTTGAGGTTGCTTATGGTGGGGAAGTCACAGTGGCAGCTCCTTGTGTTGCCTCAGCAGTCAGCAAGCAGAAAATGGTGCATATTTGTGCTCAGCTTACTTTCTTCTTTTTATATAGTCTAGGATCCTGCCCTAGGGAATGGAGCCTCCCATAGTGGGAGAGCCTTCCCACCCCAGTTAACCTAATTAAGATAATCCCCTACAGGCATGCCCAGAGGCCTGTCAGGTGATTCTACTTCTCATCAAGTTGAGAGTTGATATCAACTATCACTGTGGAATACCAGTATATGACCTACATAAAGTGAGAAATTGAAAGAAAACTAAAGCACAGTTGTTAACTTATACTTCCTCCAGATTGGAGAGTTGTTATAAACTCTTAAATGAAACCTTCTGAAGCCTTTAACCATTGAATCTGCTTTCCTGTAAATATCCAGTCGGGTAACTGCCTTTTACCTGGTACCAAGGAAGCAGGGACAGAGAAGTTGAAGGGTGGGAAACTGGAGAATGTGTAGGAGCAGCACTGACCTCCTTCAGCTTTTGGTGCATAAGTGGCTTTCCCCCAGGGTTCTGCCCTCAAGAACACATGCTATATAGACAGACAAGGTTCACGCAGGGCATGGCACAAAGTCAAGTCATGGCTATAAGGTTGGGTGTTGTATCCCATCCTCAATTTTAAAAGAGTTAGGACTAGCCGGGCAGTGGTGGCGCACGCCTTTAGTCCCAGCACTCGGGAGGCAGAGGCAGGCGGATTTCTGAGTTCAAGGCCAGCCTGGTCTATAGAGTGAGTTCCAGGACAGCCAGGGCTACACAGAGAAACCCTGTCTCGAAAAACAAAAAAATAAAAAATAAAAAAAAATTAAAAAAAAAAGACTTAGGACTAGAAACAAAATTCAAAAAACCATGATACAGGTTTCACCAAGTCAATTCCAGCAGTTTTACCAGGAGTCTAACATCAACACTAGGAGGGTAGAAGCAAGTCAAAGCTAGCCTAGGCTACATAGTAAGAGTTAATCTTTAAAAAGTCAGTCATTGTTTATATTATTTATTTTCTGCTGCACTCTCAGAATAAGCTCCTAGTCTGGGGTCTTAGTGTCAGAAACTGACTCTAAGAAGGTCCTGGACAAACCAGAATGACTGGTGGAGCTCCGCCTTTATCCCCGGAGTGGCCAATTGGCTTCTGGGACCAGCCCTCTCCTACCTCTCTCTGCAGCCCACCACCCACCGATTTCC
>CM052700.1:93445979-93458763 GCA_028551405.1 Uromys caudimaculatus
AGGACCGATGATGAATCTTCCAACGATGGTTTCTGGAGTCATAGTATATATCCAGGTTAAGGGCTTCTGTGGTCTGCTGCAGTCTGGGGGGGGGGGGGGGGGGGGGAATTAATTTTACTATGTCCCTGGGAGCCTGAAATGCTAACCCAGCTGGGAGCTCAGGCCTGAGGGCTTGTTGGGCCCAGGAAGCTGGTTTCTGTCAAAAGAGAGGTCTGCGGTTTCTGCCTCTCCTGCTCATGTTCAGTGTGTTGATTTTTTTTTTCTCTCTCAAACTTAATTATCAAAAGTCTGATAGTTTCTGCCCTTAGACATTTTTCATTATGAAATATTTCGAAGTGACATAAGGAAAAAGTAGTTTTTCAGATGCTGACATTTTGTCACTGTCGTATTCCCCATCCAACCCCCATGACCCTTTTCTGAAACCTAGCCTCATAGCCCCATCCTTGGAGACAAATTGGTTACCCATATAATTTTTACCTTTTATTTGTATTTTTACATACACAGCATGCATTTTAATTCTGACCTTTGTCTTACCGACTGCCTCCCAAACGCATTAAGAGATTTTTATCCTGACATCTCGGATCAGGACGGGACTTAATAATGAGCATGTCCACAACTCCTCTAACTGGAAAGCCTGGGACCTGCACAAAAAGGGGTTATACTTCCTGTCTCTTGAAGGGTCTTTACCTGGTAGGGCCTGAACTCTTCTTATTTGATTTTGTTCCAGCTGGTCCCTCACTAAACCCAGCCACTGAGCTCATCTACCTAAGGCTCTTTGCGTGGTATTCAAATTATTTATTTTGGAAGAAAGGCTATTAAAAGGAGATGAGGAAAGGAAGTGTAGATCACAACCCTACTTGGATTCAAAGGCACGCACACACACACACACACACACACACACACACACACACACACACACACACACACACACACCACTGAATCTTGGGCTGTCAGATATCCACACAGCTTTATTTATGTCTGGTATTCACTTAAGAACAAGTAACAGCCCATCTGTTTGAGCTTTGTATCTGTGCTTAAGGTGTTTATTTATGATTCCCCCATCTCCCAGAAAGTAAAAGAGGTATAGATTGAGTGTCTTAAAACCAGCTGGAAAAGTGTGGCACTTTTGATTTGAATCAGTCCCACTGGTGATATTCTCCTCTACATTTCAGTTGCTACACCTGACAGCATAACAGCTGGAGACACCACACAGATAGGACCAGGCGATTCATAAGGAGAGGTCAGACGATTGTCAGGGAGGAAAGACTTCCCCGAACAATGCACTTCAGCTGTCTATTCTTTTGAAATGTTATTTGGAATTTGCCAACGTCACACACCTAACAGTGAGGTCAGTGGGGTTACATACAGTGTCTTCCCAGATTAAACGGTATGGATAGTTAGAAAGATCTCCTTCCTTTCTCATCTCCCCTTCCAAAAAAAACGAAAGCATATTCAACAATCCCTGCAATTCGTGTTTCCCTGAGCAATATACCAAGGTCCATGTATCCTAAACTTTACAGGGATGTAGGGTCTGTGTAAGCATAGAAAGTAATAAGTCACAGAATGTTCATGCCTTGGTTTTTTCATCCTTTACCTTACTTGTAAATAGGAAAGTTTTAATAAAAACGACCATCCACACTGCTAGGATGAGACCTCCTCTAGGTATCCCTAATCCACCTCAAAGCCTTGTCGCTTGAGCCAGCTACACAAAGAAGCGCTGTCTCTTGCCAAGCACCGCCCCTCGGGCTCCTTCTCCAGCCCGGAGGAAGTGGGGAGGAGACTGACTGGGAACCCCTCCTCTCCTCCGGCTCGATCTCCTCCCCGTTAAGCTACAGGCTTTCGGCGGCTGCTCCGAGGTGCCTCGGTGCTCCGCAGAGAATCCCCTGTTCAGCCCTCCTGGTGCGGTCCTAGAAGCGCCAAGACAGCTGCCTGGTGGAATCGCAGGGTGAGTGGCCCACAGGAACAGCCCGTGGGTGTGACCAGGGCTGAGTCCCGGATTGGAGGCAGGTGGGGCGGGAAGCCAGTGCTACTCGGGGGACGCTGGAGACCTGTGAGAGGGACCTGGGCGCTGCGGGCCTGGGTGTGTCCAGATCTGGGCAGAAGCTTTCTAGGGCTTCCTGCTTGCCTTCTCGGTAAATTTGCCCTGCTCGGTGGCTGAGCATCCCACTCACACCCTCGACATAGCGTTCTTAGTGCTGCTGGCCTCGGTCTGACAGTGACGTTTGTGTGCTACCGCTTTGTGTGGGCGAGTTTCAGACAGGCCCCACCAGCAGTGGTCACATCTAATCTACTGAGCGGCTTCAGAGGAGGGGGCTGGGCGTACTTGTCACACAGGTAGCTAAATAGAGCTACGAAGGCTTATTGAACCTGACAAATAGGGTCACTAGGACCCAGGTCGCTAGCCCACTGGGCATTGTTCACAGAAGGCTGGGGTGTGAGTGTGTTTAGAGAGGGCAGTCCTGGTCCAGAGGCCTGGAGAATCCACAGTCTGAGATTTTCCACTTGGCTGCCCTCCTCCTCTGTTAGCCGAACCTCCCTCCTCCTGCGCCCCCACCCCCTGACGTCACCCATATGCTCTACAGACTGGCCATTAGTGGAAAAGCAAGGAGGAGAGAGGGCCTTCGCCAGGCTCCTGCGTAGTTGTGACGGCCACCGGTGGTGTGGAAAGATCTTTATCACACACTGTATTTGCTAGAACCCCTCTGGCGCAAGCAGACTCACAGCTAGGTAGCACCTGAACGTCTAATGGCAAATGGTGGTTCTCACTCCTGGGTCAGAATCCTCATTTCCCTTGTTCCTAGTTACTCAGTGAGAAAAGTGAACAAATGTGGGACAAACAAAAAAATAGAAAAATGAAGGAGCTACAGGGAGCCAGCCCCATGGGAGTCAGCCGTGGGATGCAGGAAAGAGTGTGGTGAGACTGGAATATGGGACAGTAAAAGCCAGGTTTTTGATCTTACTCCCGTAGAGGACAGGAAGGGTCGAAAGAAGGAATCCAAGGTGGGGGTTTGAGAGATACTTTCTTGGGGGTGTTGATGTTGTGAAACTTATCAGTATATGGAAGTTTAACTTTTAAACTGTGATATTATCATTTTATTGTCTATTCTTCCGCATGCATTAAACATTCTTTCATGTATGTGGATGAAACGATTTCTTTAATTCAAATTAATAAGGATGTAGTAGAAAGTGTCCCAGGATGGAGTATAAAAGAAAGAACTGAGTCAGTTTGAATTCTGGGTTAGTACAATGTGATGGACATTGTGGGAAAAATCTGATGTATAAAGAAAAAGAAAAATTTCTTAGTGGAAAGAACATGGAAAAGGGAAGACACAGAGAATTGTGTTTCTGATGTTAAGGCAAGGTGAGGCTAGCTGTTACAGAGAGGTTTCCCCTGGTGTACACATACCCTCATGCTGTCCTTCAGTCATACAGCCATGGAATACCTCTAGGGAATGAAATGCATTCTCTGATTTCATGTACATAAGTCTGTGTTTCAAGGTCTGGAATACAAGCTGTGAGGAATCCCTTCTCCCAAGATGGCCCCACCTCCCCTTCCATAAATCCTTCACAGGAAAAGCCATGTTTAAGTCTACAGGACTGCTTTGTGGTAGGTTTAGAAAGTCTGCCTTCTCCCCATTTGACAGGCTGTGCCTGGGATACCTTTTTGGATGAAAGAGAATGTGGCAAGTTCAAAGGGGGCTACAGTTAGCACCAACAAAAGAAGATAGCAACCATCGGGAACAATTTAAAAGATGAAAAGTCATATGAAGACTATTTTCCTCTTCCTTTCCTAATGTCATGAGGCTGCTAGGTTTAACTGTAGCTTCCATAGAGCTTTTATGAATAAAACAAACCAACAAAAAACCCCTGGAACTTAGCAAATACTAACATATTTGACATATACTCAAGGACTGTACTCTTGGGTAGAGCGATGTCTCAGTGGTTAAGAGTATTTTGGGTTGGTTCCCAGCACACACGCAATGATGCACAACCACCTATAACTCCAGTTCTGGAGCGTCTAACTCCTTCCAAGCTCTGTCCGTTCCTGTGGGCACATGGTCAGCATACATACTTCTCAGACATATGTTGTCCTAGTTACAGTTACTATTGCTATGATGAAGCATCATGACTGAAAGCAAGTTGGGGAGGAAAGGGTTTATTTCGCTTATACTTTCACCTCATAGACCATCACTGAAGGAAACCATGACAACGACTCAAGCAGGGCTGGAACCTAGAGGCAGAAGCTGATGCCGAGACCATGGAAAGGTGCTGCTTACTGGCTTGCTCTCGATGGCTTGCTCATCCTGTTTCTTATAGAACCAAGAGCTCCATGCCAGGGATGGTACCACCCACAACAGCTGGGCCTTCCCCTATCAATGATTAATTAAGAAAATGCTCTTACAGCTGGATCTTATGGAGGCATTTTCTCAATTGAGGTTCCTTCCATTCAGATGAGACTAGCTCGTGTCAAGTTGACATAAAACTGGATAGCACACATATACATGCACATAAAATAAATAAATATTTTTAAAAGGACTCTACTTCAGTTCTGCATTTCCTGTATTGGGATCCTAGAGTCACCACTTATCTACCTATGTGATATTAAATAGATTTGTCTCATGCACACGCAGATTAGCTAAGAGAACAGCCAACGAGGTAGCTATATGAATCTGAATAATCTTCTCTGACT
The DNA here is from genome assembly GCA_028551405.1 of Uromys caudimaculatus. NCBI lineage: Eukaryota > Metazoa > Chordata > Mammalia > Rodentia > Muridae > Uromys > Uromys caudimaculatus. Next base: position 93,450,670 of record CM052700.1, read on the forward strand.
GCATTATTATCCACAACATGGAAAGCACTGGCCAATGCACAAGAGTCTGGTGGGAAGCTTTTAAGGGAATGTGTATTAGTGTGAGGAGATATGCAACAGGATGTCATTGGGTGCACAGTGGAGTATCTAGGGAGATTATGGAAAATAAGTTGTGATTGAATTTCAGATCCTGAACCCTCATACATAATAACGATCTTAGGAAACTCCCTTGTCTTTGATCTATGTTCACTCTTGGGTTTCACTTACTGGTGTCCATTTGTAGTTTTGTAGGGCATTCAGCATCCATGGATTTAATTCTGCCTCTCTTATTACAAGGAAGTGTGGGTGGATCAATTAATCATCTACATGTTCTCCTTCATATTCTCCATCATCTCTACTCTGTCTCCTCTTTTAGTTCATCCTTTAATGATCTTAATTATATTTCCCATTGTCTGACTCATGGCACTGATTCATTTTTCATAGAAAATGTCTCGAATTTTCTCCTCTGTGTACATCTTCACCTAGAACAGAAGTTTCTATGGACAGAAAAGTAGTGGTGAGAATGTGAGAGGAAGACAAAGAAGGGGTTGGAGATGGAAGCAGAGCCTGTCCTGGGTGGTAGTTTCAGGGAGGGTGGGAGAAGACGACGGGAATCAACTGTAAACTTGCAGGAGCTATCCCTCTACCATGGGGAAAGTCAGACAGGAAGAAAGGAGTCAGGTTTTCCCCAGTGCATACAGGTGAAGTTCTATGGATTTCTCTTCAAGGACAAAATATTGTTAGAGTACTTTCAGAATAATAAAGCTAGGAACCAACTGGAGAGACTTGGTCACCAGATTCCTTCAGTGTAGACATGAATTACTAAAGAACCAAACTGGGTTCATCACACTGTGCAGGCAGATTGTCAGTGAGGATATTGACAGGGCTTGTGGCCAGATGGAAATGGGAAGAAGAGGATGAGTGGACATTACCATGACTGTGCACAATGTGCTATCCTGGTTATTTGTGGACATTAGAAAGGGCGAGCATGAGACAAGTTTTTCACTAACCAGATATTGGGTGGTTGTATTCTTTAGATATTCTCTGAGATGGGTAAACAGTTAGCTCTGCTATTTAACAGCTGAAAGCAATTGGTTCATGTAATTTTACTTAGAAAAGCTTCTTCCCCCCTTGAGGGAAGATTTTTTTTTTTTTCCTGTGGCAGTATCTCATGTAGCCAAGACTGGCCTTGAATTCTTGACAGACCACACCACTGTTTCAGGTCACAGAGGCAGCCACATTACATGTGAAGACATAGGGTGGCTTAACATAATAGGATTCTATTTCCTCAGTTTGCCTCTACTTGAGGCAACATATCAGGGTTTCAGAAGTGTGTCCCCATACTCAGCTCTAATTTTAAGGCTTCTCTAAGTTAGTGACATGCTACAAGTAGTCGCTGCTCTCTTTCAACCTGGACTTGAGTTTATTAGCTATATGGGATAAAGTTCTTTCCATCCATGGCTGTGGAAGTCATAGTTCAGAGAGATATGTAAAAATAACTGCCATAACCATTAAAATTGGTCTTAGCACTAGCATTAATATTAGCTGCAAAATAGGAAAAGTATGAAACCACAGTCAATAAGCACTCAGCCTGGTGGGTACACTAACAGCAACAGGTTAGACTACTTTGTCTACTTTGTGAGTATTCCATTATTACTCACAAATATAAAGTAAATGATTTACTCTTAACCAAAAAGCATATGTGCAAGTGTATGGGATGTGCACATGACTGAGCACTGCTGGGAGACTGGAGAGCGGCATGGAGGGGATGCGCCCAGTGAAGAAGCAAAGGACATTTAACTGATGTACACAGGTACACCTTCCTCCGCTGTGTCTTAGGCGCATGGGTGAATCTGCCATAATTTCATAGCTTGCTCCTTTCTGCTTCTTCTTGTCTAAGATCTAGTATTCTGCCATGGAGAACTTTCATGTTCCTCTTATTCAGCTTGTGACTGGCCCAAGCTAGGGATCTCTGAATATTCAGCCTAAAATTCTAATGCTCCAAACTGAGGTTAATATGACTCGAGAGGAAGCCAAGATGGATGAGAGTCGTGTGGGAGGAGAGCAGTCTACCCCACTGTACCATGCTCAAGGCATCCATACCAAATGATTACAATTACAGTGGCTCAAAATGATAATGCTATCTTTTTCCCCTCTAAGTTCTAGAGCAGTGGTTCTCAACTGTGGGTAGTAACCCTGCTGGGAGTATAACGACCTTTTCCCAGAGGTCACATATCAGATATACTGCATGACAGATATTTATATTATCATTCATAGCGATAGCAAAATTACAGTTATGAAGTAGCAATGAAATATTTTTTATGGTTGGGGTCAACACAACCTGAACTGAATTGAAAGGTTGCAGCATCAGGAAGGTTGAAAACAACTGTTCTAGATAGTTAGAATTTTAATGCCCAGACTTGAGCAGTGCTGATTTCTTCTAGAATTTCAGATGTAGAGTTTTTCCATGTCTCTATCGTAGCTTCTGCATTTTGCCAGCAATTCTTAGTGTTACTTAGTCTGCACACAGTGATGTCATTGCCATACCTGGTGGGGTAAATACCCTGCTCAGTTTTTTGTTTTTTGGCCATTCTTTGCTAAATGGAGTCTTTTTTTTTTTCCTCTGCAGAAACCAACAGAACCATGGCAACTCCCTCTGCTGCCTTTGAGGCCCTTATGAATGGAGTAACAAGTTGGGATATCCCTAAGGATTCTGTTCCATGTGAACTACTTCTTATTGGAGAGGCTTCATTTCCTATAATGGTGAATGACGTGGGCCAGGTCCTTGTTGCTGCCTCTTCCTATGGCAGAGGTCGCATGGTGGTGACATCTCACGAGGACTTCTTGCTGGAAAGCCAGCTCTTTATCTTTCTTGTCAACGCCGTTGGGTGGCTTCGTTCCTCCCCTGAGTCAGCCATTGGTGTGCACTCATCTTTAGCGCCATTGGTGAAAATCCTCGAGAGCTGTGGAATAGAGTCAACGATTGAGCCAGAAGTGAATGACTCCCTGGGGGTTTACTGCATTGATGCCTACAATGAAACCATGACAGATAAGCTAGTCCAGTTTGTGAAACGTGGAGGGGGCTTGCTCATAGGAGGCCAAGCCTGGGATTGGGATACCGAGGGTGAGGATGATAGAGTTCTGTTCGCCTTTCCTGGGAATCTGGTGACCAGTGTGGCTGGTGTGTACTTCACTGACAACAAAGCGGACACAAGTTTCTTTAAAGTCTCTAAGAAGATGCCTAAGATACCAATCTTAGTTCGGTGAGTATCTTACCATAGTGGGAAGTTGGCCTCATTCTAAAAACCTAACATGATTCCATCTTCAGGTTGCTTCCAGGCTAACAGAAAAGAATCCGAAACTCAGACACATATTTGCCACAGTCAATTAGATGTTTTAATACTGTACTGGCTAGTTTTGTGTGTCAACTTGACACAAGCTGGAGTTATCAAAGAGAAAGGAGCTTCAGGTGAGAAAATGCCTCCATGAGATCCAGCAGTAAGGCATTTTCTCAATTAGTGATCAAGGAAGGAGGGCCCCTTGTGGGTGGTACCATCTGTGGGCTGGTAGTCTTGGGTTCTATAAGAAAGCAGGCTGAGCAAGCCAGGGGAAGTAAGCAAGTCAGTGAGCAGCATTCCTCCATGGCCTCTGCATCAGCTCCTGATCCCTGACCTGCTTGACTTCCAGTCCTGACTTCCTCTGGTGATGAACAGCAAATGGAAGTGTAAGCTGAATAATCCCTTTCCTCCCCAACTTTCATCTTGGTCATGATGTTTGTGCAGGAATAGAAACCCTGACTAAGACAAATACTCTGAGGCTTAGGAGCAACACTGCCTCCCCAGACCAATCCGTTTAGCTCTTTGAGGAGGAGAAGAATTTTGACTATGATATTCTTCAGAACATAGCTTAAAAGTACTGTTGACCTCAAGAATTGGCCTGCTTTATGTAGGAAGGTTCACAGGAAGTTTCTTTGCCATGAAAAGGAAACTATTAGGGAAAGAAAAACATAGAAAAGCCCTCTGAGCCAAAGTCAGGAGAACTGTGAGAAGCATTTTGAAATCTTTACGTGCAGTTAGGATGGAAACAGGGAGCTGTGTATTTGGAAGTTGAGCAGGAAAAGAGACAGCACAATTCTATATACTAATGCTGGTCATCAGAAGAACACATTTACCCCTGGAATCAAATGGAGGAGACAGATGCTGGGTCCAAAGGCAAGCTTCACTGGCAATCCATGGAGAGTACTACCAAATCTGTTTTTTTTTTTTTTTCACACACAGTGTTGTCTATGCAGCAATTAATAAGCATTCAGTGAGCATTTCTTAGCTGTGTAGTTAGACTGATGAGTGAGGAGTATTTGAAGCTAAGTTCTTCTCAAGAGCAAAAATTGTCCAGTAGGCCACTTCCTATTGCATATAACATTTCTTAGCTTTCTTGGAAGAAATAACACTGTTATTTGTGACTGATAAAAACAAAGGAGTCAGATTGGATGAGGAAGATACAGTGAGGTCTTTAGAGGGATGATGAATAAGCTAAATTAATAAATATTCATGACAAATTAACCTGGCAATCTGTGTACCCTATATTTTTGGTAAGAAGGAATCTTATTTGATTTTAACTCCAAATTGGGGCTTCTACAAGGAGTTCAATCTCTTTTTGTTTATTTACTCACTAGTTATTCCAGAGTTTATTGAATATATTCTCTGTCAGATATTATTTCTTAAGATAAATTTCAGATTTACATGTTAAGATGAGTTACACAAATCTGAACATGAAGTACACAGAAATATCTCTAATGACAATATCTAGAAGACATTTTAAAAACCGAGTAACTATGTAGCAAGATGTTGTGCATTATAGTGCAGAAGAATCTAGAAACCGGGATCTGAGGCCAGTAACTGCAGTGTGTCCTTAGAATGTCCTTCCAGCTCTTTCCATCTAGAAGAGGAGTGTTGGAGTGGAAGCCCTGGTTCCTCGTTAGGGCACCACTCCCTTTTAGGCTATGGATCTTCTGGTTAGAAAGATCCCTGGTGTTCCCAAAGTCATCAGGCATTTGCGGAAATGCATGTCGGATAAATGTTCATGTTCTGAATACCCAAGTGCTCTAAATAAATCCTTTTGCTTAAATACCACACTGAAACCTGAATTAGCCAGTTTTCATATTTATGTTATGTGTGTTTTTTCCAGCCTGAATATTAGTGAAGTGATATTGGCAACAGAAAAAAATCTTTTGACTTTCAGATTACTAAAGAGATTACAGAATTTTAAAAGTTGAAGATAAACATTAGCTTATCTCCACAAGTGGCTTGGAAAATATCAAGGCAGGTGCAGATAAGTATTTGTAATAGGGGTCTGCAAAGCCTTAGAGGGTTGTTGCTAGTTATGTGTCGACGATGTGTAGAATAGAGTAAATCAGGAAAACCAATAACTGCTTAATTGAAAAAAATCAATAAAGTGATAAGCCACTGGGTAAGCTGATCTCGACAAGAGACAATTAAGAATTTCAAGAATGGGAAGAGGGTCATTAATGTGGGCTTATAGACATTAAAGGGTAATAAGACAGTTGATACAACTTATGCCAGTGACTTCATTAACTTAAATGAATTGGACAGACTTCTTGATAGATACAAATATGAAACTAAACGTAAGAAAAAAATATATATGAAAATAAATTGAATTGTAATTAAAGTACCACAATATTATATGAAAGGTAGTTTACTAGTTTGAATTCTAGAAGTCATTTAACAGAAAAGCAAGTGAAATTTATGGAGACTTTTTCAGGCCTGGTGGCTCATGCTTTTAATCCTATCACTCAGGAGGCAGATGTAGGCAAGTCTCTCCATAGTGAGTTCCAGACCAGCCTAACCTATATAATGAGTTACAGTCCAATCAGAACTACATAGTTAGTCTTTGTCTTAATAATAATAATAATTGTTATTATAATAATGATAATGATAATAATTAACAAAAAGTTAGACATTTTTGTTCATTAACAGAGCTCAATATTAAATCCAGGCTAGCCTTAGACTAGTGTCCCCTCTACCTCAGTATTCTAAGTGGGCTGATAGGCACTTGCCACCAGTCTAGCTAAGTACTTTAGTAACTAGTACTAAACCTGTGTTAAGGTCTTAGTTCTGCCAAGTATAACCTGGCTGCTTAACACTTTATCAGTAGTTATGTCAAAAATATGAAGAAGCTCTCTGTATTATACAACTTCCCTATTGCTTTGAATTTATTTATTTATATATATGTATATATATGTGTGTGTGTGTATATATATATATATATATATATATATATATATTAAAATCAACAAGAGCACAAACAGTACCCCAGTCCCCAATAGACTTACTGATGAATTTTATCAAACTTTTAAGAAGCAGATAATGAGAACCCCACACAGAGACTCTTCCAGAACATATGAGGAAAGCACACCAAACTTTGTTGCTTCACCAGCATTTCTGTTGTACTGAAATTAGAGAAAGGGCTGGTGAGATGGTTTCAGTAGGTAAAATGCTTATGATGTAAGCATGATGAAGACTTGAGATGGCTTCCCTAAAATCCATGGTGGGGTGAGGGGAGTCAGCCAGGGTAACATACCTGTAATCTGAACATTGAGGAAGAAGAACAAGAGGATATCCTGGGCTTGCTGGCTAGGTGGTCCAGCTCAGTTGATGAGCCGGATCCATGAAAAGACCTTGTCTCAGAAAATAAGGCAGGAAGTGATTGATTGAGGAAGGTGCCTGACATGATACCAACCTTTGGCATTTACATATGTGCGCGCGCACATGCGCGCGCACACACACACACACACACACACACACACACAAATAATAAAAAAGAACTAAGAAAAAAAGAGACTAAGGAAAAGAAACCAATAGAGCAATACTCATTAACATAGATGCAAAGTAAAAAAAAAAAAAAGAGAGAGAGATGAAAGGGAAGAGGAAGAAACAGAAAACTAACAAAACATTCAAAAATAACTATACTTACTTAGTGTAGGAAATATCCTTGAAGCTAAACTCAGGTGAATAAGGTGGCTTACTTCATTGTACAGTGCCGGTAAATTGAATATGACATCAAGTCTACACACGTGTGACTCTCTAAGAACAGTCCTTGCCCAGACGACTGTACGGTTTTGTGGATACAATCCTTGTCCATACTTAGTATTATAGTAGAACTTTCTCAGACCTTCCAGCACTATAAATAATGACGTGAGACTTCTATATAGTTTAATCTTAGGCATTTTTGCTTGGGCAATCCCCCAGTTACTCTAGACTCAACCCAACTAGCCTGTGGCCCACATGTGGCTAGCTCTATACCTTTTTCTGCTCTACTACAGTCAGTGTCTGTTCCCTCTGTGTCCACACCCTGAATCTCCTGCTGCTGCTTTCTTCTTTGGCTTCATTCTCTCTGCCCAGAAGTTCTCACCCTCTATTTCCTGTTTCAGCTATTGGCTGTCAGCTCTTTATTTCAACCAATTAGCAGCAAGACAATCTCTGGTACAACTCTAGAATGCTTCTAGGTATAGATGGCTGTCTGACCTTCAGGTCTCTGAGCAGGTATGGAAGGTCAAGTATTTACAAATATAAGGCCCATGATGGGTCATAGAAATGACAATACTAATATCCCACCAGCATTTAGCTCTCTGCTGGTAAGAACTAACGACTGAAAACACAAAAACACACCTTCACACAATGTAAAAGAGATTACCCCAACATAGTATGTTCTGGCTTTTCAGTTTCAGCCAGTATGACACATATAAAGTAGCATATCACCCTGAATTCTGGATACATCCCCCATGGTTTTTTGTTGTTGTTGCTGTTGTTTTGGGTTTTTGACCACTGTGTGTTTTTTACTTTGTGAAATATCTCTTGTGAAATACTGTTCATGTCTTTTATTAATATTTCTTTAAAATGAACCATTATTTCTTTGTTGGCTCAAGTGTTCTGATAGACACTGGATGTGAAGCCTCAGTGGGTATCATGTATGACGTATGTTGTCCTCGCTCTGTGCCCCGTCTTCCTCCTCCCTCCCTTGTTGCACTTCTCACAGAACTTTTGAACAGGAGGGAAACCA
>CM052700.1:93459263-93518102 GCA_028551405.1 Uromys caudimaculatus
GTATCATGTATGACGTATGTTGTCCTCGCTCTGTGCCCCGTCTTCCTCCTCCCTCCCTTGTTGCACTTCTCACAGAACTTTTGAACAGGAGGGAAACCAGCCATGTCAGCTCACCAATTGGGTCACACAGGGATCCTCAGGGGGCTCTTTCGTTCTCCCAATTTTCCTCCTAATGGTCTTTTTCCTTAAATAACTTGCTAGAAAAATAAACAGCCTTTTGGGATGTGAAAAAATATATATATAAATAAGTGAAATAGTTTTATATATTAATAAATGTCAGCAAAATTCAGTTATTCTGGGCATGAATTACTGTTTAGGTAATCAGAAGCCTAGTTAATTTAGCATAATAGTGTTTAAAATGAGAACATTATGCAATTCGATGGGTGCACACAGGATTTCATACTCAGTCATGATACTGGATCAACAGACCCCATATAAAAAGGAATGCTTTCAATCTGAGAAGAGGCAAGCAGCTAGAATCCTTCTCACTTTGTCCTATTAATTTTATTTTGTTTCACTGGGTTTTTTGAGAAAGGAAAGGGTCTCATAAAACACAGGCTGGTCTTGAAGTACTATGCAGCCAAATCTGGCCTTGAACTCCATAAACCCTGCTCTCTCCACCTCCCAAGTTGTAGGATTACAGGTGTGTGCCTTTGTATATATCCAGCTATAGAAACATTATTAAGATAAAATGGTAACTGTTTTTACCTTAGAAATGAGAACAAGGCAAGAGTAACACTTGTGGCCCTCCTTTCTTTTCACCATCGTCTTGAAAGCACTCCACCAGTTCTGTAAGACAAGAAAAAGAGGCATAGAGATTAAAAATTGGAAAATGTATTTTTCTATACATACCTAAATATACTAAAGTTTAATTTATAATTAAATACATTATTAGTATAACAATAGATACTAATAAAAATCTAACAACTGTACAATATATTCTAATAAAAGAACTATGAATGTGGTCTCTCACAAACTATCTTTTTAAATTTTATTATTATTATTATTATTATTATTATTATTATTTTGTGTATATGAGAGAGAGGTGGAGGATGGAAGGGCATGTGCAAGCAAATGTATGGAGGTCAGAAGAAAACAGACTCAGTTCTGTCCTTTGCCCTTTCCGTGGAGTTTAGGGATTGAACTCATGTCTCTAGGGTTGTACAGAAAACACCTTCATCCACTGAGCCATCTCACCTGATCTCAGAGGCCCTCTCCCTGCACTGTACGCACCCATCTGTGAATGGATGAGCCAATGCCTGTGTACTGAAGAGAGGTGGAATGAGCAATGTGATGGAAACACTGTGGTACTGCCATGAGGGTACACAAATCCGTCACTGAAACAGACACATAGTCCGGAGAGATTCCCTCAATGAGGAAAAAGCAGTGTTTTCAACATATGGTTCAGGACCAACTAGATACCCTTATGGGAAAGATAAACTTTGATCCTTAAGCTATTTAACACAAAATATTCAAAAACAGGTCTAGACCCAAGTACAAAAGAAAAATTGAAAAACTTCTAAATTATAGTACAGAAAAAAAATCACTTGCAACCCTGCATTAGGCAAAGATTGTTTGTGGAAGACGATGTACAAGACCATAAAATGGAAAGATTGGTAGCATTTCAGCCATCTCCTTGCTAAGTGTAACCCAAAGGAAATTAAATCTAATCCTCACCAAAACTTCACACAACAAGCTACCCTCTCACCAGCACATACGCTGAGATTTGTGAAAAATGCTTCAAGGACCATGAGAGTCTGGAAGGCACTGATCTGATTTGCTTTGGGTACTCACCCAATGGAGAATTGCCTAGATCATGTGGTAGCTCTATTTTAATTTTTCAAGACTTTCTAAACCGTTTTCTATATTGATACTACTACTTTACATTTCTTCCAACCGTATGCAAGAATTCCCTGTTTTTCACGTCTTCATCAGACTTGATATCTCTTGACATTTTGATAATACTCATTCTAGTCTATGGGGATCCATACCTCACTGTGAATTTGATTTCCTTATCTATGGTAATGGTGGCAAGCACCTTTTTGTAGACCTGTTGAGCATCTGTATGCTGTGATATGTAGTGATTCTTGTCTGTTGTAAGGTGCATGGGAATTCTGGGCTGATCTTTACTGGTTCCTGTGACTTCTTGTCACAAACAAATGATCATCCTGACCCTTTTGTTCCTTCATCTTCTCTCACTCACGTGCATCCCACACTCTTCTGTTCCTGGAGGTTTCTGATTCATCTGATTCCATCTACGCAGTGTCCGGAATAAATACCCCCTCTCCCACATTGTTGATTGTGCCCTATTATACTGCAAGTTTATCTTTATTTTCTATCCCATCACAAAAGAGTATGAAAGGGAAGTAAAATCAGAGCCAGAAAAATGATTGTCATGGTTGTTGCCTCAAGGAAGGAGAAGGTCAGTCTGCTGCAATGCCCCATTTTCTCATCACTTAGAACTCTGAACAGCACTGGGACTGAAAATCCATACTCCACCTCTATGCTGGCTCCTGAAACATGACTGACATAGCTTGATCCCTAACAGAAGTGACAGATTCAATTCTGGAATTGCAAGTGTGTGGAGGACATCCTAAGCGTCCAGGACTCAGTCTTCCTTTGGCATTTATAGGTGGCTTAAGGTCCTCAGCAGGGAAAGGGGTGTATTATGCATAAGAAAAACACCAGTGCTGAGCAAAACCCCCTGTTGGGCAAGCAACAGTGAGGTGAAGTTTTAGATGTAGGCAGTGGTACCTCTCCCACTAAGGAACCACATGTCTCATGAGAGTTAAGGCTAATGTCTGACCCCAACCCCATCTTCTAAGATAATGACTCTTCGCTGACACCATAAACTCTGTTTTCCACAGACTTTTCCTTTTATTACATGAATGGTGGGGAATATATCAATAAGACTCATTCTAAGAATAAAAACAATTCCTCACCTAATTCTTTGCATTCTGGAATGCATGGGTGGAGTAAACATGAACTTAAGTCTAGAATGTGGTGTCTAAAGTTTAGTATCAGATAAACACAGCAAGATTTTCCATAGAATTTCCTTTGAAGAAATGGTGATTTGAAAATGAACATAACAGAGTTAATAGAGATCTTGTGTCTCCTTCCCAAAAAATTTTCACCCACTCTGTTCTTTCAAATCTTCTGCAATAACTGAAAATAGTATTAGTTAAAGCAATAGCACCCTTGTGTAGCAGGCAATGTTCAAGGAACTAAAAGGAGAGTGGTCTTTCTAATCAGGAGTGTGTGTATCTTTTGCAGTTGTGATGATGACCTCTCAGAGGACAGAGATGAGCTTCTGCGTGGCCTCTCAGACCTGGATATCACCAACTCAGACTGCTTCCCGTCCCAGCTACTAGTGCATGGGTCTTTGGCTTTTTCTTTGGGGCTAGATACCTACCATGGCTGTGTGATAGCTGCTGCCCGCTATGGCCGGGGTCGGGTGGTTGTAACTGGGCATAAGGTTTTATTCACTGTGGGTAAACTCGGCCCCTTTCTGCTCAATGCTGTCCGCTGGCTGGATGGTGGCCGCAAAGGCAAGATTGTGGTGCAGACAGAGCTGAGAACACTAAGTGGTCTGCTCGCAGTAGGGGGTATAGACACCAGCATTGAGCCCCAATTGACCAGTGACGCAAGTGTCTATTGCTTCGAACCCACAAGCGATGTGGGGATTAAGGAACTACAGGAGTTTGTAGCAGAGGGTGGCGGGCTGTTTGTTGGAACCCAAGCCTGGTGGTGGGCTTTTAAGAACCCAGGAGTGTCCCCTCTGGCTCGGTTCCCAGGAAACCTGCTCCTCAACGCCTTTGGTATCAGCATCACAAGTCAAAGCCTCAATCCAGGACCTTTCCGTATCCCTAAGGCAGGAACAAGGACCTATCACTTCCGCTCTACCCTAGCAGAGTTCCAGGTGATAATGGGCAGGAGGAGAGGGAATGTGGAGAAAGGCTGGCTAGCCAAGCTGGGCCCAGATGGGGCAACTTTCCTGCAGATTCCTGCAGAGGAGATCCCTGCTTACATGTCCGTGCACAGACTCCTGCGGAAGCTGCTAAGCCGCTATCGGCTTCCAGTGGCAACCAGAGAGAACCCGGTCATTAATGACTGTTGTAGGGGGGCCATGCTTTCCCTGGCCACAGGTCTGGCCAACTCTGGAAGTGACCTCTCACTACTGATCCCAGAAATTGAAGACGTGTACAGCAGTCGCTACCTGCGCCCCTCAGCGTCTCCCATCACCGTGAATGTCAATTGCACCAATCCAGGTACGGCAGAAACATGGGAGCTTGGTTTTATGGGCATCGGCAAAACAGGGACAGGAGATTGCTGCAGTGTTGGCAGGTTTTATCACCTGCAGAGGGTCATCACTATCCTTCCTTGCCTTCCTCTTCAAGATGAGAGGGATCAGGTATTGGGCAGTGTTTGAAAGGGTCACAGCAACATGGTAGGGAAAGAAGCAGTTGAAGTCATGAGGGGTCCATGCAGCACTGTATGGAGCAGGGCTGAAGCCTGCCCTTCCTGTGCTTTGACAGGCACTCGTTACTGCTGGATGAGCACTGGACTCTACATACCTGGAAGGCAAGTCGTAGATGTCTCTTTGCCTGAACATGCTGTCTCTGCTGATCTGAAGGTAAGGCCACTCCTCATCTCACCACATGGTGCAGAATTCAAACGGTCTTGCTATTCCATTTGGCATTGTAGGTGGTCTGTGTAAAACCCTACTGGCAGTTTAGGGCAGTTTTTAAACACCTTTTCCTTATTAGTGATGAAAAATGTGTTTTGATATATATTTCAAAAGATATCAAAATGATACATCTTAGAGCCCAGTACTCTATACAATTTTGCCTCTCTACTCTTAAAATTTGTTCTTTTAACTTATGTCATACAAGAAAGGCTTCAAATGGAAGGTTTCCTGACATCTTGTAGGTATTCAGTCTGTGAATAATAGTTTACTTTACATTCCATAACTTAGTACATATGAACTCAAGAAATGCTACAATTTCAATACTATTTATTATACATGACATTGTCAATGGTACATCGGGTCATAACCTAATGACCTTTCTGAGTCTACTTCCTATTCTCTCTTGTGCCACCCACATACTCCATGTGACTGAGGGTGATTTCTCTGCTCCAGATACAAATTGGCTGTCATACTGATGACCTGACCAGGTCCAGCAAGCTGTTCCGAGGCCCCCTTGTGATTAACCGGTGTTGCTTGGACAAACCCACAAAATCAATCACATGCCTCTGGGGTGGTCTCCTCTATATCATTGTGCCTCAGAACAGCAAACTGGGTTCTGTGCCCCTCACAGTGAAGGGGGCGGTTCGTGCTCCATTCTACAAGCTAGGTAAGTAGACACTATAAGGTTCATGCTGAGAGGTGGGAGAAGCTGAAAATGAAGAGATTTCTGGGGCTACTCAGTACAGGAGACCTGGGGAGACAAGTGGAGGGAGGTGATTGGTTTCTTTAAGTTCTGCTTTGGTGCCAAGAAAAATAAATTAATCACATCCATAGGGGTTTCCAAAAGGGGTAGAGAAGAGGGATGTGGCTGTTTCTTATCTTGTGGTTCTCATCTGGAGTCAAAGTTGTATGTATGCTGTAACTTCAGGGATTTGGAGAAAGCTGTTTCAAGGTAATATTTCTATTGTCTCTCTTTACAGGGGAGACATCCAAGCAAGAATGGAAGAGGCGACTCCTGGAATATCCAGGTCCGTGGGGAGAGCTGGCCACCAACAACCTCATCCTGACTGTGCCCACTGCCAATCTTCGAACTCTGGAGAATCCCGAGCCACTGCTCCGCCTCTGGGATGAGGTGATGAAGGCTGTGGCTAAGCTGGGAGGCGAGACCTTCCCTTTGCGTCTGCCACAGAGGATAGTGGCTGATGTTCAAATCTCAGTAGGTGGGTGCTCCAGAAGCTCTGTGTGTTCGCCCCCAAGTACCCTTCTCTCCACAGCCATATAGCTAGAAGGCAAGGAGAGTAAAAATGTTTTGCTAACAAGACATGCAGATCTATTCCTTGCTGTTTAAATGAAAAAGGGAGGAATTACATATGAAATAAATAGTAGCTTATGTCAGCATGTCAAGAAGTATCATCAAAGACATCAAGAGATGTGACCTGAGATGCCTCTCGGGGAATTTGAAGAAATGGGAAAATATAATAGAGAGGGTCTTGACCCAGTTAAGAGTCCTGGAAGACTCTGAACAAAGAGCTGTTTGAAAACGAACCAAGAAGCCTAAACAAAGGCTATGGGTACACCATGGAAGCGGCATCAAAATTTCTCTACATCCTTATTTTCGTAATGCATGAATGATCTTGTAATGTACCAATGTAGATAATTCCATATCTAAGAAAGGGATGTAGGCACCCTTCCACACCCTCACATGGATACCATCACCACCCTCCTCCCCAAAGCAGGACACTCACATAACAGTGTGAATGGTCCTCAGCAACCTGTCCTCACCAGGGCTCAAGTCATAAGAAAGGAGAAAATGTCAGTGCAGAATGAGCAGAGGGAAAAGCCTGTGAGCCACTGGGCTTGGATGGCATCTTGGAACAGTATGGGCGTTAGAAGGAGCCTGGGGCTACTGGGCCATCTTGGAACAGTTATGGGCATTAGAAGGAGCCTGGGGCTACTGGGCTATCTTGGAACAGTATGGGCGTTAGAAGGAGCCTGGGGCTACTGGGCCTTTTGGAAAAGAAACGGTTCAGATACAAATTTAGTGATGAGGTGGGAGGACTCTTGTTTGTTTTTAAAGGTATTTTTTATCTTCTTTCATATGTTACATCCTGACCAGTTTCTCCTGCCCCTGCCTCTACCCTCTACCCCCCTCTCTCTTCCCTACCTCCTCTATCCCCCAGTTCCACCCCACTCCATCTCCCCTCAAACAAGAGCAGGCCTCCCAGGAATATCAACCAAAACACAGCATAATAAGCTACATATCAGGCACATACCATCACATCAAGGCTGGAAAAGGCACCCGAGTAGAGGCAAAGGGATTCCACAAGTAGACAAAAGCATCAGAAGCAGTCCCCCTTCCCACTGTTAGGATTTTCACAAAAACACCAAGTTACACAGCCATAACTAACGTATATGCAGGGGATCTAGGTCAGACCCCTATAGGCTCTATAATTTGTGCAAGTTTCCATGAGTCCCTGTCAGTTGATTCGAGGAGTCTTGTTCTCGTAATATGTACCTGACCCCTCTGATTCCTCTGATCCTTCCTCAAGCTGGGAGGATTCTGACCTTCTGTCTTTCTTCTGTGTCCCCAGGCTGGATGCATGCAGGGTACCCCATCATGTGCCATCTGGAGTCAGTGCAGGAACTCATCAGTGAGAAGCTCATCCGGACCAAGGGGCTGTGGGGTCCTGTGCATGAGCTGGGCCGCAACCAGCAGAGGCAGGAGTGGGAGTTCCCCCCACATACTACTGAAGCCACATGCAACCTGTGGTGTGTTTATGTGCATGAAACGGTCCTGGGCATACCTCGAAGCCGTGCCAATATTGCGCTATGGCCCCCTGTTCGGGAGAAGAGAGTCCGAATCTACTTGAGCAAGGGACCCAACGTGAAAAACTGGAATGCCTGGACTGCATTGGAAACGTACCTACAGGTACTGGGAAAGACTGGAGGGTGATGGGACAAGTGGGACTACCAAGGCCCCATGATTAGATGATAAGCTGGTGACTCCGGAGACCACCACTGCATCTGCCTCCTACATTCAGCTACACGAGAATGTGGGAATCTGGGGATAACAGCATGTAATGATGCCTCTTGGTACAGTATTTTGTATGACACTACAAAGTGCACAGCCCTGAACTGACTTAATAATGTCAGCTGTACCGCCATTGAGAGGCACAAGAGCATAACACTGAAAAAGAAAAAAAAAAATCTTAAACCTGATTGAGGCACATAGAGTACTACAAATACACTTTTTTCTCTGTGGCTTTAAAGCCAGGCATACCAGTGACTGAAGCCGATCTTTCCTACTTAGTAGCTATCAGGCAACCCTCATCCCATATTCTATAGTGGGCTATTTTTCCTTAGATCCAATTTTTCCGTAGATGTATATATTGTCACCTTGCTTTGCTTTGCCACAGATTCCACCCTATGGAGGCAACCCAGGATTCTCTCTGCCTTGGGTTTGGAGGTTCGCCTTGCCTAACTGTCGTTCCGTGCCATAGTTTTCAGTCCCAGTGCCTGAGATCAGTCCCTAGATCACTCTGGGGAGTGATGTCATGTTAGATTCAAGTCAGGCATGATTTATTCTGATTCTTCCACCTGTTCAAATCCTTCTCTGTCCATACTCACTGCTACTTTCTCCTTATGTGGGTTACTTTGCTCATCCAGGAAATGAAGACATGCTGGCTCTGGTAACTACCATGTGGCCCCTCAACTGCAAAGCCTTGTGACCCTAGCTAGCCTGGGCTCTTTCCAATAGTCTCATGAAAGTTACTCTTAAAGAAGCCATATGACTTTCCAGTGGCACCTTCTTATGCTCATTTTTTTTTTTTTTTGTTCTAGAGCTCATTTTTTGTTCTAATTAACTAGACTGTCTAGAGACTTCTACTTGATTCACTTCCTTTTCCACAGGCCATTTTTAGTGGCCTTGTGAATTAGTGTGAGGATGACTGAGGATTGCGGGGATTTTCAAGCTATTAGAATTTAACCTGGCAACTGGGAGAGATAATGAGGATTCTTCCACCGCAGCAAGTTTTAAATCCCTGTGTGTAAGTCCCATTACTCCCTTCATGATCTCATGAGTGGATGAACGGTGACAGTGGTGGGAAACACTGACCGCTGGAGCTGCTTCTCTATCCATCACTCGCTGAGAGTCTGCAAGCACTGCGCTAGCCTCAGCATTTTCCTTACGATTAGTGAATGAGAGTAGGGCGTGAGGCCAGCACACAAAATGTTCAGCAATGCTAAAGGTTAGCAGGTTAAACTCATTAAGTTCACTGGAGTATTGGACCTTCTTTTTGTAGAGTGGATATCTCACCTGCTTCCACCTTTTCCTTTCTAGCTCCAAGAGGCCTTTGGTTGGGAGCCATTTATTCGTCTCTTCACCGAGTACAGAAACCAGACGACAAGTTCGCCCACAGACAATGTCGACAAAATGAATCAATGGGTCAAGATGTTCTCCCAGCAAGTGCAGAAGAATCTGGCTCCATTCTTTGAGTCCTGGGGCTGGCCTATCCAGAAGGAAGTGGCTACGAGCTTAGCCTATCTGCCTGAATGGAAAGAAAATATAATGAAATTGTACCTCCTCACACAGATGTAAGGAGTGCCCATCGAGGTGGCAGGTAGAGAGGTTTGGGGAGGTAGGCAGAGGTGGGGGTTTATTCCTCTACCTCTGTCTTCTAAAGTTCTGGCTTTCTCCTCTTAATTCATTGCTCCTGTGTCTTATTACCGACTTCTGTCTCTAGGAAGTGGGTTAAGAATACAGCACAAAATGAAGCCAGAATTTTTTTAGGAACAAGGCCTGTGCTTATGAGCCCGACCCCTTTGCTTCTCAATTGTCAGGCACCCTGGTGACCCTGTATTGGCCTAGTGCTGGGAGCTTGGGAATTTGTTTCTATCTGGCCATTCTGATGAACCATAGAGGGCAATCCTTCCCTTGGCTTCCTTGGCTTCGGAATAGGTATAAGTCTCTGGCTCTTGGGGTGGACATGGAGAGTCTGACTGATCGTTTTAAAGAAGCTCGTGGGCTATATGTTCCATTTCATGCTGGCCTATTAGCTCCCACAGTCCAGAAGTTAACATCAGCATTTCTCTTAGATTGCTTGTGCCCAATTTTAGGTCTTTAATTGACCATTTATATGTTACCAGCCAGATTCTTGACGTCTCTATGACTTTATGGCCTCGTCCTATACATTAGGATCTATTTCATATGATTATTGGGAGTTGTATAATGCCTCTAAAAGTGATTACAGAGGTTAGTGGATATTGAGAAAATATCATTTGCCATTTTTGTTATCTAATTAACCCAACAACATTCTGGAGCTAAACCTTAATTTTAGGTGTTATTAACAGATACAGTCATAAACTTTTAATTTTTTAAACTGATACATAAAATTTAAAACCCCCATATATTAACAAGATACAATTCAATATAAATATATTTTTTAATACTTGAATTAGGCAAAGCACATCTGTCTACTCCAATATCTGTAATTAGACCAAGTACATTTGCAATCATTTGTATTTTTTTGACATGTACAGAATGTAACTGTTTTTGAATGCCAGAGAGAGGGCTCAGTGGCAAAGATACTTGCTGCCAAGACCTAAAACCTGAGTTCAATCCTCAGAATTCACACAGTGGAAGAAGAGACCTAACTCTTGCATGTTGTCCTCTGACCTCCACATGTGTTCTGTGATCCACACACAAACACACTAAATCAACTTAAAAGAAAGAACTGTTATCTGCCCTACCCTATCCTATACTATACATTTCAACATCTAAAATAATTCTGGTGCATTGCTTTTTACTCACATTGGAGGGTTTTTGCGGGCTGCTTGAGACAGTGCTTCTCTATGATAGATAGGGCTCTCTGACTTCAAAAGCAATGGTCTTTCAACTTGTCATCCAACTACTGTACTGTGTTACAGGTGTGCACAGCCACACCCGCATTCATAATGTAGACCTTTTTCTTTTTGTCTTTTACAGCTCCTTACAGTTGGCCTCTTTACCCAGTTTTCTCAGCTTAAATTCCTGCTTTGATAAAATCTAGAGAAGATATCTTGACAAAAACTAGAACAATCCTAAGATAATGTTTAACCACCAATAGACATTGTTTAGAAAACAATAGACACCCAGCTTTTAAATGGTATTTGTATTCCCACAGTGACAGATTTAAGATATAATTGCTGTCAGGATTTACTGACATATATGGAAAACTTCACTTTGGAACAAGAAATTCCACAGAGCTAACCCAGTTTTCATTTAATTACTATACATTCAAAGATCTCTTGGTTTTCCCCATTTCATTTAAAGTTTCTTTTATGATTTTAATTAATGTTATATCTAGGATTGATGTTGTACACAACCGGTTTTATGACTTCTATTTATTTTAGTATAATCTGTTTTATTTACATAGCTTGTAAGTGGGTGAATGCAGAGACTATAAGACATTTGTGTGTGTGTATGTGTGTGTGTGTGTGTGTGTGTGTGTGTTTATTGTACAACTTCTCAATCCTAGATTTATTCCATATATATCTATCATATAGGAATTTTGAACATCTTTAAAATAATTATTATCAATTATCATGAATTGAGAATGTGCCAAGCATTATATTGGTCCCTATATATAGATTATGCCATTTAATTGTCCTAATAATCTTATGAAGTAGAAATTATTATCACTCTTATTTTAGGAATAAAAGAGCTGAATTTTATGGAGATTAAGTAAATTATGTAAGCCTCTACTGCTAATAGTGGTAGGTCTATTATTTTGAAGCTATGCATTATAATTGCAGATTGGGTATTCCTAATTATGGTGCTTTGAATAACCAAATAAAGAAGCAAATCACCAACACAGAACATTTATACTCCAGCTTGCCAGAGTCTGGGATCTTCATACTTAGCCTCTATCTAACCTTAGCAGGACAAAAAGACTCTCTGTTTCTCCCAAACATCAGTAGAAAGGAAGAATTTAAATCTGGCTCCTAAAGTGCTTCCCAGTAGAAAAGAGAGTGAGCCATTAGCATCAGGCAACTCTTCTAGGTTCTGGTTATTCAGATTGTCATGCTCCCCTGGGTACCATGAAAGCAATTTTGGCTTATTAGATTTTTAATAATGTAGCTCATTAGTGAAGTTCCTGACTTCCCAAAGTCCTAGACGTTTCATTTTCTCCGAGAGATGATAAGATCCTCAATCTTTTAGAGTAAGTTTTCTTCATTCCCACTCCTGCCCCTTTCACCTACTTTCAGCAGTCAAGCCTGGGAACTTTTCAGTAGTTACCTATGCTCTTTCCCTGTCAAACATCTCCAGTGGTACTCCAGATTTGAGATGATGGACTAACCATGTAAATTTGCCTTCCCTCCTTTCCCAGGCCTCGCTGAAACGGAAGTCCAGGAATACAAAAGAAAACTGAGACCTCTCAGCAAAGGAAACTAAAAGCCTTTGGTTGGAGAAGATCTCAGCAAATTTCTGGAAGAAAGTAAATGAAGAGAATAATGAGCGAGAAACATGGCAGTCCATATCAGACAGAATACACTGATCCGAACACTGGAACCCCAAAGAGACTTGAGCACTAGAAAACTCTAGCTACTAAATAATTGTACCAGTTGTAAATTGACCCCCATTCTACTCAGCCCCAACCCTTGTACATAGAACACAGAAAACCTACCATTGATACTAGTGAAACTGTTACTGTTATTGTTGTTTGAACAAAGAAATGAAATAAAGCACCTGAGGAGAGGTAAAGAATTAGTGCTCCAAATGATATTCTTTTCACGGAAATAAGTGCCCCACTAGCCTGTGAGGTAATTTTCTTCTCAGTGTTGAGACCCTTACTCACATGCCCAGAGCTTCTAGGCATAGCAGAGATTTGCTGGAGAAATAGGAGTCATTTAATGAGACAATAGTTAACAAAGGTTCTCAGTGTGGATTTTCTGATAGGAATTTTCATATGTGGAAGGGAGCAAGGAAGAAGCATAAGGAAAATAACCACTTAGACATAAAAAGGTTGAAAAAATTATAAACTACAGGAAACACAATTTATACAGAAAAAATAATCTGTAAGATTCTGACCAGAGAGACTTGAAGTGCATTTGTAAAAAAAAAAAAAAAAAAAAAACAAAAAAACTATACTAAGAGAAAATCCTGAACATTTTAAAAGCAAAACTAGACTGCCATGAGTATCCAGCAGATAGGCTGGAAAACCAAATAGAATGAATCTCCCCAGACATGCATCAAAATGAAATAACAAACAACAGGAAAGGAAGAAAGGGAAACAGACAATCACTGTCTAATTGTTAGGAGTTTCCAGAAGTCAGGACACAGATGGCATGGACAGTGAAAGAATAAGAAAGACTTGAGGAACACCAGATTGAGGGCACCCAGTGCCAACTACATCTAGGCACAGTCCTAAGAGAAGTTGGAACAGTGGGGCTAGAAGCAACATGTTGAAAGTGCCCAGGGAAGGAAAACCAGCTGAACCAAACCTGAGAACAGTCTGATAACTTCAGCAGCAGTACTGAGTGCTGGAAGTCAAGGAACCAATGGTTGACTTTTGAAAACTTTTGTTCCCAGAACTCCATATAGTACAGAATGTCAAGAGTAATGTAAAAAGAAAAACATTTTGGGTAGGTGAGTCTTCCATATATATATATATGTATATATATGGAAGAAAGTCCAAAAAAGAAGAGGAAAGAAGATCTGGAGACCAGTGGCCCTCACCCAGGATGTCTCTGCCTAGAGTGGTAGATATCAGAAGAGAGCACTATCCTAGGCTCTGTGAAGAATGTGCCAGAGTAGCACCGAGGAAATAGGACATTGGATATATGGAAGGCATACAATCTTTATTCATAAAAATTAAACAGATTGTCAAGAAATTTGGGCTGAACCATAAAGGAAAATAGAATGGCATAGGATTTCCAACATTCATGGAGTATGAGAAGAGACTTGATTGGGCATTGGTGGTAGATATGTTTCCCTTGATATGGGCATCATGGCATTGGGAGTGTAGTGAAAATAAGTTTCTTCCCCTTGACTTAGTAAAAGTACTTTCATAGCCAAAATAATGTAGATGCCACTTATAGATCTTCAACGTTCTGATCAACCTATCAACAAAGCCTAAAAGGCTTAATGTTACACCCAGAACAGAGCTGGAAAGGGTTATTGACCAACTGTTGCAAAAAGTGAAGGCTGAATTAACTGAGAGAAGAAGAAGAAAAACTGGGGCTACTTAAATATTCAAAGTGGGGATGAAAAGATGCTGTCTTCAGATAATAGAATACAGTTGCATAGTTAGGGTGCTGGTCAATGCTGTAAACTAGACCCTCAGAAGAATATCTACCAAGCATTTGGAGAAGCGTAGACTGGGGAAAGGGAAAGGTGGTGTATGTTAAATCCTTATCTTTTGTAATGGTGAAAGATTAAAGATTGTCTAATGTTAATAAGTCAAGAGATTATTGTTCATACATGTTATTTAAAGGTAGGAAGTTAGTCACCAGAAAATCCAAAAATAGATATCATTAAAAGCATCTAGGAAATGAGACTAGAGAAGGAGGGTGGGGTGGGTAACCATGTTTTTATTTCAAGTTCCTCTGTATTATTTAATTTTTTTTTTACTTTATGCATGTATTATTTGGAAAAGTTTATATTAAACTCAAATAAAACTTTCTTCAGAGGCTTCACATTGAGTAAGATATGGTTGAACCAAACCCACTGACCAGTTGACAAGGCCAGCAAGTACTTTGTTTCATCTAATATGCCAGGCTAAGTAGTCATAAGTCCTCCATGACTCTACAGTTCTAGCCACTCTGTCTGCTAAGGTTCAATCACACTTCACCTTCTCTTATTTCTATGGATATTCTACAAAAACAAACAAACAAGCAAAGCCTGCTGTTCTTGCCCCATCTTGTGATTGAGCTTCCTGTCTAGCAAGCTTGCAATAGTTTTGGAATGAAAGAATCTTCAAAAGGGCATTGGTATTAGATTGTTAGCTTCTGTTCTTTCCCAAGGCTGTAGTGTATAAAACACTTCATGGAGATCCAAATAAGACTTTAAGATGTTCAGTTCTGTTCATTTACTCACTTTAACAGGTTTTACTCTTACACGGGGCCAGTTGGTATAAGAAGAGCCCTACCCATTTCTCCGTGCCTTTGGTATGGTTTGTTTTTTGTTTTTTGTTTGTTTTTGTTTGGGGTTTTTTTTTTTTCTACTGCCTACATTATGATCTGGTTTTCAGCTATTTGTCCCCTACCCTCAGGGAGACTATCTGAGAGAAATCTTCATGCTACCAGTTAAGTTTCTACTCTTAGTAGCTATTTCTTCTTTGTCCTCATTACCATTACTAACCAAAGACAAATATTTACATTAATACCATTTCTTACCAGAGTCCTCTTTCTATGATAGATATCCATGACTGAGACAATAAGAGACATTTAATGAAGAGAGAATGGAGAAACCACTGAGGGACTGCAGATGGCATTGTCAAAGCCCTTCACCAGAGACCACAGAAACACACAGCGACTGGCACAAGCTAGATTTATTATTTATGTAGTGTAGGAAAATATACACAGGGGGAACTATGGGCATTTCCATCAAAGAATACCAGAAGGAAGCTACTGTGTGACTCGGGCTTTAGTTTGAATACCTTAGGAGAGGGTGAGAAGAAACAAGGCTTTCCTGTGGATTGAATGCTGTCCAGGAACACTGGCAGTTCTTCAGACAGAATTCCAGTAAAATCCTTGGCAAGGAGGCAAACTAACAAGGATGAAAGCTGCTTCTTGCTTTGAAAACATTGCATATTCATGTTAGAGAAGATGGAAGGCTGTCAGTATTCTATGGGTTGCTCAGACAACCTGTATTTCTTTCATTTTATGGTGGTCTCACAATGACCTAGTCTGATGGTGTGTTAGAAACCTGATTGTCTACAATAGGAAAACAAGGTCTGGCTGAGTGTGCAACAAAAGTTGCTGAGCACACAAGGCTTTCACAGAGGAGTCGCCTTTGCTCCTCAGATTGTGGTTCCAATGTGCATTCCTCTTAACTAAGTACAAAGATCAAATTTTTTAAAAAATGAGTATAAGGAAAACAGTGTGGATAAATATGGGAAAGTGGATTGCTGGGTGCAGTCCCATAAATGGCACACTTGCTGTTTTATGTCATGTAGTCTAGGAAAGCCTCGGAAAGTGATATTAATCAGATTCTGAAAAAGAGTGATGCAGCCAACCATGCAATTTACTGTAAACAAAGGGAAGTAAAATTATATGAAGCACATTAAAGAAACACCAAGACAGACAGTTTTGAATGTCATTCCTAAGTAGCTCCCTTCCCAAATGTAAATCTTTTTCCTGCTATTTATTTTTATCTATGTGCATGTGTATGTATCTGTGAATGGGTGTATATGTCATGTGTATACAGGTGCCCAAGGATGCCAGAAAGAGGCATCAGGTCCCTGAGTTACAGCTACTTGTGTCACTTGACATGAGTTCTGGTTCCTCCTTGAGAGCAGCAAGCATTCCTTACTCCAGCCATCCCTCCAGCCCCAACCAGATGAAAGTCTTGATCACAGATGTCTGGTGTAACCTTTAGCAGGATTCACTGACTGTTATGACTTGAAGTATAAATGCCCTCCCCTCTCCCAAACACAAAACCACTCCTGTGCACTGGCTTGGACTCCAGAGGTGGTTGAATCTTTAAGAGGCAGGACCTAATAGAAATGTGGTCAATAGGAATATAGCATTGAAAGAGGTATTGAAAGTCTGGCTCCTACCTCTCTCTGTTTCTGCAATGCCATGAGGAGAGCAAGCACGCTGTAGTACACATCCCCTGCCATGATGTTCTCATCCTAAAGCAACAGGAGATGGACTATGGGTAGAAATGTCATAAACTTTAAGTCCAAAGAGATGGTCCTTTTTTCAAGTTTATCATCTCACATATCTTGCCACAACAATGCATAATTGACCAATACATAGACCTAATGGAAATTTACAACTTTTGAGCTACAGCTGTGAAACTTCTAAATGAAATCATATTGTACAGTAAAATTGTTGGTCTCTCCATTCTGAAATTACTGTCTCATAGGAAGCAAAGTGGGTTCATTTTAATGGTCTACTATCAATGGTAATGAATGGAAACACAGCTCTATACCTTAATTTACTATATCTGGGTGATGATCAATGGTCTGATGCACTCAGGGTAAGTGGAATTTTGAATCAAGTTCATATGAAGAAGATTGATTTTAAACACTGAGTCAATTTGCCCAGCAATGAACGTTTAGTCTACTTATTGGGGCTCATATGGACAAAAGATAAGCATACTAAGCAACTCAAACTCCATTATTCTAAGCTTCTCATTTCATAACCACCTTTTAACCTACTGACCAGAATAATGTCTATTTGGCTTCAGTTGAAATTAAAGATAGCAAGGATCAGAAATGTCAATATAATGGGAGACCTTAAGAAGTATTGGCTTTAATATCATAAAAAGTTGGGGAGATAAATCAATAATTATTTATATTTTTCAAAAAAAGCAATGTAGGTTCTGGTTTTATATGCACAGAAAGGTTAGCTTAACCATTCTCTACGTTAGGATTTTTTGCAGAGAAACTTTATTTTGTGGTGGTTAGATAGAATCAAGAGGCTTGAACATGGTTAGGTAAGCAGTCTATCCCTAGGCTATTTTCCTAATCCTTCTTGTGGAGACATTGACCATTAGTGAGTTACAGATTCCACACTGTAACCACTTTTGCATCTCAGTGTCTTCAGCATGCATACAATTGGGCACGAAACTGTGTATGAAGTTACAGATATCACACTGGTGTTGTGATGAAGATGATTGGTTTATTGTGTGTTTGCCGATAGTGGATCTGACATTTCAGATTCTGAGAAACATCACTGTTAGTTCAAGACTAACCAACTTAATTTTGTTGAATTCCAGACAGTCAAGTCTTCAATACCATAATAAACTTTATATATGACCTAGCGGAGGTGCAGTTTACAGATATAAGACCATCCTTTCTTCTTACAAGAGGGAAAACGTAAGCATGACTGTGTCTGCAGCAGTCCTGTGCTCTCAAGTACTTCAATCCTAGGAGAGTAGTGGCCCCCACCACACATATTCCACACACCTCTAATATGAGCAGAGAAGAAAATGTAGATTCCAGTTAATTTCACAAATCTACAGAAAAAGAATATGGAAGCTTTTCTGAATATAACTTAGAACTGACTACCTATCAAAAGAAGCAAAGAAGTCCAGGTTCATTGTTTTTGATGAAGCAGATCAGTACTTGCCCTTGAAGACAGACTGTGAAATAATTTGAATAAAAGTTATCACAAATGTACCAGAGAATGAAATATGAAATAGTGAGTCTTCCCCAAATATGGTCAACTTAGTAATCTTCCCCTTGCTCCTATTAGAAGACAAGTTCAATAAATACACTTGAGAGTTAGAATGTGTGGTGCTATAAATATAGCAGTGCTTTTGCTCTCCTGTCTCCATCAGGAGGAAGAAGCGACGATGTGATCCAGTGTGTTAGACATTTATCAAGGAGATGTGACTGTCAGATGATGTGAAGAAGGAAGCAAAGGACGCTGGGAGTGGTGCTGCAGTGTGGGAGAAAGAAGAAACAAAGGCTGACCTTGCATGCAGGTCTTGGAAATTTTCTTCAAGGCCACTGTGGAGTTCTTAAGCCAAAATTACCATCTCCTGTCTTCTCGGAGTGCTGAGGCCTGCCTTACAACCCCTGTTATATTCAATCACTGACTGGGAGAAGCCCTGGAACAGAATCGCCCTGGCGCCAAGGGTCCCAGGACACACCAGCTGTGACCAATTGGCACTTGCATGTCCTGCATTTGGAAATCTGAGAACAGCACGTTCATGGCCAGCACATTATTTATTCTGTAGACACCTGTTTTGGAACATCTCTGTGACTTAGTGAAGCTCTCCAGTGACTCATACCAGTAAGTGCACATAGGCGGTTTCAACCATCTCTTTTCCTAAATTAGAGCAGAGCTATTCTTTCCCACATTCTTAAGAACATTATGCCACATTATTTATACTGATCTATACCTTATTTTTTCATAGTTTTATTTGATGGAACAAACTTTTAATATCTTTCCACACACTGCACTATAGGGCTGTGTAGTCTTTAGGGCTCTTTCTGCATCAGTTTGAGTTTACGAATCTGATGGGCAGATGCCAGGAGTGGCTTTCTCCATGCTGCTGGGAAACACAGTTCTCCTCAGCTGAGAAATGGGGGTGGTTTTGAGAGAGAGAGAGAGAGAGAGAGAGAGAGAGAGAGAGAGAGAGAGAGAATGAGAGAGAGAGGAGATCCGTGATAACTTGGGGTTTGTTATTAGGTTCTCAGCATCCATAATAGTCATAAACAATGAACACAGAGGTCTTTACTGACTCAGGCCCCTAACTGAAAGCACAGAGCCTGTGCCAGCACAGCACCAGGCTCTAAGGAGATTTTGTTTTCCAACACAAGAGTTGTCATAGATTGGAGCAGTGTTTCTTTTGTAACCAAAATGGATGTGTACCTTAAACTTTTACTGTTTGGAGAATTGTTTGACCAAACACTAGGAGGAGCTCTGGGCACCACTAGTGCTTGGAAATGATTGCCTGTGTTTCTGTGCTGTTCTGGCAGCGTTGGGCATGCCATGGGCGGTCTGCTCCCGTAGTATAGATTGTACCAGATGGAAGGCCACAGCTTAGGAGCAAAGATGTTTGAAGGTCAGTCCTGTCCTTCATGACTGGAGAACCCTAAGATCTGAAATCTCCTCCTTTGCTTCTCTGAGACTCACCAGCAGAATGGGGGTCTGCTGGGTCCTTGTTGGTTCTTCAGTTCCTAACTGCCCAACTCAGACAAAGCCTTTGTTTCTCTGGAAGCCAGTTATTAGGCAGAGTCCACAATCCCAGCCAATGGAAATTATCTTTTGCTAGGACAATAAAAAAAAAACCCCATTGATTATTGATGTATTTTTAAGTTTATTTTAAAATTTTGTTTAAAATTCATGCTTAGTAAAGTTTCCTCTTTAGGGGACATATATGTCTGCGAGTTTTGACAAATGCATGATGTATAATTTTAAGCAGCTCATCTCACAGACTATATTACAAGAGGCAAACTGTCTTTATGAACCTAGCTACAATTTATCCTATTAACACAATGAAGAAAAGGATATCTGCTTGAATTTTAAAAACTGTGATTTTTCTGAACGATCAAGGCTTCCTTCAGTGTATGTAGGATGAAGGGGGGAGACTCACATCCTTAGCTCTGAAATTGGTGGGTTCTGTGAGCAGAACAGCAATGGAGGGAGAGGAAGTATCTTTTGCTCCCCAGGGCAGGGTCTAGACCATCCAATAGGATGGGATTGCTGGTCAAGGTGAGGACTCCAGGTGCTGGGCTGCATCACAGCTGCTGCTGTCTGGGTAAAGCCGTGGAGCTTAAGGCTTCCCTGATGATAGCATTGTGTCCAGAGTCAGAAACGGAAAAGCAGTCCAGTAGCTTGACATGTCTCTGCAGTCACATAAAACCAGGCAGTGTGAGACTGATGGTTTTCTGGAAGAATTTTGAGGTTCTCTGAGGAGAGGACGTCCCCAGGTCTTTGCAGGAGTCTCAGATCCATGAAGCTTGTGCAGATGTTAAGGTGTGACATCTCTAAATCCTCACTGTTTCTCATTCTAGATGTTGTCCAAATGCTAGTACAGAAAGAATCTGCGTTTTCCTTGGGTGAGGTAGCCACGATTGGAACCTTAACAGATTCAGGTGCCAACTCAAGAGTCTTATATATTCTATCTGGGGTCTGAGGCTCTGAGGCCAGTGTGCCCTGTTGGAGAGACAGGTCTCTAGATACATATGGGGATTTAGTCTAACCTTGCAATTCAAGCAAATTAATGTAACTCCGAGTCTCACATTCTTGTTTGTAAGATGGAGAGCCACTAACAAAACTTTCAAAGCCATTTCATGTTGGAAGAACCAGATGAAAAGCAGAAAGATCTGTAGCTTGTCACTGTGGAAATGAAGGAGATATTGCAGTGAAACTTTAGCTCTTGGGAGCCCAACCTAGTCCCCTTCACTCCCTTATGTTCAACTGGGAAAGTGAGTAATGTGTAGTGGCCAGTATTCCAGCACATAGTAGGCCTTCTTATGAAGGACTACCTGCTATTTTTAGCTTTGTTGTTGTTGTTGTTGTTGTTGTTATTGTTTGGTCAGGGTCCTACTTTATAGCCTAAATTGGTCTGGAACTCACTATATAGCCCAGGCTACCTCAGTGTTGCAACAATCCTCCTGTCTCAGCATCATGGTTCTGAGTGTGAACCACCACACCTTGTGTCTGTAGTCTGTTTGACATTACTTATACTGCATTCATTTAGAACTCTCACTGTGAACAGATCTAAACATTTGAAGCTGGATTTTTGTCTGAGGTGATGTCTACCAAATGTGTCTTGCTCTCTGCGAGCCTCTTTCCCTGCAGAAGGCTGCTTGTGGAGCTCCCTCTTCGCACCCAGTGCCAGCGCTTTGGTCTGCTCAGGAGATGACATTTTGTAGTCTTCGTCATTCTTTTCTTCATGTAAGGACTTATAATGTTTTTCTAGTGCCTCTTTAGGAAGGGAATGTTTGAGCCATTACAGTAACTCTCTACTCGTGCACTGTCCAGAAGAAATATATGGTAGGTCACATTTGGAAT
The DNA here is from genome assembly GCA_028551405.1 of Uromys caudimaculatus. Classification (NCBI taxonomy): domain Eukaryota; kingdom Metazoa; phylum Chordata; class Mammalia; order Rodentia; family Muridae; genus Uromys; species Uromys caudimaculatus. The sequence continues at coordinate 93,480,628 of CM052700.1, forward strand.
TTTTAAGTTTTCTAGGGGGCATATTAAAAGAAGTAAATCAGGATTGAGCACATCTTAATAATATACCATATTTAATGAATATACGCAAACTATAATTTCAACATGTAACCATGAAAAGATCCAAATGGGTTGTTATACGTTTGTTTAGTTTTCATGATAGAGTGTCAGATTCTGGTATGTGTAATGGCACATCACGGTCTAAGCCGCATTCAAGAATTCAATCTTATACGTGGCCAGTGTCTACCACAGGGGCATCCAATCCTAAAAGACAAACAGGGATTTCCTCTACCAATTCCATCATATGTTCTATTGGCATTCACTGCTTGGCTCATGTTCATGGAAAGAGATCAGGATGAAAGGAAATAAAATTTCATGATCGACCTGAAAAAAAAAAAAAAAGAACATTATGGGAAAGAATATAAAAGACCACATTAAGTTAAACTCATGGCTAAAAATAATTGAAGAAGACCAAGGGCCATTAATGGTAGTCTACAATTAAAAAGCATGTGTATGGAGCTATCCCTGCATTTAGCTTACTAATAAATTGGAATCACTACAGACATTCTAGTTGACAAAACTGGACCAATATATCATGTGTAACAATAATTATTTAAAATTTCTCTTGTATTGTACACAATTAAGTCTATTTATTATAACAATGTATTACAGAGTTCCCTACAAGCAATCAGATAGAATCTTCTCAACTGAAGTTCCTCTTCCCAGATAATTCTGGCTTTTGTCTAGCTGACACAAACTCTAATCAGCACAACTGACTTGTTGTCATCTTGACACACCAGTACATTACTACAAAACCATAACCACTCCTTTCTTGTTTATCCCCAAGTTATCACATTAATATCAACATCACAGTATAAAAAATGAACAACTTAAAAAATTCCTACAGCCTTCAAAATGGCAAACACTCTCAAGGTTCAACCTTTTAAAGTATCTATCATCTCTTTCAAAGTTCAAAGCTTCTCTCAAATATCTAAGACTCTCTAAAAGTCTCTTAACTGTGTGCTCCTATAAAGTCTAAACACAAGTTAAATACTCTCTTATTCCAAGAGGGAATAACCAGGGCATATTTATATTTAAATCAAAACAAAGCCTAAGTCCAACAGTACAAAAAGATGATCTTCTGGGTTCCAAGGGGCTTTTTCTCTAGCTCTGCCCTCCAAAACATACAAGGCTTGTCTCCTAAGCTCAGGCGGGCTCCACCCCACAACTGCTACTGTCCTCAGTGGAATGTAGAATACAGTCTTAACTTCTTAACAGAGCAAAGACCCTCAAAACCTAGCACAGAAGTCTCCATGGAACTTCCTGCATACAAGGCCTATTGACAAGTTTACATGATAGTGAACATATTGTCTTTCTCAAATAAAGTTTTTCGTATTCATCTATCTTTGCTTTTGGATGTAGCACTGTTTCATACTCCACAATTCTCCACTAGACTCTTTCTCATGGACATTGTGTGGTTTGTTGTTGTTGTTGTTGTTGTTGTTGTTGTTGTTTTGTCTCCAAGTTCTTCTCTGATCCCTTGAACAGCAAGAACTACTTCTCCCCTTTCTTCTCTTGCATTTAATTTGCAGCCAAATTTTGGCCCTTAGAAGAAATTTTAGCTCTGATACTATAGTTTTCATGTTATTTGTTCTCTATTATTGACTTGAGTATTTTCCTATAGACTTATCAACTCTAGTATCATATCTATCTGACTGAGTGTCCTCAGAGTGGTCAGATAAAGAAGGAACAGTTCAACTGTCATCAAATAGTTTCTGTTTAAGCCTGGCTAGAGGGACGTTCTGGTGGCCATATCTTTGCATTAGCACAACCCCTTACGCTCACTTCCATGCTAATCATCATCTCTTATTTCCTAATTGTTAATGACCTATGTGATGTTTCTGTACTATTTCAGTTCCACTCCTCAGGAAGGATGTCATTTTAAAATGGCAGGTATATTGGCAATGACAGGTCCACTTCTGCACTCTGACTCCCAGAAAGCCATTTCTTTTTTCTTTTGGAGCTAGAGAGGTGGCTCCGAAGTTAAAGTCTAAAGGCTTGCGGCCTGTGTGGTTTGAATAAGCATTGCCTTCGTGTACATATATATATGCTTAGTTATCAGGGAGTGGCAATACTTGAGAAAGGTTAGAAGGTGTGATCTTCTTGGAGTAGGTTTCTTGGAGTAGGTGTGGCCTTGCTGGAGGAAAATTTAAAAGCCAAAACCAACCCCCGTAGCTCTCTCTTCCTTGTGTCTGTGGATCTAGATATAGAACTTTTAGCTACTTCTCCAACATCATGCCTACCTCTGTGCTGCCATGCTCTCTACCATGACAATCAACTAAACCTTTGAAGCTGTAAGCAAGACCCTGTAAGCTTGGATTTTTCTTAACCCACTTTTAATAAGGGTTCTTAATGCTTTAATCTCCCTTCTACCCCACCACTCTCCAAGGGTAGTGGAAAAGAGATTTATTAGGATATGGGGAAAGTGGACCTGTTTAGATTTTTTTTTTTTTTTTTTTTTTTGCACTGTCAGGAAATCATCAGTTCAGTTTCCAGAAGTCAAAAGCAGCAGCTCGATTCACTCACAAACACTTCATGAATATACCAGCAATTAGTTCAGTAAGTCAGGATAGCAAACACAAATCAGCCGCAGAGGCACGACCTTGTGGAAACAGCCAGGCCTCTGCTGAATCAGCAGGAGCGACCAGGACCAGCAAGGTCACCAGAAGCAGTTCTCTGCCATGCCTCTCTCAAGGAAGTGAAGATCAGTGATGACAAAGACATGAGACCAAGAAGCATTGCGTATAGCAGAATTTTCCCGTCCAATTAATTTAAATATTAATACAACAAGAAGCCTGTGATTGGACAGGGAAAAGGGGGCGGAGCTAAGAGTTTCAGAGGCAGGGACAGACACTGGAAGAAATGAGAAGGAAGAAAGGTGAAGGAAGAACAGGACGATCCAGATTCGGGGTGGCCATAAATAGCCACAGGTAGCTCTAATATATAGGGATAGAATAGGGATAACTTGTCTAATCTAGGTGGGCAGCTTGTATCATTATTAATTGGCTCTGAAATTACTGTGTGGGCATCTTGTGAATTGAGAATTTATTGATATATAAATCTGACTGATTAATTATAAGCTTCTAAAGTTTTGATTTACTGGGTTACTGGGATTCGGGATCGCTGACCACAGGGGGTAGATGGCTGAGAAGGTAAGGCAGCTCTGAGACAGGCAACAGAGCTGGGATGACCGCACAGAGGCTAGGCTAGAGGCAGCGGGACCATAGGCAGAGAGTAGTTGGGTTTAGCACAGGATGCCAGTATTTTAATATTTCCTGCAACAATTGCGAAGCTTGCTATGTCCGCTCCATCACTGTCCGCTGGGTCCTATTTATCCTCCCTCCAAACATTACTGGTCCTCTCACTATTCTTGCCTCACCACATGAGTCTGTTTTAGCAAACCTCCATGTGAGTCAGTATTAGCTGACAGCACTCTGCCAATTGGCCTGAGTCTACAGAATTGGCAAGAAGCTCCCCAGAGCACCACTAGGTTTTTTTGTTTTGTTTTGTTTCGTTGGGTTTTTTTTTTTTGGGGGGGGGGGGTACGGTTCTTCTCTGTGGAGTCATGACAAACGCAGCTCAACAGCGCAATGTAAGCCAAACCAATACGTGCATGTTGTTAGCCAAGAATCCTTCATCACACGCCCTTTCACTTGCTTGCTTTAACAAAACATCCTCTCACCTGTGTCTGCTTCAGCAAAACATCAGTGGACATAACTGCCTTTCCAAAGAAACCAGAAATTTCCACTTCAAGTCCCAAATAAATACTTTCTTTTATAAGAGTTGCTGTGGTCATGATGTCTCTTCACAGGAGTAGACTGAGACATAACTAAAAGGACAAGAAACTTAGTTTATAGAATGCACGGGTACTTTTCCTGTCAAAGAGAAATTTCTCCCCTGAAAAATGACCTTTTTGTATTCCTTTTGATCAGTGCTTCTCTAGATTTTCCAATCACTAGCTTACTCCAGCTCCCCTTTCCTTAATAAGAACAAAATGAGGTGGGCATGGTGATACACCTATCATCCAGACACTTACGGGAGCTGTTGTGGGTGAATTACTAAATAACCATTTACACACTCATATGAGTGAATTTCTAAAACTGCGATTGCCAGGCCATGCAGAGCATGTGTGCACCTGTGCGCACACATGCACACTTCAATAAACATCTTTATTCTTATCAGTAATATTGTCTGTTCATTTAAATTTTATTGGTTCTCCTTGACAGTAAATGAAAGGAAGACATGATTTGGTTGCAAAAGTGAACCTGGCAAGCGTATTTTTTTACCTTAAAACCAAATCAGTGACTGGGCACAATTTTATGCATGTATATGTGTGTGTGTGTGTGTGTGTGTGTGTGTGTGTGTGTGTGTGTGTATCAGCTGTGTCAGGTGTGCTCGTGCATATGGAGGCCAAAGGACAGTGATTAACATCCTCAGAGATGCTGTCCGTCTCCTTTCGAAAGGCTTTCTCACCGCCTGCAGCTTTCCAATTAGGCTGGATGGCCTGGCCTGAGAGCCCCGGGATCATCCTCTTGCTATTTCCCAGCGCTATGATTGTGAGTGAACCACCACATGTCACATTTTATGCAAATTTTGGGATAGAATCTCTAAATGTTTGAGATGCAAACCCTTTACTAACTTCTCCCCACCCCAACTTGTTCTGAGTCTGTGCAAACCCAGGCAGCAATACAAAAGTACTTATTTGATTTTCCTAAGAAATACATCTTTAACATTCTGTACCTTGCTTAAAGGAAGGGGAAAAAAGCGTGTGTATTACTTAACCAGGACAGCCACAACCTGTCACAGATAGGGTGGCTTAAACAAAGGCACTCCCAGCAGCTCTGGAGCCTAGCAGTCTGAGATCAGGGGACATTCAGAGTCTGCTTTTTTCTGAAGCCTTTCTGGCTTAGAGATGGATGGCCACCTTTTCACTGAGTCATTGCATAGCATTTCTTCTGCTTTCCTTTCTCCTGTTCTTCCCATAAGAGTAGCAATTATTTGGCTGGAAGCCCCACTTTCAAGATTTCCCCTGCAAATATAGTTATTTTATGAGATACTGGACATTGCAAGTTCATTTGACAATTTGGGGATGGAGGCACAAAATATTCACGTTTACTATACAAAACCTCAAAGTAGAGAGGCAGCCCTAGACAGAATTTAACTGAAAATGTATTTGATAAAGTTCCAAACACAAACACAGTCAACAATTTCAAGCTGTGGGTTGAAGTAAAAAAGAGAAGGCACCCACCCACTGGTGGCCAGGGAAGCACATGAAGCACTAGAAGCAGAAGCTGGTTTGCAATGGTTTCCCTTTTCCTTGTCATAGCAGTGGTGTGAAGGAATGAACATCCCGTGTCTACCTGTGTTTACTTAAAAGCACAGAAGAGAGTTCAGCCAAGTAAACACAACATAAAAATACAAAATGATGGACAACTTGTCAGCAAGATCCTGAGGAAGATTCTATTCATTTATAAAGGGAACAAGCAAGAGATCTGGCTTGACAAGACAGAGGAATTGCTGCAAAAATTCATTGTGATGTTTATGAGAATAACCACTGCTTTTAAATAATGCAAATAAAAAAGCAAGCACTAGCGATTTTAAAAAATTAACACATAATGTTATAAACCCCAATGACTAAATGTATGGCTAGTGGTAGCCCCAAAAGATCTAAATTCTCTTTGTAAATATTTTTATTTCTTTTGTTGTCCCCTTCCTTCTCCTCAAGAAACTAAACCAAACAATATGTCATAGAAGTAAAAACAATATGATGTTGGCTACTGGCTTATTGTATATCATCTTTATTTTGTGTACATATGTACCTTATATCCCTGCTCCCTCTAAGACTTGTATCACGAAGAGGTGTTGAATTTTTTTCAAATGCTGTTTTTGGCATCTAGTGAGATAATCATGTGTTTTATTCTTTCAGTTTGTTTATAGAATAGATTGTGTTGATGGATTTTTGTATCATCCCTGATCATGGTGGATGATGTCTTTGATGTGGCTTTGGATTAGGTTTGGGAGTATTTTACTGGGTGTTTTTGCATCAATGTTTACAAGGGAAATTGATCTGAAATGCTCTTTCTTTGTTGAGTCTTTGTGTAGGTTAGGTGTCAGGGTGACTGTGGCCTTATAGAGTGAGTGTGGCATTATTCCATCTGTTTCTATTTTGTGTAATAGCTTGAATGGAGAGAAACTTGAAGCACTCCCACTAAAACTGGGGACAAGACAAGGCTGTACACTCTCCCCCTATCTCTTCAATGTCGTATTTTAAGTTCTACCTAGAGCAATAAAACGACCAAAGGAGATCAAGGGGATACAAATTGGAAAAGAAGAAATCAAAGTATCACTATTCGCGGATGAAATAATAGTATGCACAAGTAACCCCAAACATTCTACCAGAGAACTCATGTTAAACACCTTCAACAAAGAGACTGGATACAACACTAACTCAAAGAAATCAGTAGCCCTCCTCTACACAAGCAATAAAGGGGTTGAAAAGGAAGTTAGGGAGACAGCACCCTTCACAATAGCCACAAATAATATAAAATACCTTCGTGTCACTCTAACCAAGCAAGTGAAAGACCTGTATGACAATAACTTAAAATTTCTGAAGAAAGAAATTGAAGAAGATATCCGAAGATGGTATGATCCCCCATGTTCATGTATCGGTAAGATTAACATAGTGAAAATGGCCATCTTACCAAAAGCAATCTAGATTCAATGCAATCAATCCCAAAATTCCAACACAATTTTTTATGTATCTTGAAGGAACAATTCTCAACTTCATATGAAAAAACAAAAAACCCAGAGAGTTAGAACAATCCTGAACAATAAAAGAACTTCCGGATGTAGCACCATTCCTGATTTCAAGCTGTATTACAGAACAGTAGTAATAAACACTGCATGGTATTGATATAGAAACAAATGGGAGATCAATGGAATTCAATCAAAGACCCAGAAATAAACCCAAACACCTACAGATACTTGATTTTTTGACAAAGAAGCCAAAACCATCAATGGAAAAGGGAGAGAGCATCTTCAACAAATGCTGCTAGTCTAACTGGATGTCTAAATGGAAAAGAATGCAAATAGATCCATATTTATCACACTGTATAAAACTCAAGTCCAAATAAATCAAAGACCTCAACATAAAACCAGACATGCTAAATCTAATAGAACGGAAAGTAGGAAATAGCCTTGAACTTGTTGGTATAAGAGACAACTTCCTGAACAGAACACCAATGGCTCACACAATAAGGTCAAGAATTAATGACATGAAACTTAAAAGCTCTGTAAGTCAAAGGACACCATCATTAGGACAAAACAGCGTCCTACAGATTAGGAAAAGATCTTCACTAACCCTATATCTGATGGAGGGCTAATATCCAAAACACATAAAGAACTCAGGAAGTTAGACACAACAATTTAAATAACCCAAATAAAAAATAGGGCACAGAGCTAAACAGAGAATTCTCAACAGAGGAATGTCAAATGTCTGAGAAGCAACTAAATAAATGTTTAAATCCTTAGTCACCAGGGAAATGTCAATCAAAATTACTCTGAGATTCTACATTATACTGGTCAGAATGACTAAGATCAAAAATTCAAGAGACAGCACATGCTGGTGAAGTTGTGGAGCAAGGGGAACACTCTTCCATTGCTGGTGAGAGCGAAAACTTGTACAAGCACTCTGGAACTCTATTTGGCAGTTTCTCAGAAGATTGGAAGTAGTTTTACCTTAAGACCGAGCTATATCACTACTTGTCATATACCCAAAAGATGCTCCACCGTCCCACAAGCACACATGCTAACCTATATTCATAGCAGCTTTACTCGTAATAGCCAGAAACTGGAAGCAACATAGATGTCCCTCAACTGAAGAATGGATAAAGAAAATGCAGTCCATTTACATAATGGAATACTAGTCAGTCATTAAAAACAAGGACATGAATGCATTTTGCAGGCAAATGGATGGAACTAGAAAAAATTATACTGAGTGAGGTAACCCAGACCCAAAAAAATCTGCATGGTATGTACTCACTTATAAATGGACATTAGTCATAAATTAGAGAATAACCATGTTCTAATCATCAGTCCCAAAGAAGCCAAATAACAAGGAGGGCCCAAGAGAGGATGGTTGAACCTTTCTTAGATGGGGAAACAAAATAGATATTGGAGGTTGATGGAAGGGGGGTACTGGGTGGAAGAGGGGATAGGGAGGGGAGAAGAACGAGAAGGAGGAAATCATTTGTAGGGATATCAGGTGAGAGAAGGGAGATTGACTATGGCATGGTGCAATTTCTAGGACGTTCCAGAGGCCTGGGATGGGGGGAGGCCCCAGAGCATCTATGATCCCAAAGTAGCCACTCCCTGTAGCCAGGCAGGACTTCCAATAGAGGGATAAGGACAGCAACCCACCCACAAAATCTTCAACCCTAAGAGTATCCTGCATATGAGATGTGCAGGGTCAAAACAGAGCAGATACCAAGAGAATGGCCAACCAATGACTGGCCATAATTGAAACTCATCCCACAGCAAGAACCAATCCCTGGCACTATTAATGATTGTAATTGTTTGTATATGCTTGGCCCAGGGAGCGGCACTATTAAGAGGTGTGACCTTGTTGTAGTAGGTGTATCACAGTGGGAGTGGGTTTTAATACCCTAGTCCTAGCTGCCTGGAAGTTAGTATTCTGCTAGCAGCCTTCAGATGAAGATGTAGAACTCTCGGCTCCTCCTGCACCATGCCTACCTGGATGCTGCCATGTTCCCACCTTGATAACAATAGACTGAATCTCTGAACCTGTAAGCCACCACCAATTCAATGTTGTCCTTATAAGAGTTGCCTTGGTCATGGTATCTGTTCATAGCAGTAAAACCCTAACTAAGACAAAGATATTGCATTATGCTTGCAGACAGGAATCTAGCATAATTGTCCTCTGAGAAGCTTCACCCATCAGCCAATAGAAATAGATACAGAGACTCACACACAAATATTAGATGGAGCTCAAGGAGTCTTGAAGAAGAGTTGGGAGAAGGATTGAGGTACCCGAAGAGGTCAGGGACTCCACAGAAAGACTAACAGAGTCAACTTATCTGGATCCTTTGGGGCTCCTAGAGACTGAATCACCAACCAACAAGCAAGCTTTGGCGGGGCGCAGGCCCCCTGCACCTATGTAGGGGAATGGTGACACTCAGAGGGGAACTTCTTAAAAGAGGAGGAGAAGATGGAATTAGGGGAGCACTTTCATGAGAGTGAGTTTCTGCATCTCTTTCTATTGCGTGAGGAGAGGAAAAGCTAATATTGGATTGTAAAGTGAGTAAATAAATCAATTAATTTAAAAGAAGTAAAAACAATATACTACTATGCAAAGCTGTGTTCAAGAAGATACATTAATCCACTCTTCTGTTTTCATTATTCTGACTCCCTTTGGGTAAAATTCAGGCAGTATCCATGCTATATATAACTTTAGTTTAACTTCTACAGTTCAGTCTTGTCTAAGAGACGTCACAGTCATGTTTTCTGCCCAGTGAAAATATCCCTGGACCAGATTTCCTCTCCCCAGATCCCGACAGCTGTACTGCCAGTGATGGCCACTAGGGGGCAGGTCCTGCCGCCCGAGTTTGGAGATGTTAAGCGAACAGTTAGGCACTGGTGTGGCACCAAGCCAGTTGGAGTCAGATTCCCCGTCTGCCCGGTCTGGCAGCGCAACTGTTAGGTGATGTTCGCACTCAATCTGATTAACTGGCGATTTGGAGTTTAATGTTTTTTTCCCTCTTGGTCCGTCGTCAACAGCTATGCGGAGATTACCCTCTCCAGATAGGGTGGGGTCCAGAATTAGGCTGGTCTGTGCCAACCTACTCAAGGTGAGGCTATCATCACGTGGATCGAGAATCACTCCGGGTGCGGCCGGAGTTCCCAGATATTGGAATAGTCCAGCTTCATAGAGGGCTTGCATCGGGAACAGCCCTACAACTAACCAGTTCCCTGGTTAGCTCATCCAATAGAACAGCACCGCCCATAGCCAGCCCTGTTCCCCGGATAGCTCTGCCCTGGAAAAGATCCGCCCCTGAGAAGCTCCGCCCTCGAGACGCACTCAAATCCGCCCACAAGAAAGCCACTTACTTGGACAGAGGGCTTTCATAATAGCCCCGCCCTACACAGCCCCGCCCCTGGAGGCCCGCCCCTGATAGACTCTTATTCAAACAGCGCTCCACTGCTCTGCAGCTACAGTCTGCGGGCGGCAACCTCCGTGGTGTGAGTTTTCCATCCAGGTTTCTTCCAGTGTGGGGCTGGGTATTCGAGCACGTGGGCGACGCAAGGAGGAAATCCTTAAAGTGCCAGAAGGCTACTGGCGGCCATTCCCGACAGTCAGTGTATCTTCTCACAGGTCTGTTTTTCTTTTAGTTTCATTTGACTGGTACAGTTTTCTTAGTATCTTCGCTGTTTGAACTTGAGTCACGTATTTGAAAAGGGTGTGTGTTAGTGCTGGAACTGTTTTTGTTTGTTTGCTCTTCCTGCCAAACTTGGGAAAAGTGAGAGGACTTTCTTCTCAAACGAACTTAATGAGACATTGAACTTGGGATTCCTGATCTGCCTGCTGCCTTTTCCACCCCTAAGGAGAATTTCCCACAGTCCACTCTCCTGGGAGCAGTGCTATGTAGTGGGAGTGGTGAGGCACATACAGACATGCCAACACCAATAAACATTTCACTTCACAGAGGAATGGCTGAAAAGTGACGGGGTTCTATGCAGTTCTTAGTCAAGGTTATAGAAGGTGGGAATGCATTCCTCAGACCCAGGTCAGGGCAGCTCAGCCTGGTCACGGCCATGAGTTAAATGGACTGGCCTATGAGGACAGGTGAGAGGAGACAGGCAACTTGAGCTCTTAACGGTTTATGGAAACAGGACAAACAAAAGAGACAGGAGGAACACGGGGGTCTGATATGTGCAAGTTCTCCACAGATGGCTATTTGGGAAGAAAGCCCTGAAAACCCAAGTTAGAACATGGGGAGAAACAAAAAATGGAAGGAGGGAACCCAGCAAGGGTGAGTGTTAGCTGTCTAGATCTGACTGCTACACAGCTCAGCCCTTCCAGGGAGCCTCCTAGGATGCACCTCAGAGAGGCCCTGGGCAAGGACCCAAGGCTCCCTCCTACCTGAAACTAACCTAGGATGTCAGCTCACAGCCATTGGAGAGGTGCCCTGTCAATCATGTGAGTGAAGGTGGAAGAGGTACCCTATGGTGAGCTACTCAGGGGTGGGAATAGCGAAGTTGTGCGGTTCACCAGCTACACTCCATGGCACTCAAGGAAAGAAGACAGGGAAGAGAGAGAAGCACTCACATTGCTCACTGTGCCTATACCACATATAGTCTAATCTGTAAAACAGTGGTCCTCAGGCCTGAGTGATTGGTCCAGAGAGAGAAAAGTCGGAAGGGGGTACTGGAATAAGCTCAGCTCTCAGTATACCAGGCTTCTGAGGAATTTGAAAAGATCTTGCCCAGACAGTCAGAAGGGGTGGGGTGGGGGGTTTCCACTAGGGCGGATTTTATCATTTGGAAACCATTTCCAATAACATAAGCAAAGCTGTCAGAATTGATGCATTTTCTGAAAGGCCATGCGACCCTAACTAATGAAGTTTCTAGCAGGTCATGTGACCTTTTGGTCTGAAAGAATAAAACAAACACCAGGCCAACCCCTGCATTTGATTCATCAGATCCTACAGGGAGCTGCACCTCCTTCTCCACCTCAGGACCTGTTCCTCTCTGTCTTTCGCTGCTGCTGCCCTGGTGCGCTTCTTGCCACAATGTTCCTCCCACACCAGTTCAGAGTTCAGCTTTAAGGCTGCATTCATATCAGGTCTTTCCTGTCATGTAGTGTATATCAGTCTTCTTGTTGACTGGTCCATAGTTCATCAACAGATAGCAACTGGAAATTGCTGCAGTTGTATTTATTTATAAGCCTACTCATTTATTGTCTTTACTGTTCTTATACATTGAGTCATGAAAGTGGAGTCCTTGTCTGTTTTGTGCTTCACTTTATCCTCAAAGGGAGAAACTAATCTATTTTCTGGACCGAAAGCATTTAGTTAATTGCCTTCCTTACTGCTTCCTCATTCAGTTTTGACCATCCTGAGTCTCTGCTTCCTCTGCAGCAGCTGGCAGAACCATGGCAACAACTCCTGATGCTGCCTTTGAGGCCCTCATGAATGGAGTGACCAGCTGGGATCTTCCCAAAGAATTCATTCCCAGTGAACTCCTCCTTACTGGGGAGGCAGCTTTCCCAGTGATGGTGAATGACAAGGGCCAGGTGCTCATTGCTGCCTCTTTCTATGGCCAAGGCCGCCTGGTGGTTGTGTCCCATGAGAGCTACCTGCTGCATGCTGGCTTGACTCCATTTCTTCTCAATGTGGTGAGCTGGCTGTGCCCCTGCCCAGGGGCTCCCATTGCAGTGCATTCCTCCTTAGCATCATTAGTTAACATCTTAGGTGACTCTGGGATAAATGCATTGGTTCAGCCTGAACCTGGAGAGGCTCTGGGAGTTTACTGCATTGATGCCTACAACGACACCTTGACTGAGAAGCTGGTCCAGTTTGTGAAGCATGGTGGGGGCTTGCTCATTGGAGGCCAAGCCTGGAATTGGGCCAGTCAACATGGCAGTGACAAGGTGCTGTTCAGTTTCCCTGGGAACCAGGTGACAAGTGTGGCTGGAGTGTACTTCACAGACGTCTGTGGGGATATAAACCGGTTCAAGGTCTCTAAGAAGGTACCCAAGATCCCACTCCATATCAGGTGAGTGTGCCATTCCAACTATTTGTAGATTCTAACTCTTTTTAAGTAGTGCTGATATCCCGTCTTCACTTAGTATCTATTTCAATGCAAATGGTTGTTTTTACTGTCTTCTGACTGATGCAAATCAAAAGCATGGTCACTAAAATGGTCACTGAAGTGCACCAAGGCCCAAGAAAAGATGGTTCTCCTAGTCACTCCCTTGGAGAAGCAATCATCCACTCAAGAAAATAGCTCAACCTATTTGCTATTATGTTTCCACATACCTGAAACATAGAGGGTTTATCAGTGTCCTAAATAAACCAGAAAACACTGGTGTATCTTGTGAACATCTGCAATTGGGCCCAGCCCTAGGCTGGATACTGGGAGTATAGCAGAAATGAAAACAATGTGTGCTACCATGAAGCCTACATATCAGTGGAAAAATCAGCTGGTAAGCAAATCAGTAGATAAGAACACTGTCAGATATTGATAAGAGCCACAAGAAGAGAGAAAAGCATGATGTGAGGCATCAGAATGAGGGGGAGAGTAATGCTGTTTAACCCCTTCATGGAAGACATAGAAATTAAGCTGTAGCAAATGCAACACAGAAGATGGCAGAATATAGACAGTGACCATGAGTGCAAAGGAACAGCTTGGAAAGTAGCATTTGAAAAGACAGCGGAATGGGCTGTGCTAACATTACTTAGAGGAGCAAAACAAAATCCTTAAACAGAAGCCAGCTTGGCAGATTCCAGGAACACGGAGGAAGCCAGAGTGGTTGGAGATCGGTGAGGAAAGGTTGCACTGCCAGGAGGTGAGCACAAAGACCAATTGAGCTTTTACCATAAGTAAAGAGTTTCCCACAGTGGATTAACAGTTTCTGACTTTCTATTTCTTATGAAGCATGGCACCCAGGTTACCAGTCCAGGATCTTGGCAGTGTCTCCATGATGTTCCTATTTCCACTGTGAATTTTACCCATTGTTACAAGATAGGCAGCACTGTTCCAGTCCCTATAATTACACCCAGGCAATGATTGCTGGAGCAGACACACTAGCTGGGTCTATCTTTTAAAAAAAAAAAAAAAAGGAAAATAATCTATTTTCTTGTGGTCCTAATCATCAAATGGTTCTCCATTGATATTTTAGTGATCAAAACTTAATCAAGCGGTCAAGATTTAAGGACCAAAGGGTCTGAGGGTATTTATAAATGGTCATCGTCTCTGAAGAAATTAAAATCTTGCCTCAAAGAAGAAAGGGAAAGCCAGTGAGCAGTTAGTAGTTCCCTGCAATGCTCAGCCCCAGGGAAGGTGCCTGAGATTTTTTCCTTACAGAGAGGGTGGTGGACAGGGTAACCAGGCACACAGAGTAGGACCTGATTTGCTCTAAGCTGGCTAAAGTTCTATAGGCAACTGAGAACCTCGGGCCTGTGCACCACCCCTGCTTTGGTAAATAGTGTTTTACTGGGGCACAGCCATGACCATTAATTGCCGAATTGTTTGTGGCTGTCTTCAGCTCTCAGCAGTCCTTTCAGCAGAATCTATGAACCCCAAAAGTATTGATCTGGTCCTTTAAGAAATGTCTCCAGACATTAAGACTCAGCAGCATAGTTGTCTCAGTTGCCTCAAAGAACCCTTCTTTCAACAAAAGAAACCTGTTTCTCTTCATCTCCACCTACGTGTTCCACCTCTGCTACTAAATCTGAATTTTCCTGGGTCTGTGTGGTCAAGTTTCATTTTCTGTGGCACTTCAATAATATACGAAAGTAGAAAGAACAATACAATATTCTCTGGGAAGTTGTGACCCAACACAGAGAACAGTCAACTCATGGTCAGTCTTATTCACCTATGGAAGGAAATAAGTCAGCTGAAGAAAATGGAAGAACATATGCAGGTCCACCTCAAAAGAGTGAGAGCAGACTTTATTGGTCTGAGAGGTTGGCTCTCCCAAGCCTTGGGGCTTAGTCTGGGACGTTCCAGAAGAATTTACCATGCGGTCTGAGAGTCAGCTACATGGGAGAGTGGGGAGGGAGAGGGGCAAGGTGCAGCAGGCCCATAATCAGCTATGTGCTCAGAAGTGGTAAGTCGCATTGCCAGTTTTTGCCTCCTCCCAGGTCCAGGCTCTCAAATTCCATGGATGGCAGGTTTCTTGCAGCCTGTTTTATGGCCATGGTTTAGGGATTCAGTGGTTTTCCTTTCATCTACAGCCTCACCTGTGATTATTTTGAAATAATAGCGCTGGCACATTCTGTCTGTATTGCTATATATTCCTAAAGACACAAACTCTTGAAAACATAACCACAGGGGTGTCACCAAGGTTTCATACAGTCGGTGTCAAGCTTCCGTACAGTTTGCTGTGAGAGGTTTCAGGCCACTGGAATTTTCTGTTTCGGAGCTGGTGTCAATGATTTCTAGATGGATTCTATTCCTTTTGTGGGATGAGTTTATTGGTACTAAGTTGATCAGCATCTATTGACCTTCTGAGTAACTGAAACTAAAGAATATCTCCCGGCCTTAGGATCAATATGTACACCAAAGCGTTCATACTGATACATCTCATTTGAATTCAGGACAGCAGAGATTTTATTGAATCTCTACATTCTCCTGTTGAGATCTGTTTATTTCTCCCCTCCCATTTTGTAAGACACCATCATAATGAACTGCTTGCTTTACCATCACATACACCCAGCAGTTGCAAAATTCAAATGACAGTGCTATCGACAGCAAAATGATGTGGGATCGATGAGTGACAGAGACATTGCAAGTAGTATTTGTTAGCATTGCCGCGTTTGCTTTGTAGGTTGAGTTTCCTAAGAAAAGAGATGGAGAGATAGTCATTTCCCCTTTTCAGGTTGGGTTTCTCAGGAAGCAGAGTCTGACAGGAATTGGTGTGTGAAGTTCCTTTAAAAACTGCTGTCAGTGGGGAAAAGGGAACAATGGAGCAGGAGAAGGTACTCAAATAGCAACAAACATTTCTTAGTAATTAACCATGGCAACAATTCCTGTGCTATGATACGCTATGATACCCTAGGAGCATAGTAAGTTAGATTAGTGTCTTTTGATGCCCTTTAGAATGGTTTCCCCTTTTGTGCTCATACTACTGTGTAATTGGACATTTCTGGTCACTTGTTTATTTGCCTTTGCTATTTAACTTTTTAGAACTATGCCAAATAGTTACACACACACACACACACACACACACACACACACACACACACACACACATACATACACACACATACACACACACACACACAGAATAAAATTTAAAACATATTCTGTCTGCTCCCCCATGCAATCCCCTTCTTCCCTCTGTTTAACTCATTAATACTGCATGATTTCTTTATACACATAAGCAGACACATACGTATGTGTCAGTATCCTTCTCTTTCTTAGAGAAAGTAGTGGCACCCTCCATTTTTCTCCACTTCCTTTTTTTCTTTTTCTTTTTTCTTTTTTTTTGAGGGGGGGAACTCTATTTTATTTATTTATTTTTTTGATATTTATTTTATTTACATTTCAAATGTTTTCCCCTTTGCAGGATTTTCACTCAATGGTATTCTGTATTGTCAAGCTGGATATGGTTACAGAACAGAACGCCAAGATACCCTGCATGTTCTATTGAGCTTCCATGTTCCTTAATGACAGGCGTTTGAATTTCTAGTGTGAATTTTTATTTTTCTGACATTTTTACTAATACAGTTGAGCTGCAGTGAATACCCCAGGAGATGTCTCTTTATAGCCTTGCTGTGTCCATGGAATTGGGATAGCTCTTTGACGGGGTGTGAATGTGTAATTTGGCTAGCATTGCCACGTTACCCCCATTACAAGTTCAGTTCCTACGTAACCAACTCAGACAGAGATGGTGTTCTGGAACCTCATTAAGAAGCATTCTCAATGCAGACAAAGAAAAGAGACGGGGTGGGAACTATGTGGCAAATATTTAGTATGTGTTTCTTAGTGATATAGTCACTATGAAGTGAAACGCAGTAAGACACATACTGTCTGCAATAGAAGACTCTTTAAGAATATATAGTATATACTACAATTATAGAGTGAATAATTATGGGACCATTAAAAATCATATGCTCAGTGCTCTTAAAAGGAAAGCAGAATTCTCATGATACAGTAAACAATATTAAGACACACCATTCTGTTGAGATTATGTATAACTCATGAAAATATGAAAATAGAGTATCATGAATTAGAATAATGAAACGATGTGATTATGGGTAGTTTATAACTGGAGTTGATAATAATTATGTTCAACTACAAACATTTAAGCCTTCACCAAATTTTCTATAATTACAACATTAAAAATACATTTTAAATAACTTTATCTTGTTAAAGCCCTTAGCAGGAAAATGCTTCTTGATCATAGTAAGATGCCATCCTTTTCCTGATGTCACGTTGTTATTTTAGTATGAAATGGCTCTCACAGATGTATGCATTGACGGTCTGGGGTTTCAGCTTTGGGAGCTCTGACCTCGCCAGTGGGCTAATAGGTTGATGGACTCATAATCGGATGGCATTGTTGGGAAGCTGTAGGGACGAGGACACGGACCACAGCCAGTGGCAGAGATAGAGCACTGGAGACATTCCCTAGAAGGGTGTGTCCTGTTGCCTGCCCTCTTCTTTCTGTCTTTGCCTACTTTCTGCTTCCAGGCATCCAGGAGTTGAGCAGGCTTGCCTCGTGACATGCTCCCAGCTAGGCTGTTCTGCCCCAGCACAGCCCCCAGACAGTGGATCCAGCCGACCTGGACTGAAAGGAAGAGCTGAGATGAACTTTCTTTCTTCTTTTAAATGATTTTCTTCAGGCTTTTTGTCACAATGACAAAAAGATAGCTAAAACAATTCATGTTGATTTTTATTTTTTAACTTGTTCTATCTTAATATGTGTGAATACATATATATGGAGGACAATATGAAGCCATGGTGTATGGACATGCATCATATACAGATAGGATGCTTAAGTAAAAAAATAAATTGGTATATTCTCACCTCACATATTTATCATTGCTCGTAGTGAAGATGTCTTAGCAATTTTGAAATATACAGAAGTATATATATATATATATATATATATATATATATATATATATATATATATAATTGTTATCATAGTGTGTGATAGACTACTAACACTGACACTTCCTATCCAACCTGAACTTTTACTTCAGCTAATGAGGATTTGACTAAATAAATTATAAGACAGTTCAAAGCGATATTTGACAGCACTAATATGCAAACAATGCAAGTTGCCAAATAATCCAAGAAAGTTTCAATTTCTGTTAATATAAAATCCATATATTTTACATATACTCATATTTATATATATCTATAAAAATGTTTGAATTTTAAGAACATTAAAATATACATTAGTTTTTAATTAATTTAATTCAATATAATAACAAATACTTTTAGAAATAAAAAATGACATTAGGTATTGTTTTATAATTTTAGAGAAAAAATGAAAGTGAAACACGTTTTTAATAAATTTAAGTAATCATTGGCAGTCAGTAGATCTCAGTCAACTTTCTTGTGCATGCAAAATAAAATTCCCCTTAGCAAACAACTTTACGTGTATGTCATTTTCTAATCAAAGATCAGTGAATATTACTACAATTTTAGTTTTTGACTCTGGGCTTCCATAATTTTATGCTGTGATATGAAGGCTCCATCTGCAGCTATGTTACTCTCTAGCTTTTATCTGTTGACAGTCTTTCTGCTATAGCCAAGAAAGACTTAACTAAAGTCACGGGGCTTCGGGCAGATAGGCTCGGAGCTGAGTCCCAGTGTTTCACTTTGCTTTGCTTTGAGTTGAAGAGCAAGTTAGGTGACCTCATCAGGTATCATTTGTGCTGACTGATGCCCAAAGCAATGCCAGGAACAATAAAAAAAAATGAGTGTGTTTAGTTTTCACTTTCTCCGATATACACTACCTCTTACTTAGTTCATACCTAGTTTGGTGAATGCCGGTTAAATCCTACACATTATTCTCTGCAATGGTTTTTAAACCTCAACAGAGATGACTGCTGTGAAAATAATTTTTCACATTGCTAGCGTTTATGGAAAAAGCAATGTGACATTAAGGTACTGGAATGTTCGTAGCTTTTATCAATGTGACTCACAAAGTGTTGATCTACATGTATCTTCCATCACTGTGCATCCAATTGTGGGGGTCATTGCACACTCCTACTTTATGTTCTGATTTTAAATAATTTAATGTTTAAAAAGAATCTCCTTAATGAGAATTTTCAGTCACAATATAAGTCCCAACTTTCCATAAGTAATTAATTATTTCCTTTTGTTGAATATGCAGAATCTTACAGTTTTGTACTTTGAGGGAGAAAAAAAGCCACTCTAATCGTTGTTCCATGACACAATTGATGTCTTTAAAATAATTTGGCACTCTCTAGCTATGCAAATACCACAACAGGTAGCATTAAATGTCTTATTTTATCAAGAAATTAAGATATCCAGGTATTTGGGAATCTGGTTATTTAAAAAAAAAAAAATTTAAAAACCTAAGCAATTAACATCAAAGACTTGACTTTCAAGTTGCTTTTCCTATCATTGGTCTCTCATCTCTTATGATGCAAATTAATCTCCTTATACAAATTCAACACCACACCCTGATCACTGGAACCCTCTCCCAGCCCAACTGAAACAGAACTATCTTAGAGTTTCACTTTACCGTATTTCTCCAATTCCTGGGCACATCCCCTAGCACCACCTCCATGTTAGTCACCGGGTCACTTGCTAATGTCTCTGGCCCACCAGATTGTACACCTTGGACAATGTCTGTATGATATCTACCCAGTTTCCTGTTCATTTTGTCACCACCTTGTTCTACCAGCTAAAAATGAAAAGGCATAAAGAATATCTAGGGTGACAGCAGCAGGAAAAATCTCAAACAGTACACAGAATCATCTGGTAAAGGAAGAGTTTTTAGGGGTGAAAATACACACACATACACAGAAATAAAGAGAAAGAAAGAAACCCCAGCAAAGCAGAGCAGGGAGGCCTCTCCTTGAGATCGGAAGTTTTTTGAAGTCTTTGAGAGACCTTCCTTTCCTATCTTAGGACTGGTCAGTTTGAAGAAAGACAGAATAGCAGATCAGCCTACGCTTTTGAGGAACTTATCCAGATCAGACCTTGAATTTGCTGGGCCAGTCCCTCAGCAAGGCCCTTACTGGCAGGAGTAAACGTCTACAAAGCCTTTATTTTAAACTGACAGGTTTTTGTCTCTGATTAGGAGAGTGAGGAAGAAACCAGCCATCCTGGAATTTCAATGTCTTTATCACCTAGTCCTGGCTCCTGTCCGGTCTGTCTACCTACCAGGAAAACTAACTCCTACTTTCTCAATTTCTAAGTACCCACTGTGTGAAAAAACCAAGGCCAACAAATGTTTGTAAAATATATAAATTAATGAAAGCCATACAAGTGACATGTAGGCAAAATGATCACAGGAGAAAGGTTACCTGTTCTTGTAGTTCAGTGTCAGGACAACTCAGAATAAGGCCTGAGTCTCTAAAAGGGGCAGAAAGCAAAACTGGCCCTTGAACTCACATGACACTTGCTGCGCTAGTTTGAAAACGATGTGCTGAAACTGAGACACGACAGGGTGTCTGCTCTTCTCTGTGCTGGTGTGGAACTGAGGAGGAACACGGCACACGACGCCCATCCTTTCTGTACTGTTTTACTGATTAAATGCATTAACTAATTTTACCTTTAAAAATATTTGACTTTTATTTAAAAGTATGTTGGTTTTAAAGTTGAAATGACAGAATTATATAAAAATGATTGAAACGGGCTATAACCCTAATAGAATGATCTCAGAAGACATTTTGACAGTTATGGGGTACATCCTGTTTCAATGTCCAGAGTTTTTTGGTTTTTGTTTGTGGTTTCTTTGTTTTTTAATAATTAATTGTTTTATCTATTTACATCCCAAATGATGCCCCCTTCCCAGTTACCCCTCACAAAATCCCCCCCCCCCTTTGCCTCTGAGAGGGTGACCTCCCCCAGGTATCCCCCTACCGTGGGGCATTGCATCTCTACAGGATTAGGCGCATCCTCTCCCACTGAGGCCAGACTAGGCAGCCCACCGCTACATATGTGCCAAGGGGCTCAGACCAGCCCGTGTATACTCTTTGATTGGTGGCTCAGTCTCTGGGGGTTCCAGGGGTCCAGGATAGTTGAGACTGTTGGTCTTCCTATGGGATTGTCATCCCCTACAGTTTCTTCAATCCTTCCCCTAACTCTTATATTGGGGTCCCCGACTTCAGTCCAATGCTTGGCTATAAGTATCTGCATCCATCTCAGTCAGCTGCTGGTAGAGTCTCTCAGAGGACAGCCATCCAAGGCTCTTGTCTGCAAGCACAACCAAGCACCGGTAATAGTGTCCGGGATTGGTGCCTGCCCATGGGATGGATCCCAAGTTAGGACCGTAACTGGTCCACCATTCCTTCAGTCTCTGCTCCATTTTTCTTCCTGCATTTCTTTTAGACAGGAGCAATTTTTGGTCAAAAATTTTGTAGATGGGTTGATGACCCCATCTTTCCACTAGGGATCCTGTCTGACTACTGAAGGTGGTCTGTTCAGGTTCCATATCCCCAGTGTCGGGCATTTTAGCTAAAGTCATCCATATTGAGTCCTGGGGGCCTCCCCAATTCCAGGTCTCTGGGACTTTCTAGAGGTTCCCTCCACCACGCACCCTCCCCCTCACCCCCACAGCTGCATATTTCCATTCATTTTCCCAGCCCTCTGGGCTTCTCTCCTGTCTCCCCCAAACACAAGGCATACCTGATCCTGCCCCCCCTTTCCCCTCCCCCTCCTCTCCTCTACCCAGGTCCCTCTCTCCCTCTGCCTCCCATGATTATTTTGCTGCCCCTTCTAAGTAGGATTTAAGCATCCTCACTTGGGCCTTCTTGCTAACTTCTTAGGGTCTGTGGGATGTATCATGAATATTCTGTACTTTTTGGCTAACATCCACTTATCAGTGAATATATACCGTGCATGTGCCAGCAACCACATGGTGGCTCACAATCATCTATAATGGGATCTGATGCCCTCTTCTGGCTCACAGGTGTATGTACAGATAAGCAGTCATACAGAAAATAAACAAATTCAATGTTTTATGATTTCTGGATTTTTAGCACTTTTTAAGAAATGAACTCAGTCTCTTGGGGGTCTAATTTCTACATTCTACTAAGCCTTTTCAATACTATCTAATAAATGACTTACTATATAAGGTTAACATGATTTATTTAATCAGTCTCCCATAGAAATTGGTTTTTAATTCCTGAAATACAAAACCTTATAAAAATTTATTTTTATGTTGACCACATCTCAGTAAAGAGTAGTAAATACTCCTATCATATTTAAGTATGGATTTTAGATTTTCTTTTCATAATTATTTAGAGAGCATTGTGTGCTGTTTGAGAGAGAGAGAGAGAGAGAGAGAGAGAGAGAGAGAGAGAGAGAGAGAAAGTCAGATGTGCATGGATGTGGGTGTGAGTGGGTACACATGTCATGATCACAGACTTCCAGGATTTGCTTGTTTCCTTCTACTTACATGGATCCCAGGTATTAAACTCAGATCACCAGGCCTGGTAAAAAGCATATTTATCCTCTGAGCTATCTCACCTGCCCTAGATGAAAATTTCTAAAATATATTTGGCTATATAAATAAGTAGAAGCAAAAAAATTGGTTTTACTTGTAAGTTGTTTATTTCTGAGCAAGCCTGTGGGGAGCCTTGTGTGATATTTCTATGGTCTTACATCTGAAGACGAACTCCACAAGAGGCATAGTAGGAGTGCTCTATCAGATTGTTGGGTTTACAGCTTTGTTTGTATGCTTTAATAATGTTTAACACATGGAACTTGAGACAGAATATTCACTTGGCTGACTAATCAAGAATTCTTGGAAAGATTCATTTGGAGAATGTGGATTTTAGTATATATGAATACGATCATTAGTTCTCTCTTCAAATCTGTGAAAACCTCAAGTATAAGAAGCACCAGTTTTTGTTTGTTGCTAAGCAAGAGCAAATATGAACAATGATATGTGATTAATTGAGAGATGGTAAAAAACATCATTAGGTTGATAAGACAAACATTATTAAATTCCAAAATAGTATGGGTGAGAAACAGAAGGCTGATACAAACAATGCCATTTTTCTCCACTCAGTGGGCTGTAATGAGTGGCTCATTAGCTAAATACATCTTCTTCATCTCTCTCATCTTCTTCCTAGGTGTTGGGAGGAGATCAGGCGTGACCAGGAGCAGCTTCTGGATGGGATCTCTATGTTGGACATCAGGACGGGGGGTGTGCCCTCACAGCTGTTGGTGCACGGGTCCCTGGCCTTCCCTGTGGGCCTTGATAACTCCTTCCTTAACTGCTTCCTAGCAGCTGCCCGCTATGGCCGTGGTCGTGTGGTGTTGGCTGCACATGAGGCCATGCTCTGGGCCCCTAAGATGGAACCCTTTTTACTCAATGCTATCCGTTGGTTGTCCGGAGACCAGAGAGATACTATTGGGGTGAACACAAGTCTCAAGAATCTTAATTCCTTATTGTTGAAGCATGGCTTGAGATGCAGCCTGGAGTCCCATTTGACCAATGATATGTGTGTCTACTGCTGTCTAGCTTATAGTGACCAGGAAGCCAAGAAAATACAGGAGTTCGTAGCAGAGGGTGGAGGGTTGCTCATTGGTGGTCAGTCCTGGTGGTGGGCTTCCCAGAACCTAGGTAGCTCTGCTTTGGATAGTTTCCCTGGGAATGTCATCCTCAATACCTTTGGCCTCAGCATTTTGCCTCAGACCCTCAGCCCAGGCTGTTTCCCTCTCCTTCCTATAGATATAAGGAACTACCACTTTCGAAGGGCTCTTTCTGAGTTCCAGGCTATGTTGAACCACAAGGGTGGGAACTTAGAAGAGCAGTATTTGGGAAAGTTGGGAGTAGATGGGGCAGGCTTTCTTCAGATTCCTGCACAGGGAGTTCCTGCTTATGTATCTGTGCACCGGATCCTGAGGAAGATGCTGCGACAGGCAGGCCTCCCAGCTGTGAGCAAGAATAACCCAGTGTCTAATAACTCCTGTGAGGCTACAGTACTCCATCTAGCCACAGAGTTGGCACATTCTGGGACTGATTGCTCCCAGATAGTCCATAACCTTGGCACTCAGACCTGCTCCTCCAATCTCTGCTCGTCAGAACACCCCATTACTGTGGAGATCAATGGAACCAACCCAGGTGTGGACTGAGCAGAGAATGCCCAGAGTACTCTTGGCCTGGGAGAAGGTGGATTTGGCTAACTTCCTTCCAGGCTCTGATCCTCAGCAAGAGCTAGCTCCATGCTTTATTAGGTCTTTCCAAGATGGGAGACAGGGCTGTACTTAGTTAAGCCAGGGAAGAATGGGTCCAGGAAGTATGGATGAATGACTTGGAGTTCATGGAAGGAAAGTTGAATGTGTAGAAGGCTCCAAGTAGATTCAGGCCATGTAAAACAAAGAGCTCAGCCTCCTTTATGACTTGTCTGTCAGGTGACAGTGATGTCTGGATGAGCACTGGGCTCTACCTCCTGGAAGGACAAAGCACAGAGATCTCTCTCTCTGAACCTGCTGCCTCTGCTGGCCTGAAGGTAAGGCCAGAACCAGCATCTACCCAAACACAGCCAAGACTCTTCCACACCACACAGGTGTTCATATCTCACCTACTGAGTTTGTCCAGTAGAAGCTCAGGGGAAGGTTATTCTGTCCTTCTTGTAGATGGAAAAGCAGAAAGTTCAAGCTACTAGTGACTCAAGTTCATTCCTAAACCTAATTTCCATGTGTGACAACTTAGCTACTTAGATGGATAAAGAAGAGCAGTGACACCCACAGTTTTCCTGGTAGCAGAGGCTTGAGTTTTACTTCTTCACCACCTCAGTTCTGAGCATCATTTCCTGCTACAATTAAGATTTTTTTCTTTTTGAGACAGGGTTTCTCTGTGTAGCCCTGGCTGTTCTTGCACTTGTTTTCTAGAGCAGGCTAACCTCAAACTCTGCCTCCTAAGTGCCAAGATTAAAGGCATGTGCAACCATCACCAGCTTTTAGGGGCTTTCTCTGATTTATCTACTTCAATGAGACAAAGGCAAAAAGGCAACCCCATGGCTCTAGAAAGAGCAAGTATGGTTGAGAGGAGAAAATGAGATTTCTGCCTCCTGGCTAGATG
The DNA here is from genome assembly GCA_028551405.1 of Uromys caudimaculatus. NCBI lineage: Eukaryota > Metazoa > Chordata > Mammalia > Rodentia > Muridae > Uromys > Uromys caudimaculatus. Next base: position 93,505,667 of record CM052700.1, read on the forward strand.
CTGTAGCATCTGGATGGACCTGTGTCTGTTCACAAAGAGTAGAGTGGGATGCCATGTCTCACTTAAAACACCAGAGCCACCCACTGTTTAAGTCTCATGTGAAAGCCCAGGATTCTGCCTGGGAATGAGACTCCACGAATCCCTCATCACTTATGCCTGGTGATCAGCCCACTCACTCATATCCAATGGAAATCCATTGTTGGACTGTTTTACATCCCTAAAAAATTAATTAAACAAACTGTGAGGTCCAGAAGACTTTATAGTGCTACAGTTTTGTAGATTGTATGCATCCTTCACAGAAGGGAGAAATTAGGATTTCATATAATCACTACCCTCTACAAGTCCCTAACAAACTCCTGCACGGCTCCTGAGTGCTGTACTTCCCTTCATGTGATGCAATTGTCTGTCCAGGTGCAGATTGGATGTCACACTGATAACCTTAGCAAGGCCATACAACTGTTTCGAGCCCCTGTGGTAACTTACCAGTGCTGTATGAACAGAACCCAACGGTCAGTCTCCTGCCTCTGGGGTGGTCTCCTGTACATCATTGTGCCCAAAGGCTGTCAACTTGGCCCTGTATCTGTTACCATTACGAAGGCAGTGCCTGCCCCATACTACAAGCTAGGTGAGTACACTGGGCATTGAGAAAAGATTGAGCTGTGGGTGTCTCAGTGACTGGAGTTGTTAATAGCAAGGATCAGTAGAGAGAACAAAAACAGAACTAGTCAACATGAGTCTGCAGGCAGGAGGTGGATTACCCTGTGTCTATGGAGACTTTGGGTACAACAGAGGGGTCTAATGACTTGTCCTTCACCCACAGCCCATGGGCCTGCATGATTGCAGGTTATGTCAATGCTTTCTTCTGTAATTCCTCTCTCTCTGTCTGTCTTCCCAACCCTCTCCTCATAGCAAATTCTCCTCTCTCTCTCTCTCTCTCTCTCTCTCTCTCTCTCTCTCTCTCTCTCTCCCTCTCTCTCTCTCTCTCTCCTCAAACAGAAATGAGTGGCAGGTTCCATGTTATGTATTTCTAGGTAAGACATCACTGGAGGAGTGGAAGAGCTGCATCCAGAAGAACCTGGGCCCCTGGGGAGAGCTGGCCACAGACAATGTCATCCTGACAGTGCCAACTGCAAGTCTTAAGACTCTGGAGGATCCAGAGCCTCTGCTCCAACTCTGGGATGAGATTATGCAGGCTGTGGCCAGGCTAGCAGCCCAGCCCTTCCCTCTCGAAAGACCTGAGAGAATTGTCGCTGATGTTCAGATATCAGATGGTAGGTGCTTCATGGGAGTGCTCCTAGTGAGCCAAGTTCATTTTGTTATTACTTTATCTTTCTTGTGCTTTCCAAGAGTTATAAATCATAATTATGTTATTAATGTACAAGGGGGGAGCATAAAATCATGAACCATGATGGAAGTGAAAGACGTTTACAACTAAAAAGCAAATCACTGACATCTTCCATGATGCAGTTACGTCAGACAGTAATCATGCCCAGAAACTTGGTGCTGGGAGGTCATCAGTATCTGAAGATCTTTTCAAAATGAATATTCAAAATGGACTGCTCTCTTAAGATATAAGTCAGAATTGAAAAATGAAAGGGGATGGTGAATAAAGATGTCTGTGGTAGGTACTGGTACCAAGTCCTTTGCCAAGAAGATACATAAATGTAGGGAAAACTTCAGAGTCCTGATTCTCATATAAGGAAGATAAATTCTTACCTACAAAACAATCTCTATGTATGCCAGGCAAATCTGGTTAGCAATGCCGATTTGGGGAAAAAATGAGATTACCCTAGCTTCTCTAGTCCAGACATAGGGCACTGAACAGGCAAACAAAGCCTAAATAACAACGCATCAAATTCCAGAAAGGACAGTTATGTAAAAGATTTTCTTACCCTTTAGGATCAGAGTGAGGACAAGACCAAAGCTCAGTTGAGAGACTATGGGAAAGAGTCGATTACTAGAGGAAAGCCATGTGCTTGCCAAACAGCTCAGATATTCTGGAATCACTGCATTTTCCTTGTAGGAGCTCAGCAGTGGAAGGGCTGGAAGGAAAAAGTTGAAGCAGACCCGGCTCTCACGATCCGTCTCTTTCTTTGCATCCCCAGGCTGGATGCATTCCGGATACCCCATCATGTGTCACGTGGAGTCCGTGCAGGAGCTAGTCAGTTTGGCAGACATAAGACGTAAAGGCCTCTGGGGGCCCATCCATGAGCTGGGCCACAATCAGCAGCACAGTGCTTGGGAGTTCCCCCCACATACCACCGAGGCCACCTGCAATCTCTGGTCAGTCTACGTTCATGAGACAGTCCTGGGGATTCCCAGGGCTCAGGCCCACCCTGAACTGAAACCTGAGAAAAGAAAGAAGAGAATTCAAAAACACCTTCAGAAGGGAGCACCCCTGCATAACTGGAAAGTCTGGACAGCACTGGAGACATATCTGCAGGTACCAAGTACAAATTCAGGGAGCTGGTGATGGCAGACTCTTTAGTCATGTAGTAGCTTGTCTCCCTAGAGTCCCCCAACTCCTATATGACTCCCACAAACCTGAGACCACCACTGTCACCACTGCCAGGTGTGGATCACTGGTGCTACTTCCCAGATTATATACTTATATGATCAAAGTGACACCTATCCCACTCCCTGACCCATGATTTTTGGAATATACATGAAAATGGAAATTATTCTGAGAAATTACATTGCATGTGTATCTGGGCTGTCTTGAACTTTGATGTAGAGTGAAGGCTCTGCATCAGATATCGCTGAGACTATCACCAGTCTTGCTCTTACTGGCTTCCTCTGTCATCTCCCAATAACCGTTCAGGAATTGCCATTGTTTTGTTATCCTCATCTTTATGGGATGAGTGACTATTAACAGCCTCTTATAATGACAGGGATATACCTACTGGGCAACTGCATTACACGTAGCTATTGTAGGAAATAAATCTACTAACAAGCTTCTTAGGCTTTGACTACTCCAATAATGACCAACCAATAGAACAATGTCACAAGATTAGTTCCTTTCCTGTGGATAAGCATTTCTCTCTGCCCCCTCCCAACAATGTGCTTTCAACTTACATGTCAAGTCATCAAAGCTTCTGCCTATATCAGACCTGGTGCACTTTCTACTGCAACCCTATGCAGAGGGTCTATATAGCTCACTTGTCCCAGGGGCTCATAAGTCATAAAGTATTTAACCACCATGTCCAAAAGAAAAACCTTCTTAAATGATAGGTCTAGAACTGAGAATCAGGAGTTACCAGCAAGCCCTGGCTTCTTAGACTGCTACACTCTAATTTTCTCCTTTGCTGATTTTGAAGCGTGAATGAGATATGTTCTCAATCAATGAGTAACTCAATTCAGTTAGACTGGAGAAAGCACTTATGATCTGGGTAAGATATTTTTAAAAATAAAACTAATAATAGTAACTATAATTTATTAACTCTTTTTTATACATTAGGGTTCCTGAGAACACTTACTAGATTGCAGGATAAAGTTTGATGGCCAGGCACTGTTGGGATCCAGTGAGATAGTATTTATATGGAGACGGGACTGGGGGTGGGGCAAACAATGGGTTTGAAGCTTATGGTAGGAAGTAGTCACTGATAGTCAGATATACCTGTGACCGCGAACACAGGCAGCAGTCACTTTGGCAAATTCAATACCACATTCTTTCCCTTTCCAGCTCCAGGAGGTCTTTGGGTGGGAGCCGTTCATCGACCTCTTTGCTGAATACCAAACCATTTTTCACATCCCCAACAACAATGAGTGCAAGATGAACATATGGCTGAAGTTGTTCTCTGAAAAAGTGCAGAAGAACCTGGTTCCTTTCTTTGAAGCCTGGGGCTGGCCTATCCAGAAGGATGTGGCTGAGGACCTAGCCTACTTTCCTTCCTGGCAGGATCACCCCCTGAGGATGTACATGGGGCTGGATAAGTAGGGGCCATGGAGCCAGCTGGGGTGGGGTGAAATGGGTGGGATAAGGAAGGACCAGAGCACTAGCTTCACTGTGTCCTAGGTTGAGACACTCACTGCCTTAACTATTTTTCTCCAGTGTTTGACTTTAAAACATATTTTGGGTTGTTGAAATATCATTCCATGCTTTCTTGAGAAAGCTACTTGTGATAATGAACCTAGTGAAGGTCCCTTTCCACATCTCATCCACACACCCCACCCTCGGGGATCACCCCTCAGATACCACCAGCATCCCTTGGCGGATGTTTTGCACATGAAAAACTCTAAGAAAATACTTGCTGCATGAAAGGTCACTAAAGTCTCCTGACACAGGAGAAACAGTGAGTGCATTGTCCTAAGATTTGTATACAGCATTTTCTCTGAGTTACATGGATAATCTTCCATCAGTTAATATCTCCTTATCATACGGGAGAAAATGGCATGGATATTAAGCAACTTCTATAGTCAAGCCTGAGAAGAGAAAGTGTTAGGTTTCACAGATATCCATAGACATGTGATAGAATGTGGATCTTATCTTCAACAGATTGATAATGTTAACAAAAATTTGCCCAAAAGATAGATGAAAGTTTAATGACCTTTACTTGCTTTCCTATGTTCATTATTGAATTTTGACTAAATACCAAATTGAATCTCTGAATGTTTTTGGCAACTAATTTTCCCTTTACCTCAAGATTCACTGTCTTGAGAGGAAACCAGCCTTGGGAAAATATTTAAACCAAGGAATTTCATTTCCCAAACTGGTAGTATCCTTAATCACGATGGGAGGGAGAGGCGAATAGGGAGGTAATGCTGGAATTAATGGGTTATTTAAGAGACAAAACCAAATCCTAATCTTGTACACACCACCTCTCTGTAGGATCTGGAGAACTGCGGTGGTTTCTTCTCACTCCTGCAGAGAGACCCTGGCTCTGCCTCTTGTATTTATGCTCTTTGTTAATTATCTGTGGCTGCAACACCCACAGATTATGCTTGCATACATTAAAAACATTTTTTTTGCTTACAATTTTATAGTTCTATGTTTAGAAACCTTATTTAGGAGAAAAATATTGAAGACTAGTAAACTCAGACAAGTCTGAGCACGAGTAGAGTAGGGGTCATGAAGTCCCTTCCCTAGTTAGAGATCTGTTGGCAGTCTATGGCTGCTGGGGGGAGAGTCAACTTTCTTCAGATATGGGGTCCCTGAGAGGCTACCTACGCCATACACCCACACACATATAGGTAGCACTGTGGGCTTTAAAATGAGCACATGGATTTAGGAGGTAATAGATATATGGGGATAGGGGATGAATGAGAAGGACATGGGGAATGGTTTTGATCAAAGCACCTTATATGCATGAATGGAATTCTCAACCAATAAAAACATTAGATACAAATCCAGCTTTTCTTGTGATTTCTCTTAAACTAAGCACTTTGGCTTGGTCACTCCCTGTACAGAGCACTGGTTTGCTTTGTTTAGGTCTTCTTCATGAGCTCCCTCCTTATTTTGGGTCAAAGCCTCATCAGTTCTCCTTTGTTGTCAATATAAAGAGTCAAGTTGGTTTGGAAAGGTTTGAGTCACTTATAGCAGAAGAGAGCACAGGATCCCAGCGTGGCACATCTGATCCATACCTTCTAACTTCGACTACTTCTTGTAATGGAAGGTGATTTAGGTCAAGGTGTTTAACTGTAAGTCATAGACTTTTAGTGGATAGACTAGAAGCAGTCATTACCTTTGGTATTAGGGAGAAAGGTTTGATCATATTGCCCAAAACCTTAATCATTATAGTTAGACCAGGAGACAGCTGAGAGATAGTTATTAATTTTTTTGATTTAGAAATTTCATAACATACTCATATTCCACACTTTGAAATTTCATAATATAAGCATATTACTCATAGCTATGAAAATAATTTTTTAATGTTTTATTTGTTTTTATGCTCATCGGTGTTTTGCTGGCATACATATCTGTGTGAGGGTGTCAAATCACTCGGAGCTGGACTACAGACAGTTGTGAGCTGCCATGAGGTTGCTGGTAAATGAACACAGGTCCTCTGGGAAAGCAGCTAGTACTGTCAACAGCTGAGCCATCTCTCTAGCCCCTAGAAATATTTTTTTTCAAAAAATAATTGAAATAATCTCTTAGGAAAAGGAGGTCTGAAAGAGTGGAGAGATAGGGACAGAAGTGCTGGAATGGACCACTTCTGTTTTAAGTTCTTTGCTATTTATTTAATAATTTACTTCTGTTGTATACTACCCTGATTATTTTTATTTTTAATTGTGTTTTTGCATATACTGTATTTTATTTAAAATTTTTCTATTTGTCCCCCTACCCCAAATTCTCCCAGGTCCTCCCCATCTCTCTACCACCCAGCTTTCTGTTCTTTCTCTGTATATAATAAAAGCAGGTTTTCATGCTTTCATCCCTGTATATATGTCCAGATTTGTAGCTCACTCATCTTTACCTTTCTTCTAGTTATGATGCCCATGGCATTTATGCAAGTGTTTCCCTTTTGCTCATCTCTAGACTGTTCTCTGCTTCTGTGTCTTGCCTCTGTCTACATGGCTTTCTTGTACTTCATCAAAGAGTAGAGACATCAAAAAGTGGCTTTCTCTTTGGTAGAAAGAAATGAACAAACCAACAAAATGCATATCCTACTTAGAATTACATTTTCAAACATGAAGACTCATAAGACATGACTTACATTTATCATAAGAAAGTAACATTTTTCCCATTATATGCCATTAACTATTCCATGGTCTTTATCCAGACAGCAGATAGAAATGGCCTATAATCCTTTGGAAATACGAATAATTTCAACTTATATATTATTTGCTATCTAAATATCAGTAAATATAATCCATACGGTTTAGTATCACATTTAATAAAATCTTGCCCTATAAGAAAAGATGTGTCATCTTGGGACCCACAATGTAGGATACTGGTGGGGGCATCTAACCACTTGGCATCAACAGAGAGGCCTTTTACATATGAAAGCACTACATAAGCTGGTATGGCTTGAAGGAAGAGACCTCTCCATATTAACTGGATTAATCTGTTGGCGCCTTTAAGGTCTCCTCCTCTTTCACTAACCCTTACTCTGCCTCTTCTGGTTTTTTTCCCTCCTTCTCCAGATCCTAGGCAAAAGATCCTTTCCTCAGGCCATGTCCTCTTGCTTCAGGCTTTGATACAACCTGTGATCTTCCTTACGTATCAGTCACACCCTTGGTAATGACTTGTGTAATGTCTCCTATTACATGAGGACGGTCAGGGCAGGGACCATGTCGATTCTTTGTGGCTGTACCTGTCACCCCAAGTACATACCAGGTTAGCTGTGCATATTTTCTGCACTGGTATATGCCAAACAAGCCTGTAATTGCAGGGAAGATCAGATGAAGAGTGCCTATGCCTGTTTCTGCTTGTCCTTCAGAGGCCATCCTTATCCATCACTGTTCAGGAAAATATTTTCACTCTTCCCAAGCAAAGCTTTAGTGTGCAGTTGCTATTCTCTATGCCTATCCTGCTTCCCTATGAGCATGACTTTCCCAATTGCTTTTTCTTTTTTTAATTTCCTGTGTATGCATGTTTTGCTGCTGCCTGGGGGCTCCAGAGACCAGTAGATGTCATCAGATCCCTTGAAATGGAGTTAAAGACGTTGGTGAGCCAAAGCTTACCTCATGAAAAACAAAAAGTCATATCTATACATACATATAGGTGATGGAAAAAGGGAGCATCACTTGTACATGTTAAGGGTAAATTTTGAAAGAAGGAATTATCTGGGGGTAACAAGAATTAAAACTGCAAACTCTATCAAGCCCAGGTCAAATGAACAAAACTGAATGAGAAGCACTGAAGACAGATGGAGAAAGGAAGCTTATCACCTTGAGGAGTAAAGAGAACTTGCTCTGAGGATGAAGGCCCTTAGAAGCCACTTAAAATGACACATTACATCCTACCAAGGGGATCCAACATCTTGGCAGCCCAGAGGAGCTGCTGGACCAATTCCATTTAAAAATTCTTTCAGCTGACACACCCCTTCCTTTCTTTTTCTGGTTTCCAACAAATTTGTGAACACTGCTTGACTTTATTATCCTCTCAAATCAACAGAGCACAGAATGGGAAAAATTACCAGCTACACATCTAAGAGAGATCTGTATTGGAGTTTTCTAGAGTAACAGAACTTGGAGGAAAAAATATATATATAAATGATTTATTAGAATGACTCACAGACTGTTGCCCAAATAATCCACCAACAGCTGCCTAAGAATGGAAGGCTCAAGAATCCAATAGTTGCTCTCAGTCCACAAGGCCGTCTGTCTCAGCTGGATCTCAGTACATGACGGAATTCCAAAGAAGTTTAGATGCCAATAAGATAATGGGTTTGCTAGGAAGAGCTTCCTTCTGTTATGTCCTTTATGTAGGTTGGCAGCAGAAGGTGTGGTCCAGATCAAAGGTAGATATTACTGCTTCAAAAGACCTGTATTAAGGGTTTGTTTCCCACCTAAAAGATCCAGATTAGAAGTGAGTCTTCCCATCTCAAATGTTAAGAAAAATTCTTTACATGTGTATCCAGTCATTTAGGTGTTTGTTAATTTGAGGTGTAGTCAAGTTGACAACCAAGAATAGCCATCACAGGGACGAATAATCTAAAATATATAAAGAACTCAAAAATTGGACATCAACACACACACACACACACACACACACACACACATACACACACACACACAAACAATTTTAAAATGGGGTATAGATCTAAACAGAGAATTCTTAAAACACAAATGGCTGGGAAAACATGTTCAGAATCCTTAGTCACTAGGAACATGAAAATCAAAACTACTTTGGAATTGTATCTTACACCAGTCAGAATGGCCAAGACCAATAAAACAAATAACAGTTTATGCTGGTGAGGATGTAGAGTAAGGGGAACACATATCTACTGATGGTGGGAACGCAAACTTGTAAAGCCACCATGAAAATGAGTGTGGCGGTTCCTCGGGAAGCCGGGAATTGTTCTACCTCAAGATTCAGCTATACCACTCTTAGGCATATACCCAAAGGACACCATTCTACTCCATAGACACTGACTCAACCACGTTTATAGCTGCCCTATTTATAATAGCCAGAGATTGGAAACAATTTCAAGGTTTCTCAACAGAAGAATGGATAAAGGAAATGTGGTACATTTACACAATACAATATTACTCAGCTGTTAAAAAAAATAACAGCATGAAATTTGCAGGTAAATGGATGGAGCCAGAAAAAAAAAAATCATACTGAGTGAAGTAACCCAGACACAAAAGGATAAATATGGCATGTATTCACATGTATGTAGATGTTAGCTATTAAATCTTCAATATATAGGCTACAATACATATAAGACAGAAGTCAGGTATAAAGTAAGGGACTAGGGGAGGATTGGATCACGCTAAGAAGGGGAAATAGGACAGATAGTTATAGATGGATGGGGGATGCTAGAACAGGAGAATCAAATGGGAAAGAAGGGAAAGGGAGGGCTAAGGAGGGAAATGGGGAGGAGCAGCTAAAACTGATAGCTATTTGAGGGGGTTATATGGAAACCTAATACAGTAGAAGCTTCCTAAAGTATACACACATATGAAAGTGATCTAAATGGGATTACCAAATAACAGGGAAAACAGAACCCCAACCAGATATCTCTCATCATCAATGACGCCTTCAGTGCCAGGAATAAGTTACATAAAATCACATTTTTGACCAAAGGGGTCCCACGGGTATCCACAAACAACTCAGGCAATTGCCAAGGCTATAGGTTGTTCTCCACAAGCAGATATTAAGGCTCTGTTGTTGAAGACAACACCTACACAACTCCTTGAACTTGGAGAATTTGAGCTGCTGCCCATCTAGAGCCTTCCCTCCTAATGACTAGTGTTCACAGTACTTGGAGATAATCAGCACACTACCAAAGGAGAAAAGTAAGCACCAACCCAGCTACAAAGTTCTTCAATTTGCAATGTTGATCTGCATGCAAAATGTGCTAGTGAAATAGTGGAACAAGTTTTGTGAGATTAACTACCAATATCTGATTGAATTTAGGGCCTACTGAAACCTGTCCCTGATACTGCTTGAGTGGCCAAGAACCTGAAATTAGATAGGCCATGGACCTAGGGGCAAACCAAATACTATTATTTGCTAGAGGAACATTGTAATAAAATGACTTTTAATAACATTCTGCTATACTCTTAGATCAGTGCCTCACCCAGACATCATTAAAGAAGTTTCTTTCTGAAGTAAATGATGATAAGTAAATAGACCCACTGCTAGGCAAGGTACAAAGAGTGAGAAACCATGGAACACTCAATCATATGTGGGGTGTCTCCATCAATTCCCATCCCTCGAATCTCAGGGAACCCAAAGGAAGAGGAAAAGGAAGAAGTGTAAGAGCCGGAAGGAATAGAGAACCTTCTTAGCCTCACAGGATTGATGTACCTATGACGACACAGACACTGTGGCAGCACGTGCAGGTCTGCAAGGTCTGAGCTCAATGAGGTCACAGTGCTGAGAGAGGAAGTGAACACAAGCTCCCATCCCTAACCTAGAAGCAATCTCCAAATGAAAAACACTTAAAAATGAAAAATTACTTTTCCCAATGGAGTCTCACTGGATATACAACCCACTCTAAAGGACTCATGCCCAGCAGTAAATGACCAACACAAGATGAACTCAATAATATTTTTAGAGGTTTTGTTGTTGTTGCCCCTGCTATTTGTTTGCTTGTTTTGGCTTATAAAGATTTAGCTGATTTTTGGTTTTTGTCTTATATTGCTTTGGCTTTTTTAAATGGGGTTTTTGTTTGGTTGGTTTGGTTTTTTTCTTACCTTACAGGTCTTTGCTTATTTATTATGATTTCTGATTTTGTGTTTTTAGGGGATTTGTGTTCATTCCAATGTGTGTTTCTTGTACTTTTTCTTTGGCTCTTTGTTATTCTGTTTATTTCTTTGTTTTGTTCTATTCATGTTTGTTTGCTTTGTTCTATATAAGTTTGTTTGTTTCTATCTTATTTATTTTTTCTTTTTTGTTTTGGATAATTTATTTGTTTATTTATTTTGTTGGATGCCTGTTTGTTTTCTGAGAGAAAGCAAGAAAGAATGTAGATTTGGGTGGATACAGGGTGGGGAGGTGGGAAGGATCTGAGAGGAGTTTGGGGAGAGACAACCATATAAATTTTAAAAAAATTATATATAAAAGAATTTGCTGTTCTTTCATGAAGAATAGCCTAAGAAAATCAAATTATTTTTGTTGAGGGTTACATGTGGAAGGAGAGAATGACGTGATAAAAACAAGAAAGGTGGAGACCTCTGCCTGGGCCAACAGGGGTCCATAGCCAAGGAGCGCCAGGAGAAGGCTACCCTCCCAGGAGCATGGAAAAGCCGTGAGTGGAGTTAGGGCGAACACCACTGCTCACTAGGACCCGCCCAGAACCCTCGGGTCACAGGGACTGAGGTAAAGTCAGGGACAGGAACTTTCTGGTTTCCATCTGTGCCTGGGGACCTCAGCCTGGGCTGCGGGGCTCCAGGGGAGAGCTGGTATCCCAGGAGTGCTGATACACCTTTGAGCACAGGTAGGGCCACTGCTTCTGTTCAAGCTCACTGGATTAAGAGGGACCCATGCAGAGCCATCAGGACATAGGAGCCAAGGGACAGTTTGGGACAGGATCCTTCTGGTTTCTGTCTGAACCCCACAGCTGACCCTGTGCCACAGCTCTCCAGGCCCAAGTACCTCTCATAGAGAGCTGATCTTCAAGGAGTATTGAGCCACAGCCAAACAGAGTAAGACCAGCTAACATCAGAGTTAACAAGATGGCAAAAGGCAAGGGTAAGAACATCAGAAACAGAAACCAAGGCTAGTTGGCATCATCAGAACCCAGCTCTCCCACCACAGCAAGCCCTGGATACCCCAACACACCAGAAAAGCAAGACTCAGATTTAAAATCATTTCTCATGTTGATGATAGAAGACTTTAAGAAAGAAACTAACACCCTTAAAGAAATACAAGAGAACAGAGATAAACAACTAGAAGCCCTTAAAGAGGAAGCACAAAAATCCATTAAAGAATTACAGGAAAACTCAATCAAACAGGCAGAATTACAGTAAAACACAAACAGACAAAGGAAATGTACAAAACTATCCAGGAGCTAAAAATAGAAATAGAAACAATAAAGAAATCACAAAGGGAGACAACCCTGGAGTTAGAAAACCTAGGAAAGAGAGCAGGAGTCATTGATGTAAGCATCACCAACAGAATACAAGAGATAGAAGAGAAAATCTCAGAGGCAGAAGATACCATAGATAACATCGACACAACAGTAAAAGAAAATGCAAAATGCAAAAAGCTTCTAACCCAAAACATCTATGAAATCCAGGACACAATGAGAAGACAGAACCTAAGGATAATAGGTATAGAAGAGAGTGAAGATTCCCAACTTAAAGGACCAGTAAATATCTTCAA
>CM052700.1:93518602-93553179 GCA_028551405.1 Uromys caudimaculatus
GATCCATTCCTATCTCCCTGTACAAAGCTCAAGTCCAAGTGGATCAAGGACCTCCACATAAAACCAGATACATTGAATCTAATACAAGAGAAAGTGTGGAAAAGCCTCGAACACATGGGTACAGGGAAAAAGTTCCTGAACAGAACACCAATGGCTTATGCTCTAAGATCAAGAATCAACAAATGGGACCTCATGAAATTTCAAAGCTTCTGTAAGGCAAAGGACACTGTCAATAGGACAAAACTGCAACCAACAGATTGGGGAAAGATCTTTACCAATCCTAAGTCCGATAGAGGGCTAATATCCAATCTATACAAAGAACTCAAGAAAACCCAAATAGACTCCAGAAAACCAAATAACCCTATCAAAAAATGGGGAACAGGGCTAAACAGAGAATTCTCAACTGAGGAAATTCACAGGCCTGAGAAGCACCTCAACATCCTTAGTCATCAGGGAAATGCAAATCAAAACAACCCTGAGATTCCACCTCACATCAGGCAGAATGGCTAAGATAAAAAACTCAGGTGACAGCAGATGGTGGCGAGGATGTGGAGAAAGAGGAACACTCCTCCATTGTTGGTGGGATTGCAGGCTGGTACAACCACTCTGGAAATCAGTTTGGCAGACTCTCAGAAAAATGGACATAATACTACCTGAGGACCCATCTATACCACTCCTGGGCATATACCCAGAACATGCTCCAACATGTAAAAAAGACACATGCTCCACTATGTTCATAGCAGCCATATTTATAATACCCAGAAGCTGGAAACAACCCAGATGTCCCTCATCAGAGGAATGGATACCGAAAATGTGGTACATTTACACAATGGAGTACTACTCAGCTATTAAAAACAATGACTTCATGAAATTCGCAGGCAAATGGAAGGAACTTGAAAATATCATCCTGAGTGAGGTAACTCAGTCACAAAAGAATGAACATGGTATGTACTTACTGATAATTGGATATTAGCCCAAAAGTTCGGAATACCCAAGTTTCACTTTACAGTAACCGCTGGACTGAGAGTGAGGTCCCAGATGGAGGAGTTGAAGAAGGAACTCAAGGAGCTGAGGGAGTCTACAGCCCCATGGAGTAGCAACAGTGTCAACTGGCCTACCCCTTACCCCCGGTCCTCCTGGAGGCTGGACAACCAACCAAAGAATATACATCTATGGACCCATGGTTCAGACCACATATGTGGCAGAGGAGGGCCTTGTTAGCCATCAGGGGAAGGAGAGGCCCTAGTAAAGGGGAATGTCAAGGTGGGAATACAGGAGTGGGTGGGTGGGTGGGTGGGTGGAAGGTGGAATTCCCTCATAGAGGTAGGGAGGGGAAGGGGATAGGTGGCTTCTAAAGAGGAGACCTAGAAAGGGGGAAACATTAAAAATGTAAATAAAGTATCAAAAAACAAAAACAAAAATAAAAATAAAAACAAAAAAAGCTACTTCCTCTTATTTCCAGTTCATGAGTCCAGCCCCACCATGACTATGTGTTCCTTGTTACAGTAAATATTTAATCTCAATCAATAGTTTCTACACTGCCTTTGATCATTCAGTTCCCAGATAAAAGGCACACAACTTTTATGTTTATAATAAGTCTTTAATGCACTGGAGCTGGACAGGTATCTACCCTTCAGGCTATTATGTCTACTTCCCTATCAATAACCCAAGTTATAACTTGCTGTGTTCCATCTGGGCTGCTCTTAACTCCAATCAGGTAGCCTTCTCGGCTAGTTTTTCATTACTGACTTAATCCATGGCATCTCTCCTCTCTCCATCTGCTTCCTTCTCCTCCTCATGGTCTCTCCTTTGACCCCAAGCCCAGGAACCAAACACCCCATCTATCTTTCTTCTGCCCAGCTATAACCTGTAGGCATCCTTATTTACCAATCAGGGATAACTTGGGACAAGGTTACATAGTCACTTGGGTCTAAGATTGGATTCTCTCATCCCTGGAGGCAATCAGACATTGAAAGCCAGTATTTAACATTATAATTCAGAGCAAAGGACCAAACATCAGCATTCAGTTACTGAACCAGCAAAGAGAAATTAGCATCCAACATAAGTGGAAAACCAAATATATGGCCACTCATAGTGATTAAAAATAAATTGTCTATACTTAGAAATGGAGTTCAGGCAAAAAACAGTGCTTTCTTTTTCCCACAGGGACAGAAGCTTAAGGTACTGTGTGTTTCAGCCAGATAAATGCAGGTTAGATGCAGGAGACAACTTTATCTGGGATGTAGCCTTTAGGGTGCCCTTGCAGTCCACGCCTCAGAAATACAGCTTTCCTTTCTCATGACTGATTTTTAATAGACCATTTGAGTGGGTAGAGTGAATAGATGGTCATTAAGAGCCCTTCTGGATTGTACTAGTTATTTGTGGATCAGGTCAGTGGATCATTCTAGCAGGGAAGGGGTGGCTGTAACAACAACAACAAAACAAAACTACTTTGCCCTTATATTATTTCACTAAAACCAAACAACCTAAAAATCTATATCTCAGTCTGTGTTGTCTACCAAGGATCTAGCGGTTTGCTGTTTAAAATGCCCTGTGTTGACCATATGGAGCATAGAAGGAAGGAAGACCAAGGGGTGGATGCTTCAGCCCTGCATAGAGGGGGGAACAGGACAATTGTGGGAGGTGGAAGGAGAGGGAGAAAGGAGAAGGAGGAAATAAGGGTGGCAGTATCAGAAACTGGAGGAGACGTGAGAGAGGTACAGAAGGTCAGGAAATCGAATAAAAATCGGTGGCAAGGGGGATGAGGAACTGGGGATAGCTACTGGAGGGTCCCAGACACCAGAGAAATGTGAGGCTCCCAGAACCCAACAGGATTGACTTTAGCGGTAATGCACAGAGAAGGGGGAGATAGAACCTGTGAAGACCACCTCCAGTAGATAGGCACAGGCCCTGGTCAAGGGATGGGGCCACCCACCCATCTCAAAGTTTTTTTTAATCCAGAAATGTTCCTGTCCAAAGGAAGAACAGGGACAACAAATGGAACAGAGACTGAAGGGCCAGCCAGGGAATGGCCCCACTTGGGGATTCATCATGTCTGCAGACACCAAACCCAATAGTGTTGCCGTGGTCAAGAGGTGCTTGCAGACTGGAAGCAAGTGTGGCAGTTCCTGGGAGGTCTGGCCAGCAACTGACCAAAGCAGAGGCATTTGCTTGGAGCCAACCATCACACTGAACTCAGGGAACCTGGTGCAGGTGCTGGCAGAAGGACTGGAGGAGCAGAGGGGGATTGCAACCCTATTAGAAGAAAACCATAGGCTGGCCTATGTTATCCCAAAATCTAGACCACCAACCAAGGAGTGTACCTGGAGGGATCCATGGCTCCAGGTACATATGTAGTAGAGGATGGCCTTGCCCGACAGCAAAGGGAGGGAGGCCCTTGGTCCCCGTGAAGATTGGATGCCCCAGAGTAGGGGGATGCTGGAGTGGTGGGGTGGGAGAGTGTGGGTGGGTGGGAGAGCACTCTCATATAGGCAAAAGGGAGGGGGGAGGGAAGATGTGTGATGGGGGCTCAGTGGAGGGGGTAACCAGGAAGTGGGATATCACTTGAGATGTAAACAAATGGAATGATTAATAAAAAAAATTAATTAAAAAATAAGATAAAATGCTCTGTGTTTATTTTTTCCCACAGGAACCAAATAAGAAGTTGTGTTCCTGCCCCCATTTCGTGAGGAGAAGATAGAGATACAAAGATGAAAAACAAAAAAATCTGAACTTCTGAATCTGGCAGTTGAATTCCAGACCTTCTGACAGGACAGTGCTAACCTGCTGTCAGACCAGCACTATGCATGGTTCTGCCTGCATCAAACCCTCCTCAGCTTCTGGACCACAGAGTCTGGATTCAAGAGAAAATGATTACTGGATGACAAAGGTCATCTATCCAAGGCATACATACCTTAGCCCAGCGGCTCCCAGCCTTCCTAATACTGCAGCCCTTTAGTACGGTTCCTTATGGTGTGGTGACCCCCCCCCATAAAATTATTCTGTTTCTATTTCATAACTGTGATTGTGCTATTGTTATGAATTGTAATGTAAATATCTGTGTTTTCCCATGGTCTGAGGCAATCTGTATAAAAGAATCGTTAGATTGTCCCCAAAAGGGGTCACGAGCTACAGGTTGAGAATCACTGCCGTAGGGTATGACTAACGTCCTGTTCCACCTACCTGAGAGGATGTCAAGCCTCCAGAAATGAGAGTTCTCTAGTCTTAGAGAAAGTTGCTCTTAAGTTTGGGGCCTGTATCTTTTTAAGGACACTCCAGCTACATCCATACTATATTGGACAGGAAAACCCGACCTTAGGGTTTTAGATCCAGTGTATGAGAACTCTGTATTGCTAGCATGATGGATGCACTCTGAGGAAAGAAGTCACCCTAACACGGTTATCTCTAGTTGTAAAGAAGACAAAAGTACCCTACCTCTATGCCCTTTGCAGAACGGGATACAGCCACTAACTTGTTAACTGGATGGATGGTTAATATCAGAAAAGCAGAACTTCGGTATTTTATCTCACTAAGCGAAACACCAAATAGCCTCCCACTGAGAAATGCTGCTAAAAGGAAATAACGAACACAAGTAAGGGGAATTGTGCGATTTCTGTGGTGAATAGGCCCTACTTACAGTACATTCTGCGTCACCTACTGTGTTTTTCTCTCCCCCTTGTGTCCACCCACAAACATTACAGCTTCTCCCCTTTAAATATAGTAGAAACTGCTCTATCAAGGCAAATTCAGTCTCTGTCCTAGTCTTAGTTTAAAAGACATGTTATATTACCCTTCTCCTGAAGCAAAGTATTTTTTGATATGATTTTAATTTTCTGTCTCTAAAATTCTCCCAAATTAATATGCTTTAGTTGGAGGAAAATGCTTACATATACTTTAGTTCACAATATTGTGCAAGAATGGACTGAGGATCTTAGGATGCAACAGCTTTGCCTTCAACAATTAAACGCATGCAATATATCTAAATCACACCTCATTAAGTTTATATCTTCAAAGAATAAATAATTATTAGAAGTAATAAGTTCAAGAACTTTTGAAAACTGATGTCACATGGTTTGGGCTATCAAGACATCTAGACTGCAGAGAAATATGCCCTGAAAACAAACATGGCTTCTCTCACTTAAACATCATCTTCCAGAGAAAACATTGGCAGGCCATTATGACTTTATAATTAATATAAATATCTCATTTAATATTTGGACACACTTTTCCTATCCAATCCTCTGGGTGCGAGGGTCTCTGAGAGAGGCAAGAAGGTAGTTCGATTCAACATAACTAAGTAGCTAGTGTTGATTCAAACTTCAGGAGTCTGACCCCAAGTAGTTTATTTTAGGCATGTTTAAGCACAGCACAATTTGGAGGAAGTTTTCCTGGTGATAAATAATTTAATCTATGAGCAAAAAGCTTAACACATGACTACATCAAAAATCTTTGTAAAGTACAGGTGAAATCTTTGATAAGGATGGGTTCTATAGATTGGTTACATTTGACAGCTTCCATAAAGATGGGTTTTACAGATTGACAGGCTCACGATAAGGGTCTGAGGGAAGATCAAGTGTGGTCTCAGCCACACAATGTAAATGTCACAGGCTATTAACCACATCTGCTCCCAGCCTTCTGGGTAGAAAGCAGATCATACATCTCTCCCTTTGATCAGACACCCTGCATGTTCAACATTCCTGGTTCCCCTAGTGCCTATCTGTGAGCACAAGGACCTCCCACTTCTGGAGTTTGCATAAATTAGTGACCTCCCTCTTACTGGAGAAAAGAATATGAAACACAAGATATCATGGAACCACAATAAAAGCTGGTTTTATATTTGGCTCAGAAAAGGTCACTTGGCCAGATGCAACCGTCTCTGGAGCTGAACAAACAAAATCACTCGACGGTGATTTTGTAACCAGAGAAAAACATCCAATATGCATCACTCTGTTTAACAAAATACTAGAGGTAGCCACTTGACAAAGGTTAGTTGGTATACAGGAGATGTAAAGTGAAAGTGCCAAATCTTGTAATGGCCTTCATCATGGAAGATGTCTATGCGTACAGGACAAAAGACAAGGAATACACAGATGGTGTGTGTGTGTGTGTGTGTGTGTGTGTGTGTGTGTGTGTGTAAAATTCAACCACAAGGAGTTTATCCTAATAATTTACCTAATCCTAGTCATACCCTGAAGATCTCATATCTCAACACCAGAATTAAATTAAGCTTCAACATCTCTCCCTTTTTTATTATTTATTCACTTTACATCCCACTCACTTCCCCGTCTAGGTCATCCACTTACACAATCCTCCCCTCATCCCTCTACCCTTCTCCTCTGAGAGGGTGTGGGGCCCCAGGAGAATCCCCCACCCTGGCACATCAAGTCTCTGCCTTAGGCACACCCTCTTCCACTGAGGTCAGACAAGGCAGTCCAGTGGAGGAACATTTCCCATGGACAGGTAACAGCTTTCAGGATAGCTCCTGCTCCATTTGTTTGAGACCCACCTGAAGACCAATCTGCCCATATGCTCCGTATGTGCAGGAGGCCTAGGTCTAGCCCATGCATGTTCTTTGGTGGGTGGTTCAGTCTCTGAGAGTTCCAAGGGTCCAAGTTAGTTGACTCTGTTGATCTTCTTGTGGAGTTTGTATCCCCTTCAAGCCCGCAATCCTTTCCCCCCACTCTTCCATAAGAGCCCCCAAGCTCCACCCATGGTTTGGCTGTGGGTATTTGGATCCATCTGAGTCAGCTGCTGGGTGGAGCCTCTCAGAGGACAGCCATGCTACACTCCTGTCTGCAAACATAACGGAATACCATTAATAGTGTCAGGGATTGGGGTTTGCCCATAGCATGGGTCTCAAGTTGGGCCAGTTTTTTGGTTGGCCATTCCCTCAGTCCCTGCTCCATCTCTGATCCCTGCATTTCTTGTAGACAGGATAAATCTGGGATCAAAAGTTTTGACTTTTTTTTAGATTTAACATTTATTTTCTTTGACGGATGTATCAATTTCTTCTATTGTATCTTCTATGCCTGTGATCCTCTATTCTGTATTCTGTTGGTGATGTTCGCATTTGTTCTTCCTGTTCTCTCTCCTAGGTTTTCCATCCCCAGTTTTCCCTAAATTTGTGTTTTCTTTATTGCTGTTCTATTTCCACTTTTAGGTCTTGCCCAGGTTTACTTATTTCCTTCACCTGTTTAATTGTATTCTCCTGTATCTCTTTAAGGGATTGATTTGTTTCCTCTTTAAAAACCTCTACCTGTTTGATTGTATTTTCCTGTGTTTCTTTAAGAGATTTATTCGTTTCCTCTTTAAAGGCCTCTATGATTTTATAAGATTGGATTTAAGGTCATTTTCTTGTGCTTTGGTTGTATTAGGATACCCAGGGCTTGCTATAGTAGGGTAGCTGTGCTCTGAAGTTGTCATATTGCCCTGGCTTTTGTTGATTGTGTTCTTTCAAGAGACTTTAGTCATCTGGGCGGCTTTGGTTCCTGGATTTTCCTGTTGTAGTAGGGAATAGAAGGGAGGTTAACTTCGATGGTCTTGGTACGGCAGGCATCTGATAGGTATCCTGGCTTGCATGGTTCTGTATCTGCAGGTCTATATGATTCAGGATCTGCAGGTCTGTATGGCTCAGGAGTCACAGATCCAGTGAAGGTCAGCAGAGAGGTGGTGGGAGAATGGAGGTCCTCCTGGGCTAACAGGATGCTTATGGCAGCTTGATGTGCCCAAAGGACTCCGGGAGCAGGGAAGATGGGAGGGGAGGGAAGCTGACCTGTATGCTTCAGGGTCCACAGGTCTGACGCAGTTAGAAGGAGTGACTGGGGGAGAATGGAGGTCCCCTGGGATAGCAGGCTGTTCAGGGCCACTCAACTTACTCCAGAGGACTCAGCAAATAGGGAAGATGGGCTCAGGAAGCTCAGATATGTTTTTAAATGTGGTGATTAAGACTTCACTTGCCAGATTTTGTAGTATCTTTTTTGAAATTTGTTTTTAAGTTTTTATATAATGTATGTTGCACATGTTTCACTTCATACACCCTACACTGCTTCCCCACTCCTTCCCACTAGTGCTTTTTCTCTCCCGCATACTTTAATTCACACACACACACACACACACACACACGCACACACACACAGAAAGAGAGAGAGAGAGAGAGAGAGAGAGAGAGAGAGAGAGAGATCATAAATAATATATAATGAAATGTATACACAGAGAAAGACTTCCATGTTATGTATATACAGTACCTAATCCATAACTTTACTTTCAATCTATGTATGCATTTAGCTCAGTGAATGGGTGTTTTAAAATGAAGGAGAAATAGCCTTCCCAGGGAAAGCAAAATTCCAGAGAATTTGCTACACCATGTCAACCCTCCAAGAAGTGTTTAAGATGAATCACTATTCTCAGTGAGAGAAAGAATGATAGCTATCATCATGAAAACCACAGGAAGATAATTCTCTCTAGTAGATCAGATACACACAAGAGAAAGAGTATCAAAACTCATCAATAAAGAAACCAGCAAATCAAAAGGGATGAAGAAAGGCATAAAGGATAAGCAAAGCAACTGAACAATCATAAAATGACAGGAGACAGTCCTTGTCTATCAGCAAGAAACATGTTCATAAATAAATTTAGAGGATAAATAGATTAATGGCAAGACCCAATGTTGTGCTCTGAAAGGAAACTCTCTTCAATGGTGAAGGAACATATAAACCGAAAATAGGAATTTACTTGGAGGAAAACAGAAGCAAGAAAGGAGGGGCAGGTAAGTACACCTGATAAAATTTGCCTTTACATCAAAAATTATTCATTGTGTATTAACCAAGATCAATTTATTGATAGGAAATAACAATTAGACATAAATGTGCTTAATGCTGAATACACACAATTGTATATATCAAAAATTCTTAGACATAAATAGAGAAATCGACTCCAATATAATATCTAAGGACTTTGACAGTCTACTTTATCAGTGAAGATTATTTGAACAAAATATAATAAATCCTTTAGGAGGAAGGAAATAACAAACACCAGTGCATATATATGTAATTAAAATTGACACTCAAAAAATTGCAAAATATTGATTTTATAAAGAGATTTTTTTAATGAACTCACCAAAGCAACAGGTTTCCTATAGACTAATAAGGAAGAAAGAGGAACTTAATAGGTAAAAGGAAACATTATAGTTGATACAAACATGATTCTTTTACTCATAAAAGAATCTCATGAGTAATCATGTGCCAATTAAATCTTAGAAAACATGGATAAGTTCCGGGAATGATGTAATCCACCATTTGAGTTATAGGTGCATTGCTGTGACAAAATTCCTGATAGAACAATCTAAGGGAGAAAGGATTTCTTTTGGTCACATTTCAGAGGATACAGTTGTTCATGAAGGAAAAGCCTGCCAGTAGTAGTGTACATCTGATGCTCCTTACTCCTCTGCAGACAAGAAAGCAGAGACATCCTGGACCAGAACCTTGCTAGACAATTACTGTCAGGACTTACCCCCAAGTAATGCAGTTCCTGCAGCTGGACTCCATCCACCCCCTAATGGTTCCCTGACCTCTCAAAGCAGCACTGCTAGTTGGGGACCAAGTCTTTAGATCTGTGAGCCAGTGGGTAACATTTCATATCAAAACCTTATCTATCAAAACTGAATCATGAATGAAGACTAGGTAAAACTGAAGAGGCCAATAACAAATACTAATTTGAATCAGAAATGAATACTTTATAAACACAGACTCGGGGCGAATAGCTACACTACTCAACTTCATCAAAATGTTGTTGCTATACATGAATTATACAAAGTAAGGGGCTTCATCATGAAATTCACGTAACTGCAGTTAATGTACTTTGACCATGTTTTCTCATTACTTTTCTTCCTCCTCTTCTCACCCACACTTTTTCTGTTGTTAGCCTCACCTGTTTTCTCCCCATCCTCCTTTTTCCTTCAACATCCTAGAAGCCCCATCCTTTTGTCCTGTCCTTCCTTCCTTTACCAGATCCCACACATGACACAAATCTGATACTTGTCTCTATAGGACTGGTTTGTTTCCTTTCATACAACGATTTCCACTTGCATCCATTTTCTTAGAAGCAGCACAATTTTATTCATTTCATAGCTAAGTGAAAGTTCTCTGTGTAGATATACCACGTTTCCTTTATTCATTCATCCATTTATGGGCAGTGGGCTGACTTAATAATTTGACTACTATGAATATTACAGCAGTGAGTGTGGATATGCAAACATCTACGTAATAAGCTGGCTGTCACTCTTGGTTAATCTAAAGAAGAAATAACTCTATTTCTTCTCAGACAGTTCCAAAGAACTGAAAGGGATATCATCCTTCCAAATCCATTTTCCTTACCCAAAATACTGGGGTGCCAAAATCAAATAAAGACACAGCAACAAAAACTAATTAGACACTGATAGCTCTGATAAACACAGATGCAAAGAACAACATATTAAAATAATCAGATTCAAAAGCCATCAAAAATACACATTTATGGGCAATTGATTCCAAAAATGCAAGGGTGGTTCAAAATATGTCTATTAATAAATACATTTTAACACAGTAACAGAATGATAAACAAAAGCCATACAATTTTCTCAATTGATGCAGGAAAAGAATAAGATAAAACTCTTATAACTGAATATGACATGGGCACAGGAAAAAAACAAATAAATGACTCCTAACAACTACTGCTATACTCATAGGTCAGTGTCTTGGTCAGCCATCATCAGTCAAAGTTCTTGCAAAAGATGGGAAATAACACAGAGACTCAGAACTACACAATGTGCAGAGTGAGAGAGACTTTGGAGCACTCAATCCTGCATTGAATGTTTTCATCAAACTGATTCTTCCCTTGAGGGTCAGGGAGCTATATGGACGAGAAGGCAGCAAGCTTGTATGAGCCAGAGGTGATGGGTAATTCCACAGATGCCCTATCTTCAAGACACAACAGGGCTTTTGCAGGTATGAACTCACAGAGACTAACAATATGCCCAAAGCCTGCACAAGTAATTTTTTTAATCTATTAAGTAAGTGGACATAATAATTTGTTTTCTCATGTTACAATAACATTCAGTCACAATTAGTATTAACCTAATTAGTCATATATATTGTGATCTATATACATTATTGTTTACAGTTGAATGCTGTTCTTTGGACCCTTTAATCTAAATTTATAGGTAACACAAGCCTGTGATTATCTTTTTAGTGTTCTGACTATGTTTTAACATCAAACTTTCATCTTTCCTCATAAGTTACATGATGTTCCATATTTTGCCTTTTTTGAAAGGGTTTCATAACTTTTAAAATGATCTGTTCTTTGAACATTTCAAATAGCTCACATGACATGGCCTGGAATTTTCTTTACAATAAATGTTATTTTTATATCAGTTAACATTTTCCAGTTCACTTTAAGAAGCTATGTATTAAACGACCCACTTAGTTTCATCTGAATTTCTATAGTCTCTCATGGTGTCTCCAAGCTACTCTGCCGTCCCTGTACCACCTCCCACCTCCCTCCTTTTCCCGTTGTAATATTAGTTATCTTTGCTTTTCTACTTCTCATTTTTTTCCTTTGCAAAGATTTGTTATTTCAGATAACTAATCTGGTGCTTGTTTGTTTCTGCTTTCTCCTTTGATACTGTCTACTGTCAGTTTCATGACACTCTTTCTGCTTTATGGGGATACTGAGATCGTACGATCATGCCATTCGTGCTTTAGATGGTGTCTACCTTTATCTATTTTCTTTTCTTTCTCTTCTTAAAAATTGACTTTTAAAAGCATAAATTTTCCTCAGTGTTTTCTTCACCCATTTTTTCCCAGTAGGGTTTATTCTATGTCCTGTTTCCCTGAGCTACACGGTAAGATGTCTTTGATAGAAAGAACTACTGAAAAATCTTGTTGGAGTTCTAAATTATAAAGTATGGGGCTAGGGAGAAGGCTTTGCAGGTAAAGTATTTGTCATGCAAATGTGAGGACTTTTCAAATCCCAAGTCAGGGTTGGGTGGGCACAAAATCCCCTATAATTTCAGCCTCCAAAGACACAGACAAGAAATATCCAAACTAAAAAAGCTAGCCATGTTAGTGGTATTGGTGAGATCTGGATTAATTGAGAGACCTTGAAATAATGCATAAGGTAAAGGATCAATTGAGGAAGAGTCCCACACTCGGCCTCTGACTTTCACACACACACACACACACACACACACACACACACTTGTCCTTGAATACCCTACAAAAACGTGTGCAAAAATGCACACTCACATGAATATGTACTCCACACATGAAAAGAAAAATAAGTTAATTAACTGAAATAAAAACTAGCTCAAATTTAAATTACACAGATATTTTCATAATTCATTAAGATACGTTCCTCATTTGGTACAAAACATTGAACACTTTACAAGCAGTAAAACGAAAGAAATTAATTCAGTAAATTAGATAGTGTATTAGTCAGGGTTCTCTAGGGTTACAGAACTTATGAGTAGTCTCTATAGAGTAAGGGAACTTGTTGATGACTTACAGTCTGTAGTCCAACTCCCCAACAATGGTCAGCAGCAGCTGTGAATGAAAGTCCAAGGATCTAGCAGTTGCTCAGTCCCGCAAGGTACGCAGGCGAAGAAGAGTGAATTTTCCTTCTTCCAATGTCCTTGTGTAGGTCTCTAGCAGAAGGTGTGGCCCAGATTAAAGGCATGAACCATCATGCCTGGATCTGGAACTTGCTTTGTCCCAGGCTGACCTTGAACTCAGAGATCTCTTTGCCTTAGTCTCCTGGGATTAAGGGCGTGTACTACTTTGCCTGGGCCTAAGCTTTTCATGGCTACTATGCTTCAAGATCTCCATGCCAAGATCCAGGTCAGGCCCAGTAGCAGCAGGGGGCTGTATTGATATCTATGGCCCATGTTACTGCCAATGGCCATGTGGATGTCCCTGGTCTGACCTGCTACCTGGGTCCATGCTGATGTCCAAAAGTTGTGCAAGGCTGGCCCCACGCCTCACTGATTGCAGCACTCGGGACAGCTGGCACCACCCGTTACCAGCTGCAGCACTCAAGAAAGCAGATCCTGCATCCCTCCCAGGCAGTATAGTAGAGCTGGCCCTCATGCCAGTGACAGGAGCCAGTCAGCCCTGAGGGTTTGAGCACAGGAGAGCTGTCCCTGCCCTTCATCTGTCATGCAATGGCATGGCATGGACAAGGGAGAGATACCCTTCCCTGTCTCTCCTCAGAGGCAGCTAGCCCTGGGGTCATGCAAGTGGGAGAGCTGTTCCTGCCCCTCACAGGCTGCAGCACTTGGGAGAGAGGGCCCTGTAACTTATCTGATCGGCACAGTAGACCAGACCCTGGTAGGGACTGGGGGGTAGAGAGCTGACCTTGCCTATTGCTGGCAGCAGCATTGGGTGAGCTACTTGGGGCAGTCCTGGAGAGCTCACTTTGGTGGTGAGGGTATGAGAGACCTGGCAGGATGAGCAACTCAGCTACCACCCAGGCCCAGATTTAGGGCTATAAGTTGGCCCATCCCATCATCTACCCCATCTATGATTCTGGAATTTGTGAGGGGCAGGTCCTTCTGCAAGGGCAGAGGGCTAATATGAAGGCTGGAGGAGATGAGTGGGGCTGGAGGGTGTGGTGAGAAGTTTACAAAGAATCAATAAGAAATTTTCAAATATGGTTCTTGGGAAAAATACAGTCTTCCATAGACATAAACAGAGACCAACCCACAATGTAGACAATTCTTTATTGAGACTCTCTCCCTGGATCATTCAAGGTTGTGTTGTACCAAGTCGATAATTAAAGCTAGCACTTTTCTTCTTTGCTGTTTAATATGGTGGAAGCTTTGAGAGATCCCATTGCTTAGCATAGAGAAAGTCTAGTTTAAAGAGGAGGAAGCTGATTACTCAGATAGAGCTACTGCTGCAACCGAAGGAGCTGATTGAGTGTCCTCCAAGGTTCAAAAAAGTCTCCATCCCAAGCACCACCCTTCCAAGAGGAAGCAGGAAGAAGGACAATACTAAAAAGTGATCACAACTCCCTTCTTATGTACAGAATCTCCAGTTCGTCCACCCTAAGTCCACAGAAACGTCTCTTCTCCTCAGGAGACCCGAGCTACAGTCAGAAGACATCCAGGTGAGAGATGTGGCTCTAGATGAAATATTTGGTCATTGTTGTGTAGGCATGGAAGGAAGACATAAAAGCACCCTTTCTTTGGACTTTTTAGAGTTAAGAGCTATGCCTAGCGCTGTGCAAACATTACTGCTTACTATGTTCTCTATTGCTGTAAAAAAAAAAAAAAATACCCTAAAAGGAGTGGATTATAAAGAAAATATGCTCATTTTGGCTCATAGATCCGAAGGCTGCAGAGTCCAGGATCTAGCAGGCACAGTGCTAGGAGTCAGTCTTGTGCTGTTTTACTTCATACTAGAAAAAGGGCAGGACAAACTAAGCCATGTGGGAGAAAAAGTATGAGAAGCCTCACTTTATGCAAACCCAGGTTCTTGGGACTTGTCTAGATCCGAGAAAGAATGCTTCATTCCTTCATGAATGAACAGTGTTCCTGGAAAAAGGCATGAATCCCTCTTGAAGACCTAATCACCTATTAAGGCCCCACCGCTTCTCAATAATATTACATTAGCAATCCATTTCTACATGAGTTCTGAGGAGGAAATGCATACTTAAACCATAGCACACAGGAAGGTGGGTGTGGTCTTGGGCCCATGTATTAGAAAAGGCATAAGTGTTTGGGCATGGTTCAGTTAGCTCAGTTAATAAAATGTGTGGCTAGCATGCATGAGTCCCTGGGTTTGATCTTCAGCACTGCAAAAAGTGGGTGCAGTGGTACATGTTTGTAATCTCAGGTTTTAGGAAGTAAAGGCAGGAAGATCGAAAATTCAGAACTGAGGCCAGCCAGGGTTAGAGATTGTACTTTTAAAAAACAAAGGAAGAAAGGAAGGAAAGAAAGAGAAGGAGAGAGGGGGAGAGAGAGACAGAGACAAGAGAGGCAGAGACAGACAGGAGAGTGGAGTGCCCATATGGAAATCAGAGGACAGTTCTTCAAAGTCAGTTCTCTGCTTCCACCATGTAGATTCTGATATCACACTCGGGTAGTCAGGCTTAACGGCAGGCACCTTAATTCACTGAGCTACCTTACCCACCCTGTTAAATGATTTGGAATAGGGATGTGTACCATGTCCTTAACACAAATTTCCACCCATGCCCTTTCACCGAGATGCCTTCCCCTCCTCCCTCCCTCCCAAATGCTGAAGCCAGCAGCTTTGGTGGAGCATCTACCCTAAGCATGGCCTCCCATCTCCTAGTATTAGGTGGGTGACTGTGTTTCTGTCTAGCAGTTCTGGACTGGTTCTACCACACCTAGAATTTATGATAAGATCTCCTAAGAGGTGAGGAACCAAACCCCCTTTCACATTCAAGTAAAGACAGTAAATGAGTCTTTAGCCCTTTCTCTAAAACTTAGACTTCCTTCTAAAATGATGCCGAGTGAGAACAGTATTCCTCCTGGAATTTGTTGATTGACATTACCCATTTGTTTGTTCAAGTAAAGCTTTCTTTGCATATGTCTCTGGCTACCTCAATAACAGTCCAAAGAACCCAAGAGCTGGGCATAATATTGGCAAATCCACAGCTACGGAAAGAGCATGCAGGTGCTAGTGTACTTACACCTGTTCTTTCTGAAACATGCATGGGGTAAGCAGGTCTTTTAACTGTCTGAAAACCAGACAGTTAAAAGTTCGAGCTAGTGCTGAAACTGAAGTGTCTTGCCTAGCCTTCTTGCTTCTCAAAATGAATAAAGCTCTCCCTTCACTCACTTGTTGCTTGGGAGGCCTCTCAGTGCTATACTGCTGTAGAAGAAACTCAACAATAAAACAAATAAAACTGATGTTAAAAAGCAATGGTTCTCAACCTTCCTAATGCTGTGACCCTTTAAACAATTCCTCATGTTGTGCTCTCCCAGCCATAAAATTATTTTTGGTGCTGCTACCTCGTAACTGTAATTTTGCTACTGTTTTGAATTATAATGTAAATATTTTTAGAGAGAGGGGTTTGACAAAGGGGTCATAACCCACAGGTTGAGAATCACTATTATAAAGGATTTACTTATGAATTTGCTTAGGAAGCATTAGGTCACACAAGAGGAATTTAGCTTAAGGAGCACTGCCTCCAAACACCCAAAGTATGCTAACCAGTCCTGTGAGAGATAAGCCGAATTTAGGGCGCTGGAATTGACATGTTTATCCACCTACTATTAGGCTCCATTGCCATAGCAAAGAAAATTACCCTGACTTATAACCAGCCGTTATGCCCATCCCCAATGTCATACCCGTAAGGGCAGTTCAAGGGAGGCAGACTGGGTCACAATCATCATTAAATCCTTGTCTGCCATCAAGTCCCCTGTGCTCT
This sequence comes from Uromys caudimaculatus, assembly GCA_028551405.1. Classification (NCBI taxonomy): domain Eukaryota; kingdom Metazoa; phylum Chordata; class Mammalia; order Rodentia; family Muridae; genus Uromys; species Uromys caudimaculatus. The sequence continues at coordinate 93,535,031 of CM052700.1, forward strand.
TATCAGGAAAAATATAATTCTACCAGATGGACAAGATGATCCTAAGAAATAATTTTGGCAACAGCATTGCTGTGTAAATCTCCTAACTACCTAAGCAGCCAGACTTTCAGTCTCCTGTCTCTGTTTAAATTGTTCACAGTGTGACCTGGGGCAGGGACAAAGGAGATGTAAAGATGACAGTGTTTGGGGAATGCATAAGCCTAGCTTTATATAAGTTAAAACCTTTAGCTCAACTTTAATTCTCATTTGGACATTAGCCCCAGCCAGCTAGGCACTTTAGCAAAGAGCTTTTTCTTTATATCTAAGTGTGCAGAGTTATCTCTCACTGGGAAGGCAATGCCTGGTCACAATCTGACTTCAAAATGAATCAAAGCCATGTTTTGAGTCTAAAGATTCTGTACATGTGCTTTCTAAGAACAAGTCTCTGTCCTCAGAAATTTTGTTATCTGGCTTCTGTTAGTCAATGAGTATTGTAAAACAGCAAATAAAAGGGGTGTGTGTGAAGAAGATGGCATTTTACAGGAAATGACCTCTGGTAGACTAAAAATCACAAGTCAAATTCTCATTTTTTAATTAGAGTCTTTATTGAGACTAGAATGGAATATAAAGCTGAAAAGTCATACAAAGAAGATCCATTTCTGGGCTGAAAGCTAGGTTCCTATTTTCCCAGGAGTGAGGCACCATCTCTAACATCTCTTGGGCTAACAAGCACCCTGACAAAAAGTAACTTAGAGGAGGAAGGCTTTATTTGAGTTCACAATTCCAGGTTCCAGTTCGTCATGTCAGGGTTATCCCAGAGGTGGGGCTTGAGGATGTCACATCACATCCGCAGTCATGAACAAAGGGAGATGTATGCATCATAGCTATTACTGGCTTGCTGTAGAACTAGCTGGCTTTCTCTACTTTTGCATAGTCCAGGACCCAACATATGAAATGGTGCCTCTCGAAGTCAAATTGGGTCTTTCCACTTCAATTAACAATCAAGACAACCACTCCCAAGACATGTTCACAGGCCAACTTGATCTGTATAATTCCTGGTTGAGATTCTTTTCCCAGGTGGACCTAGGTTGTGTCAACTGAACAATAAAAACTAACTAGCACAGAAAGTTTCTTACCAGAGGAGGAGTTCACGTGATCATTGATTGCAATTGGCGCCTGAAATCTGAAGCTCCTGGAACAGGCTAGAGGCACCAGTAGTGGAAAGCGATGTAATTGATATTTTGCAAAGTCTGATGATGGGGTGTTTGAAGTGGAGAGAGGACGAGGGCCAGTGTGACTCTAAAACTGTGCTGCTCCCCATCATTCTGAGCAACTGGGGAGAACAATAAAGATGCAGGATTCAGCTTTTGACAGATGCTTATGCCAGTCTCTAAACAAATCAACCTTTACATCAAGCCTCTCAAGGTTGATAGTATCTTCTTTACACAGAAAGAAATAAGTTCAAATGTTTGTTCTTTTGAGAAGGGAAAGATGAGCTCAATTCCTCACAAACGTTGGAACTGATATGCTTATGAAAACAAAGAATTTGTGTGCATCAGAGAAGTCTGGACTGGGATCAGCCATGGGGATCATTACAGCTCTTATATATGAAGAGTAGCTGTAACTACAGTGTCTGGTGGGCAGCATGGGGACAGAAGAGAGGAAAACTAAGACAATGGAAGAAAGCCATAGTGAGCATCTGAGTGGAAGTGAGGAAAGAGATAGCAAGAAATAACTGAGTAGTGAAAATACAACCTGAGGATGAAGCTCCCTGAAGGAAATCAAAGGAGAGCCTAACTTCTCAAACTTGAGTACCAGCTCATTGTGTAAGACTATGAAAATACTTCTTGCTTTCATTTATCTAGCATCTGTTCATTCATTCACCATCCTGAGTCTCTGCTTCCTCTGCAGCAGCTGGCAGAACCATGGCAACAACTCCTGATGCTGCCTTTGAGGACCTCATGAATGGAGTGACCAGCTGGGATCTTCCCAAAGAACTCATTCCCAGTGAACTCCTCCTTACTGGGGAGGCAGCCTTCCCAGTGATGGTGAATGACAAGGGCCAGGTGCTCATTGCTGCCTCTTTCTATGGCCAAGGCCGCCTGGTGGTTGTGTCCCATGAGAGCTACCTGCTGCATGCTGGCTTGACTCCATTTCTTCTCAATGTGGTGAGCTGGCTGTGCCCCTACCCAGGGGCTCCCATTGCAGTGCATTCCTCCTTAGCATCATTAGTTAACATCTTAGGTGACTCTGGGATAAATGCACTGGTTCAGCCTGAACCTGGAGAGGCTCTGGGAGTTTACTGCATTGATGCCTACAACGACACCTTGACTGAGAAGCTAATCCAGTTCCTGAAGAGTGGAGGAGGCTTGCTAATTGGAGGCCAGGCTTTGAATTGGGCTGACCACCATGGGCATGATAAAGTGCTGTCCATTTTTCCTGGAAACCAGGTGACAAGTGTGGCTGGAGTGTACTTCACAGATGTCTGTGGAAATAGAGACCGGTTCAAGGTTTCTAAGAAGATACCCAATCTCACACTCTATGTCCAGTAAGTGATGCTTTCCTCATGGGAATCTCATTCTTGTAAAATAACAGCACAATTACCCTATTTTAAAAGGAGATTTCAGCCTATCACTGGATAAATTGGTTATCAGAGAGTGAAATAATTCTAACTACTAATGTAATTATCACATATGGTAGTTTTCTTAGTTAATGTTTTGTTGTATGAAGAGACACCATGACTACAGAAACTCCCATAAAGGAAAGCATTTAATTGGGGGCTAGTTTATATGTTCAGAGGTTTGTCCATTATTGCACACAGGCAGACATGATGCTGGAGAACAAGCTGAGAGTTCTACATCTAGATTGATGGGCAGCAGGAAGAGAAAGACTCTGGGCCTGGCTTGAGCTTCTAAAACCTCAAAGCCCACCCCAGTGACACACTTTTTCCAACAAGGAGTGCCATTCCATACTTGAGTCTATGGTGACCATATCTATACAAAGTACCACAGTAGTTAAGCAACAATATCTTATGTTCTCTCGTGTAGACTGGTTATTAACTACCTTCAGGTCAGAGTATTTTGTTGAATTTACAATTGAATAGCATCATCTTAAGTAACTAGAGAGGAGTGGTTACAACTTGAAAGGTAAGTTATAAAAAAGACCTACAAAATATATAAAATATAAAATACAAATTGTGTTTGTTTATGTCTGGGGAGATGCTCCAAAAGAAAAAGTACTTGCCAAGCAAGTGTGAGAACCACAATTAAATCCCAAGCAACCACATAAATGCTAGGTTGTCATGGAGGCCATTAAATAATCCCAGTAGGTAGGAGGTAGAGATAAGGGATCCGTGGAGAAAGGTTCCTATTGGGCTATGAGAACAGGTAAGCTCTGGGTTCAATTGAGAGATCCAGCCTCAATAGATGAGGTGGAGAGTGATCAAGGAAGACTTCTAGACATCAGCCTCAGTCCACCATGTATGTGCATGCATACTCTTAAATCTGTGTATACACACAGATGTGCGTACACACACCGTAGTAAACAGGCATATATATACACATACACCCTCACACAGAGAGATTTTAAAATGGAATTGTGTCTATTTCGCTTACCATTATATTGTTCGAACATCATGCAGGACCTGGCATTGTAAGTAGGGACTAAACATTCATTCATTCATTCATTCATTCATTCATTCATTCATTCAAATACAATGTCAGCCTATTCCAGGAATAGCAAGGAAAATGTAACATGAATAAAACTACTGTGTAGCTTTACATTCAGGAACCTCTCTCTCTTTGAGCAGATTAGGAGCATCAGGAAAGGGTAATGTCTGAGTGGCAAGGTGTGGTGAGATAGCTAGGGCCAGCCCTGCAGCATCTTCTTCCATAATAGAGCAGGATTCTTCATAAAGATTAGATAAAAATTGGAAAAACAGTGGGTTTCCCTTGACTGAAGGATTGGATCAACTGCCCAATGCTTTTGACTCCAAAAAGATTCCACTAAGAGTAACTGTAGTGTTGAATGATGGTGGCCCAATCCCAGCACTTGAAAACAGAGGCAGGCAGATCTCTGAGGCAGCCCGGTCTACAGAGCAGGTTTTAAAACAGACAGAGATACACAGAGAAACCCTGTATTGAAAAATGAAAGCCAAACCAAACAAAAAGGAATAATTGCCACATAATGGAGGACAGCAGAGTTATACGTTATTATATTTGTTGTTATATTGTATATTATATCAATATTTGTTGTTAAAGTTTCCACGTGAGTATCTATCTGCATCATATCGCCTGCAAGTTTTCATACCTAGTCTAAGAAGGTGAATTCTGGTTTCAAAAATATTTGTTTATGAAATGTTTATTGAAATTGAAAATTGCCATTTTAAATTGCCATCACACTCATGGCAAAATATAGCTTATACTATTACTAGTATTGAATATTATGAATTCTTGCTTGATATTACTGTCACTATTAATTTATTTATAGCAATTCGCACTTCTTTCTTGAAGTGCTTGGTCTTCATTTTTTCTACTTTCATCTTTTCCTTTGATTATTAAGTGTTCTTCCTCTATTATAGATACTATTTCTTTGACTTTTTTACATGTTGTAAATATTTCCTCCCACCTTTTGTTCAATATTTAGGTTTTGTCTCTTTGGTCTTGGTTTTGCAGTCTTTTGTTTTGGTAATTATTCATATGCCCACACCTGCTATGACCAATTTAATCAGTTTTGCTTCCTTTCTTCCCTTCCTCTCATTTTACCTTCCATTTCCTTCCAGTTAAAAATGATTTGAAGGTGCAGCATGGTGAGGTAAAAGTATCACTCTCCTCTGTTCCCTCTCGAAGGTTTTGGCCCGAAAGATCTGAGGTCCAGGGAGGTCTCTGCTGACCTACCAATACTATACTCACTTCTTTTGCAGACACTGATGAGAGAACTGTTTCTTTCCAGGTGCAAGGATGAGCTCAAGTACGACCAACAACAGCTCCTGAAAGGGGTGTCTGAGATGAACACTAAGGCAGTGCCAGTCCCCTCCCAGCTGCTTGTGCACGGACAGCGTGCATTTCCCTTGGGAGTAGACAATTCATTCAACTGCTTTCTTGCAGCTGCCCACTACGGCCGTGGTCGGGTGGTGCTGGGGGGGCATGAGAGTTTGATACTCAATCAAACTATGCTGCCATTTGTGCTCAATGCTTTACGCTGGCTGATGGGGAATCAGACAGGCAGAATTGGGTTAGCTTCAGAAATGAAAGCACTGAAGTCTATGGTACCAAACAGCAGTTTCCAGTGGAGTGAAACAGAACGTCTCACCAATGACTTGAGTGTGTTTTGCTGCTGCTCATTCGCCAATACAGATTCCGAGAAGGTAGAGGAATTTGTTGCAGAAGGTGGAGGCTTGCTAATTGGTGCAGAGGCCCGGTCGTGGGGCCGCAGGAACCCAGACTCTAACTGTATGACTCAATATCCAAAGAACATCATCCTTAAACGCTTTGGCCTTGGCATCACAAGCCAGGTGGTCCAGCGAGGCTGCTTCCGAGTCCCCAATCCTGAGGTGGTAAACTATCACATCCGTAGAGCCTTGTCCCAATTTGAGTCTGTGATCTACAGCCAGGGGAGTAGCTTTCAAGAGAGCTGGCTAAATAAGCTCTCACAAGATTGTTTCTACATGTTTCAAATGACGCATCAGAGGATTTCCGTCTACGACTCTGTGAAGAAACATGCCCTGAAAATGATCCAAAGTAAGGGCTTCCCGAGTGTGACTGAACAACACCCGATCACAAATGGCAGCCCTCAGTCTTTTCTGCTATCCCTGGCTTGTGAATTATTCAAATCTGGAGTTGACAGATCTCAGCTACTTCCCCCTCCCACCTTACTACCTCCTACAGAATCGCCAATGACCATTAAAATACGCAAAGGTAAGAAATGGAGAGCGGGCCCTGGGCATGCAGGACTAGAGAAAGAGAGCTGGCTAGCTTCAGCATCACTTCAGGGAGCTTTTCCCCCAAAGTCCATCCTTCTTTCTTCTCTACAATCTTTTGTGAAGGTAAGTCTAGGAACACAGGCAGCTGGGGTGGTTAGAGGGTGGTCTGGGAGATCCTGTAGCTCAGGGATTGGGGGAAGTTGGGGAAATTCTGGAAGAAGGTGGAATCATGGATGGAAAGACACAGCCTTTCTTATGATTCTCATCAGACAATAAGAACTCCTGGGTGAGCACTGGCCTCTACTTACCTGAAGGGCAGGTTGCACAAGTGACACTTCCCAGTGAAGCCACTCTCGCCAAGCTGAAGGTAAAGCATGTGTAGCCCTATTGGACTTCTGACTCGTCCATACAGCTTCGCTTCCTCTTCTTGTCACTTTTTGTTTCTTATTTGAGACAAGGTTTCTCTATGTAGCTCTGGTTGTCATGAAAGTTGCTGTGTAGATCCTCCTGCCTCACTTCAGTAATATTTTAGATTCTCCCAACAGCCTCATCAGGCATAGGTCAGAAACACACTTATTTTATAGACAAAGACAGTAGTCACTAAAAAGCTAAATTGTGGCACATAATAGCTGCTTAAGAAATGTACTTCCTTTATCACCTCTCCATCTTGTACTTACTATCAAAGCTTCTCTCACTGTTTTTCTTTCCTGGGGAATATGAAATAGTATCCAAATAGTTTCCAAGCTTCAACTCCATCTACCATTTCTGTAGTCCTCTCTTCTTGAGACCCAAGGAAATGGCACAGATATAAGCAGTGTGTTAGTCAATATTTACCTTGGAATTTGGTTTACTTTTGAACTTATGAACAGATTAGGGAGCCCTAAAGAAAATGGACAAATGGTACTAATATTTTACTTATGCATGAAATGTGATGCAAAATTCTGAGGTTATCTTCTTTCCACCTTTACCAGGCCTCTTACATACATACATACATACACACATGCATACATACACACACACACACACACACACACACACACACACACACACACACTTAAATCCTATAGTTTCTGACTCATTTATTTGGGAACTAGCTGGAATATAGAAAAGAGTATCACTTCCAGAAATGCATTCTCACTTCCCCAACTTTGACTCCATTTAATTATATGTAAGAGAGGATGGTTCTTCACTCTCATGAAGACATGTGCTCACTATGATAGGTCCTCATTGGCTGCCACACGGACAACATAAGCCAAGCAAAAACTTACATCCGTCCCCCTGTGATGACCTATGTGTACCACTTAACTTCATCCCAGACGTCCATCTCCTGGCTCTATGGGGGCCTTCTCTACATCATGGTCCCCAACAAATACAATCAGGATAATGTGACTGTCACCATCAGTGGGGCTGTGTCTGCTCCATACTTCAGGCTGGGTGAGTAAGAGACCCAGTTTCATAATGGGACACAAAGCTGGGGGGAAACTAGAGGGAGAGAAGGGAGCTGACTTGAGAGAAAGCAATGGAGTTATGGGGGAAAGGTGAGTCTCAAGACAAAGAGTGGACTAAGAAATATGAACACTCTCTTCTGGGAGGTCTGAAAGGAGACAGGGAAAGACAAAGGAGATTTACCACTGAGCTATCTCTCCATGTGGTCTACAGTTGAAGGTCTACAACGGAAATCCAGAAAGAAAAAAAAAAAAATGGTGTGGGCCAAGTTATGTAACTTTTATTTCCAGGTAAGACGACCCAAGAGGAATGGAAGAATCTTATCAAATACAGCCAAGCTCCATGGGGGGAACTAGCCACAGACAACATCATCCTGACAATTCCAACAGTAAACCTCAAGGTCCTCCAGGACCCCTCCCCACTGCTCCAACTCTGGGACAAGATGGTAAAGGCTGTTGCCAAGCTGGCATCCCGGCCCTTCCCTTTTCAGAGAGCTGAGAGGGTTGTACTTGACAAGCAGATTTCATTTGGTAGGTACTTCATGAGAATGCTCTGAGAGCTGACTCTCCATTGAACTGACATAATTTTATGGAGATCAGCTGGGGAAGCTGGCATAATACACAGCATTTAAATCTCAAATATACAAAGAGTTACAGGATAGTAAAACTGAAAAGCAAACTTGGTGGATTTTTCACATGTGCCCTCAAGGAAGATAATTAAACAGAGTCAAAGTTAGGGAAGTAAAAATGAATCTCTAAAAGTGATAATCTTCTCTCTGTCCCGGCTAGTTCCCAAATAAATGAGATAGAAACAAGATTTATTTGCTAAGCTTTACAACACAGTAACTGGGCAGTTATTAATCTATTCTAATCCTCAAAGATAATCTGGCTACCTCTCAGTCAAATCCCCGAGATACTTATTTGTATTTTAGTATTGATTTGGCTCTCTCTGACCTAGGTGTTTTTCTGTGGTGTCTTTCCAACCCTTTCCTCATGGTGAATCCCCCCCCCCCGTGTGTGTGTGTGTGTGTGTGTGTGTGTGTGTGTGTGTGTGTGTGTGTGTGTGTGTGTGTGTGTGTTTTCCCAACCCTCTCTTCATGACAAATCCTCTCCTCCCTCCCTCCCTTCCTCCCTCCCTCCCTCCCTCCCTCCCTTCCTCTCTCTCTCTCTCTCTCTCTCTCTCTCCCCCTCCCCCCTGCCCCCTGGCTGGAATCAGAAGTCCAGCCCTATTCTCCCTTTTGCCCAGTCATTGACTGACCAGCTTTTATTGACAAATAAGAGGATAAATGAGAAGCAATTTTTACAGAACATTGAGGCAGGAGACAGTTAGAATAAGCATTTCAGTGCCACGTCTGGATTGCAGCCAGATATGGGAGCAGAGAAATCAGCATTTGAATAATACAAGGGTAATCTTTTCACAGTGCACAAAACAGTACACCTACTAGGAAGAGAAAAGACAAGAGATAGGTACTCAGTAGCTTTCAGCAGAACCAAGAGGACTTGTTAATGCTGAATAAATCAGGAGAAATAATAGGTGTGGAGGGAGCAATGAGAGAAACTAATTGCCATCTGCAGATTTTCAAAAATGATTTGTTAAGATTAAGACTAGCCTGCAGAAGACTCTTGCTGTTTTTCCTCATCTAGACACAAGACCTCATGACATGCATGTATCACCCAACTGAAAACACAGGGACTAATGAGTGGTGCTAGTCAGCATTGCATTCAACATATATCTACCATTCGCAGTGAAACACAGATAGGCGTCAAAGTCTGTCCAAGAAATAGAGAAGGAAGCCCTATGGGCTGCAGATAAGCTCAGGTAGTAGGTAGAGCCCACGTGAACGTCCTCATAGTCTAGGTCTTCTGAGATGCTAGTGGAGATGCAGACTACGAAAAGAGATCACGTGTTTCACGTCGCTTCTTACTTCCTGGTATTTTCCTCAGGTTTTCTTCATTCTGGATATCCCATCATGGGCCTAATTAGCATAGCGGAAGGCATCATTAGCGAGTTCAAAATAAGGTCACATGGTGTTTGGGGTGTGATACATGAACTGGGCCACAACCATCAGAAGCCTGGATGGACTTTCCCACCTCACACCACTGAAGCTTTGTGTAATCTCTGGACTATTTATGTGCACGAGACGGTTTTAAACATCCCCAGGGAGCAAGCCCATCCTTCTCTGAATCCGGAGCTTAGGAAGCACAGGATCAAAGACCACCTGAACAAGGGAGCACCTCTGAGTAACTGGATTGTATGGACAGCTCTAGAAACTTATCTCCAGGTACGGTGTATATATTCAGGGAGGCAGGAACCACTTCTGGCTCTGGGTTTTCATTGCCTTTGTGATTTCAGTGAGTCTGAGATAACCTCTGGATCACATCAGCTTCCTTGTTAATAAGGAATCTGTCTTAAAATCTACAGGACCCAGTCAGTTAAAACCTTGCCATTCATGATCAATTCAAAGCCTTTGGAGACAAACTGCTGCTCTGGGGTCTGAGATTGAATTTCTGGCTAGGTAGCCACCTCCCTTCATTATTGGTGTTCCGTATTCCAACATTACAAGTAAAATTCAGTCCTTCAGCACCTTTCAATCTGGTTCTCCAGTACTCTTTTCATAGTCTCCCTATTTCTCAACTGGACTAGTCTTGCAGAGTACTGCCAGCAAATGCTATAAACCTAAAACCCACCAGTAGTTCCCTGCTCCTCATGTAGAACACCACACTGCCTGCATCCAGTTCCAGTTCTCACCTCTTACACAAGCTGCTACAGCTGCAAACATCTCACCTTCAGAATGGCTCACCATGGCTCATGTTGCTGATGTTTACTAATGATGTCTTTTCTTACCTGAAACAGTTTTGTGTCCTATAAATATCAAGAATCACCTATTTAGCTTTTAACATGGGTTTCTCTGAAGCCTCCAGGAACCTTTCCTTTGCAATATTTATTCCCTACCCCACATTCTAATGTAGCTTGTATGTGCATTCATCGATTGTCTTAGCATGTGCTTAGGCTCTGGTGCTTAGCACAATTCCCGAATCTACACAGACCTCCGATGATAATTGTTTATAGCTAAGGTATAGCATCTCCTAATGGCCCAGGCTGTGGTTACAATTAAGCAAGAATAAAAGAGCCAGGTGGAGCTGGGTTGCTCAAGGCTGTTATTTCCAAGGGTCACAGATTCCCAAATGATGAGCCAGGACATCTAAAGCAGAATGATCCCAGCCATCCATTTCCAGAGTTTAGCTGAACAAGATGAAAGGGTATAACTCTCCTCAGTCAGATTCAGGTCTTCATCACTAAGCTTAGCAGCAGCAGTAATAACAATGCTGAAATTAATTGCCACTTACTGACACTTTGATATGGATGGAATGAGGAACAGCACAAAGTCTCCCTGAGACTGGGCTGAGGAAGTTTGAGATAGGGCACCTATCACAGGGATAGGTTTCTGGAGAAAAAGAAAGGAGAGACCCACTGACAAATGAAATCAACCTAACAGGATGCTTTATAACTAAAACCCACCATGTGATTTTATGCATGTGTTCAGGAGCTGACTTGAGGTTGTCTATGTCACTCTGCCGTTCCCTTTTCTTTCCAGCTCCAGGAGGGCTTTGGGTGGGAGCCGTTCATCCAGCTCTTCGCTGACTACAGAACCCTCTTTGGCCTTCCTCAAAACAATGAAGACAAGATGAATCTGTGGGTGAAGAAGTTCTCTGAGGTTGTGCATAAGAATCTGGCCCCATTCTTTGAAGCCTGGGGCTGGCCTGTCAAATATGCTGTGGCTAAAAGCCTAGCCTCTTTGCCAGAGTGGCAGGAAAACCCCATGAAAATGTATACAGCTGAAGGTAGGGAAGGTACAGAGTGAGCACACCCTAGCTGTTCTCTCGGAGAGAAGAATATTTATGTGATGCAACAAAAAAGCCCTCATGATTCCACAAAATTCAATTGTAGGGACCACCACCACCCCCTTGTTAGAATCATCTTAATTCTTTTGCAAGGTAGAGATTAAATTACACAGCAGCTTTCAAAATTTGCAATACAGATGACTCAATCTATTGCCTCTAGGTTAGTCTTAGGCTGTGAGATTTGTGCCTTGGCCTTCTCGTTTAGCATTGTTCATGTTCTCGGTTTATTTACAAAAGCTGCACAAATCCAGAGACTTAGTTGAAGAACTATGTTTTCTTGCCTCCACTTATAATATCTTTTTGCTATTCCTAAAATTAATGCACAAATATCATTTGTCTGAGTGGTTTGAATAGAGTAGGTGACTGCCATATGCTTTGCCAATGCGAGTAATATTGTGATGGAGAACTCGCTTGCTTAACTCAGGTTAACCTTTGTGCTAGAGCAAAACTACCACTTATGAACTATCACAGGCAGGTCCTGTCTCAAGTTAGTATGTTACTGGAAGTTAAAGGATTTATATAACAGGCTGAACTTCATGGATTTATATACTCCATGAAGGCAGTGGGTGATATGGATTCATAGATACAAATTTATATATATATATATAATTACTGAGAATTATTCTCTTAGCTTGTAGCTTTTACCACAAGTAGACACCTCACCTCTGCCACACAGTGGCCACACAGCCTACCAAATATCAAACATTTTTCCTTTGGGAAATAACTGAATGATTCGCTAAAAGTTATATCCATTGGCCTTAAAAAACATTTTTATTAATATCAGATAGACTAAGACCAACAAAGCAAACATTGGATTGGCTTGTGCCATACAAACTATGAAATCTATGTAAGATATGCTGCAGTTTAAGGTCAGAAACGTATGAGATTTCTGTGTTGGAGGATAAATGGCTTTGCAACTCCATGATGCATAAACAGTGCTAAACTATGTATACAAATAGAGCCTCCAGGTGAGGAAGCCTAAATTTTAAAGTGACCAAGCAGAGATAGAGGAAGAATTTAAAATAAATCATTAGCTAAGGAGTGAGTGAGAAGATGATTCGGCAGTTAAAGCACTTACCACACAAGCAAGAGGACCAGAGTTGGACGCCCAGAGCCCACAGAAGTACTGAGTGGGTATAAGGGCCTATCTGTAATCTCAGCTTTAGGCCGGCAGAGGGAAGGGATCCTCAGAGCAAGGTAGGTAGCAAACTAGCCATGTCAGGCAAGCTTTGACTTTGACTGGGGGACTTTACCTTAAAGAAGAAAAGTGGAAGAGAAATGAGGAAGACTCCTGACATCAACCTCTACCCTCCACATCCATGTGCATACATATGGGATAAACACATGAACACACATGGGATATACACATGCATGTATATATACATGTGTGCGCCTTATGGACATACACATAAAAATGAAAAAATACTAAATCAATAAGATAGATCATTGGGTGCTAGCTCCACTGCCCTTATCTGAACATATGAATCCTTTATGTTTTTATCCCTACTGAGACCTGACTTTCATCTCTACATGGCTGAAATGGGCTATCAATCAAGAGATTCTGACACTCTCATCACGAATTTAAGCATCAGTCCACGAATGGTCCACCCCAGCCCTCGATTTGCTGGATCCAGTGACTTTCCTACATGAGCTTAAAGATTTAAATAACCCTGCCAATCACTGCACTTTTCTAATGTGTCACAAAAGCACAGTTGGGGAAGAGTTTCTTTTTAAAGTCATGGTATCTATGAATCATATGAACCTAAAATTGTCTAGTATTAGCATTATCTTCACACACATGGGAATTTGTAAATAAAAGTTGATGATATATAAAAAATAAAGAATGATGTCTCCAGAAACATTTTTCAAGAATCTCGATGTAGTAGTGACTCAAGCTCCATGATGGGACTCAGATTGTCTTATTTAGTAAATCAATAAAGTGTTGCCTTTGCTTCTGTTGATTTGCTTTTCTTTCACTTGTCATAAGGGGAAAAAAACAAGTAAAATATTGTCCCTTTCTTCAAGAACTCCTCTGCCTGCTACTTGAGAAGTATGGCTCCTGTCTTCTTTCCCAGAGAACCTTCTCTGGAATATGTGCTCCCGGTTCCAGGTCTTTATTTATCTGGGTTCCCCCATGTGAGGACAGTTAAACACAAGATAGTTTACTTCTGATGGAAATGTTGGCCAGGGGTCACCCAGAGTATCATTTATTGTTCTCATTGTTGTGACCAAATATCTAACAGAAGTGACTCAAAGGAGGAGAAGTCTTTTTCTGTTCATGACTTTAGAAAATAAAGTGCATTGTGTCGGGAAAGGTATGGTGATGCCTGGAATTGCAGGAGCTTGCCATCTACTTTGTTCTTATCTCATCAAATCGGAAACAGAGAGAACAGAAAGTAGAAATAGATGATAGCTCTCAAGGCCCACCCAACAGACATAGACTAGGCCCAAAAGTTCTACATCCTCCAGAATCAGGACCATCAGCCTGTGGGGAGAACATCTGTCTATCCATATCTCTAGAGCATGGGATGAAGCCCAACAGTACTCACTTGCTTAACATGAAAGGATCCAGGGATGCTCGGGATCAAACTGAGGGCAGTGAGCATGTTAGTCAACTGAATACCATTGAGCTACATCTCAAGATTCTCTCTTAGGAAAGAATATATGTCCAGCTATGTGTCATGACTAAGTATATTGCTTATCTACAGTCACACCACACAGCTGTAAAATCTTCTCATCACTCTTACAATTGTCTATTTAGTGTTCTCTTACTCCACTCGACTGTCCATTTCACTAAGAAAAGGGTGACATCTGTATTTCTAAAAGTTCTATCTCCAACATATAACACAATGCCAAACACATAAGAAAGGCTTTCCATATGTACGTGTGGGCTGTGTTAGAGTGTAGAAGAGTGGCTAACGATCCATAACTCGTGTCCTTATAGAAAACTATTCTGTTGGCTGAAATTCAAAAAGTCTTTACAGAGTAGTCACAATAAAACTTTAATCTTTCTCCTATTCTCTTCTAACTAATAACAGGCAACATAAAATTTGACTACACTGATTGTCAGATTGAATGACCAAGAACTGATCTACACTTTCCCATTTTTCATATGCAAGTGTTAGTTCTTATGAGAATGGCTTCAGCAATGTTTTGTGGGGGACGAAAACAGAAACCTTCAAGGAAAATTATCAACATTTAAATACATTCCCCAGTCTTCCATCTCAGAGCCTCTGCTTTCCCTCTTGCCAGCCCTTTTTTTTCTCTCTGTCCACGTGAATTTCATCTAACATTAACTGTGAAGAAGCTCCTTTTTCGCCTAGTGATTATTACCAACCCTTTCTACTGTGTATAGTCTGAGAAAATTTCTGTAAGTTAGGAGTCCCCAAATTTCTGTCAGCTAAATAATTGGGGCTCTTTCCTGTCTTTCCTCCAGATGGCGCACTAAGTCCAGGCTGAAACTTCAGCAGTGTCTGTACCTGTGTACCTCCAACCCACCCCCATCCCCGCCCCGCAACCCCAGCCTCAAATGGAAGAAAAAAAATGAAATCTTTTGCAAAATTCTATCAGTGTTTGAATAACAGAAGGAAAAAAGCCAAGAAGCCAAAAGCCTGCTCCAAATAAGAAGCTACAAAAAACAAGAATAGCCATGAAAGGTCTGTGGAGAACAGAAAAAAAAAAAAAAAAAAAGATTTCAGGATGCTGAGGAAAAAAGATATCAGTGGTCACATCACGAGCTAGACAATACATGCTACAACCTTGACCTGGCAGGCAAGATGTGCCTACTTATCCAGTACTAGGGTAAATAAGCATTCTTCTGATTGGATCTGAGGCCAGCTGCATAGGAGTGCTCATGCCTGGTATTTAAACATAGTCCATCAAAACCAATGGCTATGCACGTCAGAGGCCCTGAGGAAGAACCTAATGATGCGTTTCTAAATGGTCATGTTGCCAAACTGCCTTCTAAATATGTATGCTTCTATCCATAGATTCATGCTGTTCCCAATCTTGCTTAGATAAATTTCTCATTGTAGTGGTAGTGACTAAGGCATTCCTGTTGAGATGCACTCCTGTTGTTCAGAGTGCTGAGAGTGACTGTACATGTACATGTGTAGCTATAAATAGGGTGCTTCAATCAAGCCTTCCATGCCAAGGCCCAGGAAACACCATGGAATGTGGTGTTGAAAGAATGTAAGAGTCAGATGGGCATGACTGTTGGGAAATGCTGTCCTCTGGATATAGCACGGCTGTGGCAGTACCTACACAAGACTCGCACAGGATCAAACCAGCTAAAAGCTACTAGCTGAAAAACTACTGAAGTTGAGAGAGGGAGGAAATTGAAGCAGCTCATGAAGGAGGGAGAGCCACTTTCTGAGGGAGAAGTGTGGTCACTGGTAAGTTCTCCATTCCACAATAGATGACTCCGTGCCCGGGCACATAAGAGAAAGACGAATGGACTCAATGAAACTCAATGGGTTAAAAATATCCATTTAACAGATTAAAAAAGGAAGATATAAAGCTGGGAGGAAGATGTATACCTGGAGGAAGTATATACTGTATCTTGAGTATGTTAATTTATATATATATATTTCCATATATATATATATGGAAGATTAAGATTTAAAATTAAAAAAAAAATACAGAGAAGCTGGGTTGTAGAAACAAGAGAGGTCTTAAGAATGTAAGTATAATACAATTTTAATACATCTACAGTCACAGAATTTATAAATTACAAGAAAAAACATTCTATTCATTTTTTGTTAAATTTGGGGTTTTATAGTAACATTTTCCTACACAATTATCTGATATTTTGTATTTATTCAGTCCCTTGCCGATATTCTTTATCTTTATACTGACCCCTTTCTCCTCCTAAGTGGTTCCTACTTCTGTTTTCTGGCCATCTACATGTCATTACCTCTTTTACCTCCAGCACCTCTCCCTCTTCAAACCCATTAATAATTCCCTTCCACCTCTCATGGTCTTACTGCTCCTCCACCACATACACACATATACATTCTTAGAGAAAACACATGGCATTTTTCTTTTAAAGACTGGCTTATTTAACTTCATATAACCAGTTTGAATACATTTTTCCTGTGGCTGTGATCAGTTTGTTTTTCTTTATAGCTGAATAAAATCCCATTACATATACATGTCACATTTTTTTAATCCATTTGTCTGTTGATGGATGTCTAGGCTGGTTCCAAATCTTGCCTATTCTGAATAAACAGTACAGCATTAATGTACAAGTAACTCTGTGGTGTTCTCACTGGGAATCCTTTGGGTGTTGTCTTGGTTTCTTTTCCTGTTGCTGTAATGAAAACATAGGGATAAAAGCATCATAAGGTAGAAAGGGTTTATCTTGGCATAGTTTCAGGTTATAGTTCATCATGATGGGAAATTGTAGCAGAAGGTGCTTGGAGGAGCTGGTCACATCACATCTGCAGTCAAAAGCAGAGAGCATGCTGGAGCTCAGGTGGCTTTCTTCACTTTATAAGTCCAGAATCCCAGTCTTAGGGAATGAGTGCCACCCACAGTGGGTGGGTCTTACCACCTCACTTAATGTATTTAAGATAATCCTCAAAGGCATGCTGAGAGCCCCATCTCCCAGATGATTCTTTATCCTGTCAGGTTAACAGTTATCAATAACCATCATAGGTATGTACCCAAAGATTAGCATAGCTGGTCATATCCTAATTCTATTTTCAGTTTTTTTAGAAACTTCCATAATGATTTCTGCAGGGGAGGAACCAAATTCTATTTTCCTCAATGGCATATAAGGTTTCCTTTGCCCTATCTCTTTATCTGCATTGGTTGTCATTGATTTTCTTAGCAATAGCCATTGTGACTGAGATGAGATGGATCTCAGAGTAGTTTTAATTTGTGTGTCACTGGTGTCTAGGGATGCCAAACACTTGTTCAAATAGTCATTGGCCATTTGTCTTTCTTCCTTCCAGAACTGTCTACTGAAATCACTAGCCCACTTACTGATTGGCTGATTTGGAGTAGTATGTAATTTTTGGTGCTTTTTATAAATTCTAGATATTAATCCACAATCAGATATATTGCTGGAAAAGACTTTCTCCCATTCTGAGACTGTCCCTCCAATATGTTGACTGTTTTCTTTGCCATGCAGAAGTTTCTCAATGTCATGCAATCTCATTTGATCTTTACCATATTTTCTGTATTATATGCAGTACATCCCCTTTCACATGTCTACATTTTATGGTTTTTACCTGGCATTTCCACTAACAATTTCAGCTTTTCAGAGTTTATGTTAAAATCTTTGTTGCGAGGGCTACATAGCCAATTAGCGCCAGGAGAGGGAAACCCTCCCAGGAGCTTGGAAAAGCCGGGAGTGAGCCCAAGACAAGCTCCACAGCTCACCAGGAACTGCCCCGAACCTGCGAGACACAGGGACTGAGGTAGGTGGGCATAGAAACCCCCCGGATCCCAACAGCAGCGGCTGAGGCAAGAGACTTCTGGCAGCTGAGGCAAGAGACGTCTGCCTGGGCCACCAGGGTTCCATAGTCAAGGAGCTCCAGGAGAAAGTTACTCACCCAGGAGCGTGGAAAAAAAAACCTTGCAGAGAGAGCTGGTCTTAAAGGAGTATTGATACAGAGGCCTGCAGGTGAGAAAAGCCTTAGCCAGAAAGTAAGATCAGCTAACATCAGAGTTAACAAGATGGCAAAAGGCAAGGGCAAGAACATAAGGAACAGAAACCAAGGCATCATCAGAACCTAGCTCTCCCACCACAGCAAGCCCTAGAGTCCCCAATACACCAGAAAAGCAAGACTCAGATTTAAAATCATTTCTCATGATGATGATAGAAGACTTTAAGAAAGAAATTAACACCCTTAAAGAAATACAAGAGAACAGAGATAAACAACTAGAAGCCTTTC
>CM052700.1:93562160-93575133 GCA_028551405.1 Uromys caudimaculatus
CCCAGATGTCCCTCAACAGAGGAATGGATACCGAAAATGTGGTACATTTACACAATGGAATACTACTCAGCTATTAAAAACAATGACTTCATGAAATTTGCAGGCAAATGGATGGAACTTGAAAACATCATCCTGAGTGAAGTAAATCAGTCACAAAAGAACAAACATGGTATGTACTCACTGATAAGCATATATTAGCCCAAAAGTTCAGAACACCCATGATTCAATTCAGAGCAACTGTTGGACTGAGCATGGAGTCCCAAATGAAGGAGTTGGAGAAGAGACTGAAGGAGCTGAGAGAGTCTGCAGTCCCATGGGGAGGGAGCAACAGTGTCAACTGGTCAGCCCCCCCCCCCCCAGTGCTCTCAGAGACTGGACTACCACCAACCAAAGAATGCATATGGAGGGACCCATGGTGCTGGCCACATATGTGGCAGAGGAGGTCCTTGTTGGCCATCAGTGGGAGGAGAGGCTCTTGGGTCTGAGAGTGTTAGATGTCCCAGTGTAGGGGAATGTCAGGGAGGGAAGCCGGGTGAGTGGTGTGGAATACCCTCATAGAGGCGGGAGAGGGGGATGTGGTAAAGGGTTTCCATGGGGGAGACCTGGAAAGGGGAAAACATTTGAAATGTAAATAAAGTATCAAAAATTTTAAAAAAATTTTTTTTTGTTTATAACCACTGGGATGAACTCCTCATAACAGAATTCCTAAATCAAAAATGAACAGTAATTTAAATAAAATTAAATAAATTCTCTCTCTGGATTAAATCAATTTCTCACATTAAAAAAAAAAAGAAAATGATAAGTGTGTCAGGCACACTTAGAGCAGAGTTAAGAAGGCAAATTATCAAGAAAGAACAGTGACCTGAAATCTAAAGGACCATCATCAAACAAAAAATAGAGAAAGTTTTTACTTATGAGGTTGGCATTTAACAAAATGTGATTTTTCCCTCACAGGCTATCAAAGAATTGGAATTCTATCAATTGTTAAGAATTTCTTTGTCAGATATACATTTGAAAACTGAGAAAACCTCCACCATATGGTTTTGGAGAACTGTTTGATCTATTTTGAGGCAAACTTGACAAGATTAAATTTATGTATTGAATCTAACAACTCTTTCCCTGGCTCACAGGAAACAATGGCAGCTGCTGTTTCCTAGAAGAAGGTGGGGCAGCTGCATGAGCTCCAGCCCGCAGCATGCTGTGGAAACTGCAGGCAGGAAGGAATGGATCAGGAGGAATGTGTAAAGCTTAGAAGTGGTATAGACAGAAGTTGATTGATTTAAAACTGTGGACTTCTGAGGACTGATGTGGACCCACCCTTCATCTAATAGCAGATGAATAATAATAATAATAATAATAATAATGATTTTTATTTAACAACATGGTGGAGTCCTCACCCATTAAAAATGGACTGGTTTAACCACTCGGTCTCAGGAGAGCCTCTAACTGACTTGCTAGTGTGGGTCTTAAAAGTTTGAATAGCTTAAGACAAGGCTCAATGACTATACCCGCTAGTTATGTGAAGTAACAGGGACTCACATCAATCAGAAATTCATTGAGAATGCCCTGGTTCTCTCCACCTATCAGGTTCTGAAGAACATATAGTATATGGAGAAAATACATATTACTATGTCCCATACTAGAATGTTTGGTGAGACCCAGATCCCCTAAGCCACAGTTTCTAACACTGGAGTTGCAGTCTCATGTGCAGTAATGAATGTGGAAATTCTGAAACCCTTGACAACAAGAAATGATTTCTTGATGTGAAATGAGCAGAAATTGATTCAAACTCAGTGCTTAGTGGATCCAAGGTATTTGGGTGGTATTCAGCCATGTTGCATCATGGGATTTCACTGTAGCTCCATATTTGAAACTACAGTGCACACAATATGTGCCCTTTGCACTGTTCATGTCAGCATGTCACCCACTGACAATCAGAGCAGGCTGCCTAGAAGCCCCTCAGTCTAGACTCATGACTGTTGGATTATGAACTACAGTGTCTTTCCTGTACACACAAATATTTCTTGTTCTACAGAATTATACTGGTTTAATCATGCAAATAAAGACTTGTTGTTTTCTATCACCATTTCTCAACGTTTTATGCATTATGTATTAAATGCCGGTGATGAAAAGGTTAAGAACCCCTGTTCTAATCCCTTAGGTTTTAGAGACCATAAAATCTAACATGGACTAGATAGATCTGGGTCATGAGTTCTATCACCTACCCTGTTTTCCAGTAGATCTCATGCAACCTACTGTCCCCAGAAGGCTGTGGATCTGTTTGCATTCACCAGTACAGCAAAATGTTAGACCCAAAATGTTAGACATTATAACTGGCACCATGAACCTAAATTCAATGAATCCAGTGGAAGTTTAAATTATGGCTGCTCTCTTCCATCAAGTATTGCCATGTGTGTTCAACGCATTGTCAGAAACTTTCCCAAGATCTCTGCCAACATAAATTAGTTCTTTTAGTGTATGTGATTTATTGTTTACTTTGAGTGTTTGCTTCCCCAGAGAAGTGGCATGAAAGAATGTTTTGTCCTTTTAACAAAAGATGTATTCAGCAATGGAAGAAATAAGTTCATTTTTAAAATGGAACAATCTCCTCAGAGGAGAAACACATAGTTCCTGTAGGAAGGAAGGTTCTTAGATCAAGGATATACTTCTGAGAGATCATAATACCCATGTAGTGAGAGATGCAGGCTGACCTAGCCAGCTGAATTACTTGAGGACCTCCAGTTTGGGGGCTTTTGATTTAACCTGCAGAAAAAAATTTAAGACAATCTGTTTGAAATAAAGTTGGAGTTTATTAAAAAAAAAAAAATCCACAAGTACACACTAGAGACAAGATCAGAATGTGAGCATTACGTTAAGAACATGCTTACCTGTTGATAGCTATGTGTGTGATGTCACCACTTTGGAGGTGTTCAAGGGGTGTAATTTACAGTTTCAAAGATGAAATAGAGCTTTTTAAAAGCAAATTTAAAATGTGTCTACTTATTTATCTTAATTTCTTTTATAGATAAAATAGCAAAGTAGTTGCAGTTGATTTTGTTCAGGTTTACAGACAGCAGGTTAAAGTCAAAGACCATAAGATGTAAGACACATGATCTGGCCTTGACCAAAGTCGATCAGCTGTTACAATCATCTTAACTAGGAAATTTCTCAGGAAAGGTTTCATCTAAACACAGGAAGTTTTTGCAGCAGTTTTGTGTTTTCTATTTGGGCAGAAATTCTTGACTCAGCTCCCAAGGAATGTAAACCAGACCCTGGGAGTAGAGGAGAGTTAAGAAAAATCTTTTCCTTTCTCAGATTCACTTAATTTTTCCATATTTCTAGCTTGTCTCATGAAGAATTTAATTATGGTACCAATTCATCTCCCACATAAGAGTATTACAGTATATCCGCTCTCATGGTGTCATGTGAATGGAATTCACTCATCTTCCCATGATTGAGACAGCAGTATCTGACTTGGTATTAGATCAGCAATATTAGAAAAATCTCTTTGACATAAGCAAATACTTAAAATGTTACTTTTGAGAATGAACTTGCTTTCTTACTTTGTTTTTATCAGTTTGAAAAGAAAACACTCCAGATAATGGCTTCCTTCCAGTTTGGAGCCCAAAATAAGCTGCAAAGAACAGAACTGCTTGAGCCAGTTGAACCACAAAGTATGTGTGGTAAAAAGTAAGCACATAGCATAATGATTGCCACGAAGGTTGTTTTTTATACGGACACCTGACTAGAGCACACGTTGGTACCACATATCTCACACTGCTGAAACTACAGCTATGATGTTGGCTGTAAGCTGCAAGAAAACTGATAGTAAATGCTGAAAACTGGTAATGAATATCATATACTGCCAAAGATGGTATAGTAATTTCCTGGGATAACTAACATAAAATATATTTACTAAATTATGGTATCATGCAAAGAACCTTTGAAGAAGAATTTAAAAGGTGAGTTAATGTCTAGTAGCTGCATTATTATGATATTGCTGAAATGGTAGAACCGAGGAAATAAATGGTCAGTTTGCAAAAACTCAGAGGAGGGGGATTTAATGTAAGAAGATACAGGGTTGAAAGATGGACTCAGATAAAACACATGATGGTTATTGAACAACCTCGGAATAAAGACCAAATCAAGGGTGAAGTTGTACATTCGATATCATCTCGTAGGACGCTGTGGCGTCATCTTTTCTGCTTTTTACAGCTAAGTAAAAAGCTTTCAGGAATGCCCTAAAGGAGCTTGGTACTTCTCAATTACTTATCTCTCAGTCACTCTAGAGAGAAGGTATGTCGCATAAAGAACAGGTCATGTTTTAACACGCATTTGCATGGAATGAAACCCATAGAAAACTCACATTGTTTTTGAGAGGTTGATATTGTCAAAATTGTTACCAGCTTCAGCTAAAAGAAGCTGAGAGTATATGAGATACAAAAATAAATGCTATGTCTTCAACTTTCTGGAAGAAACTGGGTAATGACTGACAAGGAAAGATCTCCACAGGGTCCAAAACAGATTTAAACAACAGAGCAGGATGTGAGTCTATAGACGATAACCAGGTCCAAATCTACGAACCTAGAAACAGTTCTTTGCCCAGCAGGACTTCAGAAATTCTATCTAGCCCTTTTTTTTTTTTTTTCAGTTTCTGGTGGAAGTGTTTATTTCTGTTACTGAATTCTTACTCTGTGATTATACGTTAAGTGTGTGGCAGGTAATCATAGTCTTCAAATCATTCACCAGTCTCTGATGTGTGTGTGTGTGTGTGTGTGTGTGTGTGTGTGTGTGTGTGTGTGTGTGTGTGTGTGTCTGTGTGTGTGTCTGTGTGTCTGTGTGTCTGTGTGTGTGTCTGTGTGTTTATCCAGATAATATATGTCACAGATATAGATCAAAAGGCTTTAGGGTGTGATTTTATTGGAAATGTGGGAAATATGAGTGACCACAACCAACAGAGGGGCAGACTCTGATAGAACGAAATATTACAGCAAGTATTCACTTCCCTATAACAGAACCAAACATTCGTACTCTTGCTGTGGACTTGTAGAAATACAGTTTCTAATCTTCACCAAAGTTACTTTTACTTTGCTAGTGGCATGTTGGGATGGGATATTAAACATGATAGAAACAGAGGCTTGAAATGAGCATGTGTGGTTGGCTTTTGGTTCAGCATTCTTACCATCTTCCTAAGAGTATATCCAGAGTAGCCTCTGCCCCAAAGCATGGTCCCCAGAGCAAGAAACATGGAGGAGAGCAACAGCTTACCTACAAACCAACCATGCAAAGAAGGTAACTAAATCAACCCCCAAACAAAGAAGCAAAAACTAAATGTTAACAGCTTGTTACTGACATACTGTCATTTTGTTTTGGGGGTTTTTGTTTGTTTGTTTGTTTGGAACTAAGCCCTATTCCATAATTTATCTCTATACTTCAAAAAAGTATTTCATAAGAATATAAATTCTAATCATGAATTAATTCAATATCTTGGAGAGAAAGATCTCTCAATTCGGTGTTTATTCTTCAGACTACAAAAGCAAAGAAATTATCATAGAGACTACCTAATATCTTGTATCATAGTTCTTTGGTTGCACACAATCATGACAGTTTCAACAAAAGAGAAGTCAATAAACCTTATAAGGAGTGAATAGAACTGACTAGAAGCTGAAGAATGATATTTAATAACAATAGACATTAAAGGGTTTTCTGGAATTTAGAAGGCAACAAAATCAGGAATGATAGAATGAAGGATTCTGAAGAAGATGCCATGGGAAGAATATATGGACACATTGTAACATTATTACATGAAGAAGGAAAAGATAACTGGTTTAATGCGGGCCACATGGGTATCTACTGAATAGGAGGAAGCAATACCTCTGGTTTGTTTTATCTAATTCGTAATTAGCAGGTAGAAAGAAAGAGTGGGAGTGAGGAAAGAAGAGAAAGGAAAGAGAGAGGAGTACAAAGAGCAAGGACCGAGCTGCTGTCAGGAGGGAACACATATGTTAGGGAGAGAAGACTCAGCTTCCATACTGCTGAGTGGCACATGGTGGAGACTCTCTTAAAGCAGTGCATTTGTGCAGAAGTCTTCTATGTACTCACACACCTGTTTTTGGCAAATGTCACTAAAACCATAAGCAAGAGCTTTAAAAAGACATCTTCAAGAATCAAAGAAATGAGAGCAATGGGGAGAGCCAAGACGTTTAAAGCTCGACAGAACAGGTGGGTAGAAAAAATCGATGCAGCAGATGAAGGAAACCAGAGATCTAAACTGGAAGTAGTCTGAAAGTGCAGGGGTATATGGAAGACTACCGGATAGTCTCCAGAACCCAGGAAGAATGAAATGACAGGGGGCATAAAATAAAGACAAGTTTAAAAGTCTTCTCAGAAGCTGCCTACAATAGCTGCCATGCTGTTCCCAGCAGAAAGCAGAAAGATTGAGTGAGTGAACTCTGTATTTAAAGACAGTGCAAAGCAGGTCCTATGCTCAGAAGAGGAGCACTGACGAAGATTTCTTCAACATTCTACCCTCTTGTCTCTTTCCCTAGAGATTTCCAGGTTGTGAACAGATAGGCTTATCCTGACCGGTGACAACCAATAGTTCCCTTTCTAAGCATGCCGGCACGTCCTTGGAAGGCAGCTCGAGCTGCCATTTAGAGGTCTCCTGATGAAGTCACTGAGGTACCAACTAGTTGCCAAAGCCTACCAAATGATAGTCTAGGTTTTAGAGACTTACAAATCAGAACAAAGAACCAAGGAATACCAACACAAGAATAAGTGGTCCACAGGGTAGAAAAAGAGGCGTGGCTGTGGAGAAAATGTCTCCATGACTGGGGAGAGTAAACACAGCCTATTATGGTTAAATAAACTCGAAGATTTATACTATTGTCTCAGTGTTCAGGGAAAGTATTGATAGCCACACAGAGTACTAGGCAAACAGTCAATGAGGTAATTATTAATGCCAGGGGAAGTGATAAATTTACAAGAAAGAAGACATAATAATTAGTAGTGATAAAATAGCTATAACCCAGTCATAATTAAGGTGAACAT
The DNA here is from genome assembly GCA_028551405.1 of Uromys caudimaculatus. Taxonomy (NCBI): domain Eukaryota; kingdom Metazoa; phylum Chordata; class Mammalia; order Rodentia; family Muridae; genus Uromys; species Uromys caudimaculatus. Next base: position 93,569,211 of record CM052700.1, read on the forward strand.
AATTGTTCACATTGAGTATTGTTCAATACCCAGGTCATGATGTCATTGTTATGCCAGGAAAGGAAATATGTGTGTGTTCTCTGGTACATGTTTATGTTGGAAAGGGGTATAGGAAAGCCAAGGTCTCATTTCCATAGCAATAAGCTGGAAATAGTAAGCAAAATGAAATAAAATACACATGCAAGTAAAGATTTAAAAATATAATGGCAGTTGATAAATGCTTGCCTTGAAGAGTAAGGACCTGAGTTTGATCTTCTGCTACAACCCACAATTAACAAAAGCAGGGGGGAGGGTGGTGCTAGCATAACATGCTCACTTATAATTCTGTGAGTTCACTAGCTATACAGTCAATTTATTTGGTAAGCTTCAGGAGAATGAGAGACCGTGAAGTATGATTAATAGTAATAAATAATATTATGGTAGTATAAACATTAAAAAAAAAGAAAGAAAAAGGGTAGATGGCACTTGAGGAACAACTGAGGTTATTCTGGCCTACACAGGTACACACACATGCAGGCAGCACCTGTTCACACATGAATAAGCACACACACACATACGCACACAAACAAAAAATTGTATTTCTAAAAATGGCATATAATGTTTCCAAAGTTCTTTAATGCTAGTTACTCCTCCCCGTATTCCTTCCCCCTACCCTATGTAGCCTTATCTGCAAATGGGGGCAGCGGTGAATATGTTCATGATACATTGTGGGAAATTCTGAAAAAATGTTAATAAAATAGGAGAAAAATTATTTCTAAGTCTTAGAAGACACACCTAATGGTATGGAAACTGACGACCACAACTCAGTCTTCCATAACTGTGCTTTTATTTTAATTATGATAAGAAGGGAACTAAAGAAACTTTATTTTCTTAACAGGAACTCTCATAAGTGATGGGACAGCCATGAGAGAAACTTCTGTTCAAGCATAAGCAAGGAGAGATATCCCCAATAACACAGAAGGACAAAGTCTCTGCTGAGGAGGCAGGAGATTCCCCGGATATAGCTTAGGGAAGGATCCTGGAGAAAACAGCCTGGCTGCCCACTCCACTGTGACCCAGCTCCCTTACAGTATCCTAGAATCAGTAACAAGGTTGAATTTTAGGGTTGCGGAGATGGTTCAGTAATTAAGAGCACTGGATGCTCTTCCGGAGGACATGGGTTCAATACCTAGCACCTACATGATGGTTCAGAACCACCCATAACTCCAGTTCCAGGAGATCCAGTGCCTTCTCCTGGTCTCCACAGGCATCAGGCATGTATGTGGTGCACAGATAAACATGTAGGCAAAACAAGCATACACATGAAAATTAATTAGTGCTTTAAAAGATTTGGATTCTAAGTTCACTACCTCTAGAGGTCTTCTGCATATGCAGACATATGCAGAGACCTTGCAGAGTGTGAGGCCTCTAGGGGCAGAAGATGAACTAGATTGGTAACTACTCGGTGTAAGTTCATTACAGTGAACAGTAATAACACTTGAAGCACAGTGAGGGCCTCCTCGGTGCCGTGCATAGTATATGTACTACACAGAGTTTGCATTTTGTGCCCTTCTCATTATAAACTATAAATAGCTCTAGAAACCAGGTTAAAATTTTATGACTCTGTAAATACAGAGAACGCCTGCCCAGCACTCACCAATTCTCAGGCATCATGCCAACACTCCATTATATCTTCTTTAAAACTCTCTGGTGGGTGTATGCTTGCTATCATTTCTATTTTTTAAAAAGGGAAACTCAAAATAGCAAAGCTTATAATTTGCCAGGACTCTCATTTCTCATAAATGGACAGGCCAGGACTCAAAGGTCTAATTCTGAAACCTGGTCATGGAGACATTGCACACAACACTGACAGCAAATGACAAAATTAAAGTGTAATAGAACTTAAATAACATACCTAAGTTTACATAGTCACATGTGAGGGGAGCCAGCACTAAAGTCCTACCTTCTCTGAACCTAAATATTGTCTTTGACTGGATTGTACCACCTTCATGTCAGAAGTCCAGCACATTAAAAAGCAAGATACCCTTTGTCTTCGGATTACTATCCAGTGATGGCAAATACATTGATCAGTGCTATAAAGGGACCTGGGGCACAGAGAAATGCAGAGTACAGGCATTAGCAAGAATGAATCTCTAAATCTTGGGATATTGAGGGTGGTGGGTGTGCCTGTCCTTTCTTCTACCTCTGGAACACCCACAGCAGCAGCACAGCATTGCAGAATCTTGATGCTGAAGCCATTTCTGTGGTTTGTACAGCCTTGCTCTATTGCTTACTAGTTGAGATAATCAGGCCTTGGTTTCACCATGTGTAAAATGCTAATGAAAACCTAAGCATGTCTGTAATTTCAAGCACATGGAAGACTGGAGCAGAATTGCTGGAGAATTGAGACAAGGCTAGGTGTCTTAGTTAGGGTTTTTATTGCAAGAACAAAACACTATGACCAAAACGCAAGCAGGGGAAGAAAAACTATTCAGCGTATACTTCCACATTGCTGTTCATCAGGATAGGAACTCAAGCTGGACAGGATCCTGGAGGCAGATGCCAGTGCAGAGGCCATGGAGAGGTGCTGCTTACCGGCTTGCTTCACCCGGCTTGCTCAGCCTGCTTTTTTATAAAACCCAGGACCACCAGCCCAGGCATAGTGCTACCCACAATGTTTTTGGCCCACCCCCCTTGATTGCTGATTGAGGAAATGACTTGCAGCTGGATCTTAGGGAGGCATTTCTTCACCAAGGCTACTTCCTCTCTGATGACACCAGTCTGTGTCCACTTTACACACAAAACCAGCCAGTGCACTGGGCTACAAGAGTTAGACCTTACCTCAAAAAATCAAAGTGGAAGGGTTAATAATAACATCAACAAAACAATAATAATAACAATGAGGTCATTTGGAAACTAAATTATTTCCTTAGTATAATTAAATAATGACAAATATTTCTTGGCATTGAATGTTAACATTGATTGTAATTATTGTATTTTTATTATTTAAGGATTTAAGGACACCCTAACTCTGAAACAAAGTCTTCTCATCAGGTCCCCTGCCCAATATCAAGATTACCTTTGCCTCTGCTCTGGATGTTACAAGCTTTAGGAGTGGATGTCCTTGTCCTTTACCCCAAACCTACTTACAAGTATCTTACCTCATTCCCTGCGGTCTGTCCATGAGTGGGGCCCTAATTATTACTCCCAGGACTCATTACAAATTCTTGCTTCTCTTGTAACAGCAGTCAATCCAGCAGATCTTGGCCTGTGTAAAGATGTGACCTACATTGACCTGTACTCTCTGTCTGCTTGCGCTGGGGCTGACTTCTGAACCTGGAGTTTACATTTTATCTTTTCATGAAATCACAATTCCCAACAGAGCCAAGGCTGGCCTAGTCCTTTCACATTTTAAAAGATTTACTTTTAAAGTGTATAAGCGTTTTGCCTACATGTATGTAGATGTACCTCATGCATGCCTAGAGCCTGCAGAGCCAGAAGAGGAAGGCAGATCTCCTAGAACTGAAGTCACCAATGGTTGTCAGCCATAATGTGGATGCTGGGAAACAAACCCAAGTCCTTCGCAAGATCAGCAGTTGCTATCACTGAGCTAGATCTCCAGACCCCAGACTCTTACAATTTGCAAAGCAACCTTATAACAAATATGATCTAATTTAATCTGCATAAAAGTATTTCTGATTAGCAATTTACTGCCCCTAAATGTTTGAGATTCAAGCAATTATTAATTTGACAAAAGATTTAAAGAAACAGTGGCAAAGTATTAGGAACTGGGTTTTCTATTTCCAGACATTCTTTTTTTTTTTTTTTTTTGAGATTTTATTTATTTACATTTCAAATGTTATCCCCTTTCCCAGTTCCCCCTCCAGAACCCCCATATTCCATCCTGCCTCCCCCTGCTTGTATGAGGGTGCTCTTCCACCCACCTACCTACTCCTGCCTCCCCACCCTGGCATTTCCCTACACTGGAGCCTTCACAGGACCAAGGGCCTCTCCTCCTGTTGATGTCTGACAAGGCCATCCTCTGCTACTTGTGCTGCTGGAGCCATGGGTCCCTTCATGTGTACTCTTTAGTTGGTGGTTTAGTCTCTGGGAGTTCTGGAGGGTCTGGTTGGTTGATACTGTTCTTCCTATGGGGTTGCAAACCCCTTCAGCTCCTTCAGTCCTTTCTCTAACTCCTCCATTGGGGACCCCATGCTCAGTCCAATGGTTGGCTGCAAGCGTCTGTCTCTGTATTAGTCAAGCTCTGGCAGAGCCTCTCAGGAGACAGTTATATCAGGCTCCTGTCAGGCAGCACTTCTTGGCATCTGCTGTAGTGTCTGGGTTTGGTGTCTGTATATGGAATGGATCCCCAGGTGAGGCAGTTTCTGGATGGCCTTTCCTTCAGTCTCTGCTCCACACTTTGTCTCTATATTTCCTTCTTAGAAGGGGGAACAAAATACTCAAGGGAGGAAATATGGAGCCAGACACTCTTCAGAACACACTGCCTAGAAGGTCTGCACGGTCTCTGTACTGGCCTCCTTCCACCTGGTCTTTAGCTAGAAAATTGCCAAAGATATCGTGTCCAGTCCAAACCTTTTCCCACTACCTCTGTACCTCCAACAGCCACTCTTGTGCATAATCTCCTGAATGGCCCATGAAGAGCAGAGCTTGTATCTGCAATCAGCATCCTTTCTAGGCCACTCTGGTCTTGCTATATATAATTGCACTCAGTTACTGGTCTCAGTTTTTCCAAGGTCCCAAACCTGACTTCCACTTGACTTCCTCCACACCATCTGTCATAACATTCTGTTATCTATGGAAACAGAAGATTTTTTTTTCTACTCATTTGTGTTATTGGCATTCCACTAAGACCCACATTTTACCACTCTGAACTATCACTATCAATGCTCTCTTTGATTATATTTGTTCCCTTTTCATTCATCTTTAAACTATATTGACTGAATCTGGGTAACACATCACTTCTTTCCTTGCTGAAAACCTTTCTATATTTTTTCATATTCTTTTTTTTTCTGATACTTTATTTACATTTCCAATTTTTCCCCCTTTCTAGGTCTCCTCTTTGGAGACCACCTATCCCTTCCCCCTCCCCCATCTCTATGAGGGAATTCCACCTCCCACCCACCCACCCGCCCAATACCATATTCCCACCTTGACATTCCCTTTTACTAGGTCCTCTCCTTCCACTGATGGCCAACAAGGCCCTCCTCTGCCACATATGTGATCCAAACCATGGGTCTCTCCATGTATATTCTTTGGTTGGTGGTCCAGCCTCCAGGAAGATGGGGGGGGGCGGTAAGGCCAGTTGACACTGTTGCTCCCTCCATAGGGCTTCAGACTACCTCAGCTCCTTCAGTCCCTTCTCCAACTCCTCCATCTGGGACCTCACTCTCAGTCCAGCAGTTATTGTAAAGTGAAACTTGGGTATTCTAAACTTTTCACTTATCAGTGAGTACATACCATTTTCCTTCTTTTGTGACTGACTTACATTGCTCAGGATGATATTTTCAAGTTCCATCCATTTGCCTGCGAATTTCATGAAGTCATTGTTTTTATTAGCTGAGTAGTATTCCATTGTGTAAATGTACCACATTTTCTGTATCCATTCCTCTGCTGAGGGACATCTGGGTTGTTTCCAGCTTCTGGCTATTATAAATATGGCTGCTATGAACATAGTAGAGCATGTGTCTTTATTACATGTTGGAGCATCTTCGGGGTATATGTCCAGGAGAGGTATAGCTGGGTCCTCAGGTAGTATTATGTCCATTTTTCTGAGGGTCTGCCACACTGATTTCCAGAGTGGTTGTACCAGTTTGCAATCCCACCAAGAATGGAGGAGTGTTCCTCTTTCTCCACATCCTCGCCACCATCTGCTGTCACCTGAGTTTTTGATCTTAGCCATTCTGCCTGATGTGAGGTGGAATCT
>CM052700.1:93575633-93591885 GCA_028551405.1 Uromys caudimaculatus
ATACCCAGAAGATGCTCCAACATGTGATAAAGAAACATGCTCCACCATGTTCATAGCAGCCATATTTATAATATCCAGAAGCTGGAAACAACCCAGATGTCCCTCATCAGAGGAATGGATACAGAAAATGTGGTACATTTACACAATGGAGTACTACTCAGCTATTAAAAACAATGACTTAATGAAATTTGCAGGCAAATGGATGGAACTTGAAAATATCATCCTGAGCGAGGTAACTCAGTCATAAATGAAGGAACATGGTATGTACTCACTGATAAGCGGATATTAGCCCAAAAGTTCAGAACGCCCAAGTTTCACATAACAGTAACCGCTGGACTGAGAGTGAGGTCCCAGATGGAGGAGTTGGAGGAAGGTCTGAAGGAGCTGAGGGAATTTGCAGCCCCATGGAGGGAGCAAGAGAGCCAATGGACCTGACCCCCCACCCCCGGTTCTCCTGGAGTTTGGACCACCAACCAAAGAATACACATTGGTGGACTTATGGTTTGGACCACATATGTGGCAGAGGATGACCTCGATGGCCATCAGGGGGAGAGGAAAGGCCCTTGGGCCTAAGGATGTTAGAGGCCTCAGTAAAGGGGAATGTCATGGCGGGAATATGGGGATGGGTGGTCGGGAGGGGGTGGGAGGTGGAATTCCCTCCTAGAGGTGGGTTGGGGAGGGGATGGGGGGTATCCAAAGAGGAGACTCAGAAAAGGGGAAACATTGGAAATGTATATAAAGTATCAAAAATAAAAAAGGAGGAAAAAAAAAAAAAAGAAAAGAAATAACTGCAGGAGCTGATAAGGATACAGACAGAGAGAAGCCTTGTACACAGTTGGTAGGGATGAAAACAAGCCCGGCCACTATGGAGCTCAGTTCTAAGGTTTCTTTTTTATTATTAAGTAAAAAGTTTTTTCATAAACTATATTCTGATCACAGTTTCCCCTCACACAATTCTTACCAGCTCTTCCCTTGCTCTCCATCCCCAACTCTCCTTTCTTTCTCTCTCTTTCTCTCTCTCTCTCTTCTTCTCTCCCTCTTTCACTCTTTCCCACTCTCACTCTCAAAAAAATTTTTTTTAAAAACAAAATTGTCACAACCCCTGGGCAGCTGGAAGAAAGTGCTTGCTCCAGCCTCATGGTGGGCACCACTATGATGAGCAAGTGCGTGACGGAGAGATGGGGAAAATGGACTACACAGTGGAGAGATAGTAGAGCAACTCAAAGCCAAGTTGTTCCTGCACTGTACAGAGAAGTAGAACTGGAGACTCAACAACAGTGAGAAACAAGCAGATAAGAGAAGCCTGCAAAGTCACCTGAGGCCATGATGATATCCAGGTCTGGGCTGCCACCAAAGGCCATGTCTGAGTCCATGGCCCTACTACAGCTGGGGTCTGTGCTGAGGCCTATGGCACTTGTTGCAACTGAAGACCAGCCAGATGTCAATGATTTGTCTGTGCTGCCACCTGAGGCTATGTTGACATCCCTGGGGGCAATGTCTGGATCCATAGTCCCATCCTAGTCAGTGTCTGTGCTGACATCTGAGACCTATGTTACTGCCAAAGGCCATGCAGATATCCCAGCTTTGGGCTATTGCCTGAAGCCATGTTGGTGTCTGAGCTGGTCCCACTCCATGCCTTCCCCTCTCTTTCCCCCAACTCCAGCCACCTGAGGCAGGTAGGTGAGCTGGCCCCAGCTCTTGCTATCTGCAACACTTAGAAGTACAGCACTGTATAACTCCTGGGTTGCGAAGGGGAGCACAGTAGAGCTGGCTGACCTTTATCTGCCGTATGGGAGTACAGGTAGACGCATGAGAGAGATGCCAGCATTGAATCCATTTTGTATTGGCCATCTACTGCTGGGCATAGGGCCTACCCCTAAGTGTGGGTAATAGCCCAGTGAGACTAATCTGTCATGCATCCCACTGCATTCAAATATAAATTATCTAATCATCAAGAAGTTTCAAGGTCGTTTCCATGTCAAGTATTTTCTTTTGGTATTATGTTGACTAGGGTCACAAATACTTCACCAATAAGTATAATTTATGCAGATTTATTCACATGTTCATCTCATATCTTCACAAGGGTGCCCCAGATTTACCCATTAAATATGACATTTGTTGTGGAATGTAGACATACATTTTATGATTAAAAGATCCTGTTTCTATCTTTGTATGCGTTCTCATCACTTCTCTCATGTACATCATCCTCTCTCTCATGAACTAGTAGATTTTCTGAGGTTGAACCATGCCCATATTCCTGTGAAAGTGACCAGTGTTTTAAAAAATTGTGTTTAACAAACACTGGAGAATAGAGAGACGGCTCAGCAGTTAAGAACACTCGATGCTTTTTCAGAGAACCCAGGTTCAATGTCCAATACTTATGCAGGGGTATCTGCAAACTCCACTGGCTGGCAGATACCATGTGAAGCAAGACAAAAATCAAATTCAACTTAGCTGATGTTGGTTCAGATTTCTAGAAGTACCCTGGGCAGTTTATTTTAGGTAATATTTAAGTACCATGTAATTTGAAAAAATGTTTTCTTGTCTAATAAATCTCTCATGCACAAGGAGGCAAAATTACATCAAAGTGCTCCTCAGAGTACATGTCGCTTCTTCCACGAAGATGGGCTCTAGAGATACACTACATATGGATCTTAAGGGCCCAGGGGAGGATCTGGTGTGCTCTTGCTCATTCAGATAAAGCAGAGGTCATCCGGTCTCTAAGCCACTTCCGGTCCTGGAAGTGGGAGTTTGGAAGTTCCTGACTGTACAGATAACACAAAGGTCACCTATACTATTAGCTCCCTATGGTCCTACTTGTGAGAACTTGTTATGGCCTCATCCTGCAGAGAGTTCAGATCACCAGGTTATTAACAACTTCCATTTCCAGGCTTCGGGGTTGAAAACCAGATTATACATATTTTTTTATTTTCTTTCTCTCTTTTTCATTTTTGTTTTTGTTGTCATTGTTTCCAATACATCCCAAGACCAGTTTCCACTCTCACCACTACTTGCAGCCTCCCCACTCCTCCTAGTCATGCCCCACCTCCCTCACCCATCCCATCTCCCCTCTCCCATGGATCCACTCCTCCTCCGTTTTCCTTTAGAATAGAACAGCCCTTCCAAGGATATCAATGGAACACCGCATAATAAGTTACAATAAGACTAAGCACAAACCCTCATATCAAGGCTAGACAAGGCAATCCAGTAAAAGAAAAAGGGTCCCAAGAACAAATGAAAGAATTAGAGACATCATCATTCCCACTGTTGAAGGTCCCACAAAAACATCAGGCTAACAGCGTTAACTTACATGCTGAGGACCTAACGAGGAACCATACGGGCTTCATGATTGCCACATCAGTCTCTGTGAGTCCCTATGAACCCTGATTAGTTGAATTTGTGGTATCTGTTTTTGTGGTGTCCTCAACCCCTCTGGCTCCTACAGTTCTTCCTCCCCATGTTTCAGTGGGTACATCTGTTTTGTTTTTTTTTTAAAAAAAGACAACCCTGCATGCTTAACATGCCTGGTTGTTCTAGTGCTGTTTGTGAGTGCAAGGACCTTCGTGTTCCTTGCACACATGGCAGATCATAACCATCTCTAGCTCCAGTTCCAAAGGACCAATGTCCTCTTCTGGCCTTCATATATACCAGGCACACATGAGGTGTGCAGACATACATGCAGATAAAATACTCATATACTAAAATGAATAAATAAATGTTTTTAAATTAAAAATTAAAAGCACTGAATTTGCTTAATATTGTTAACTTTTTATAATTAAATATAAGGAATTATTTATTTAAAGGTATTTGTAGATACAGGAAAAACATATGAAAAATAAATGCTGATTTTCCCAAAAAGAAATAAAGGAGCTGAATACAATAATGACCATAAATGCTGTTAACATCGAAAGGTCATCTTTTGTCCTCTTTGCTTCCAATATAAACGAATTTTACAGGTAGATTTTTCTCTTCATTTGAAAGGACACATAATCTCCAAGTAATACAAATGAAGTTCCCAAAAAGGACAATTATAATAAACTTGAAAGTATGTCTTAAATCTAAATTATGCAAAATGCACACATTAAGTGGGCTGAGCAATTTTTTTCTATTTGCATTGAAAGCATCAGGACAAAGGATGGCCTTCTAGATGTTAATGTACAACTCTTCTACTTCTTTTTTGGCAAATCAGCTTTTATTAGCTTTTAAATAGTTTTCAAAATTATTTTTTAATCTCCACTATGCCTATTTTAATTCTGTATTTGTTCATATAGTTTTTCCTGCTTGTGAATTGTTGAAATGTATCTATTTTCTCAGATTTTTTAAAGAATCCTAACATTAGTCACTTTTCTATTCTGTGACAAAACCTCATGACCAGGGCAATTTAAGAAAGAGTTTATTTCCTCTTATAGTTCCAGAGGAATAAGAGTTCATCATGGCAAAGGAGACGGCAGCAAGCCGCAGGCATGATGGCAGAAGCAGGAAGCTCAGAGCTCACATCCTCTACCGCAAATGTGAGCCGAGAATGTGAACGGGAAGTATTGCCAGGCCTTTAATATCAAAGCCCACCCCAGTGGTGTACTTCCTCCAGCAGCAAGGCCGCACTACCTAAACATCTTCGAAGGGTACCACCAACTGGGTGTTCAACAACGCTAACTATGGAGGACATTTCTCATTCAACTCATGACAGTCCCTTAAAATTTTAGCAGGAATCTCCATGGTGATGTGTCTCTATGTCACTGATTTCCTTATTTAAGTTATTTTTTTTTATTTAAGTTATTTTTAATAACCTAGGTTTATTCTATTGGTTTTTCTCCTAACATCTATATTCCTATAATTTTCTCTCTCTCTCTCTCTCTCTCTCTCTCTCTCTCTCTCTCTCTCTCTCTCTCTCTCTCTCTCTCACACACACACACACACACACACATACAAAGGAGCACCTTCTTAGCTCATCAGAAAGCATTCCTTCTCCTTCCCAGAAGCAGGGCCCCACCAAGCTATATGGTGATGAATGGCTAATGAATGTGGGGTTGTCAGTCAGGATCCCCAGCCTCTGTTTAAACACAGATCTCACATCAACACTTGTCTGTGGAAACTCACAGTAGTTCCATAAAGCAGGATAACAGCACCACCAGTCTGAGGAATGCCCGGGCCCAAGAAAGGAACTGCATTTGTTAAGTCTTCAAAAGAAGTTATCCTGTAGCCAAATAAAACATTGTGTAGAAAATCGCATACTCCTGTCACTGATAAACTTTGCTTTAGCTCAAGACTTAATACATCTCAAAAATTATGTCCAAGATTCCTTTGGCTTCGTTTGTAAAATTCTAAAGCATAATTATGTTGCTGTTTGTGAATGATGTCATTACATCTGTGACTTCTAACTGCTAGGGAAGTTTGTCCAGACTGTGTCCCAGCCCAGTTGCCTCTCAACTTACAGGAAGCTGCAGAGAAAGAATGAGAAGAAGAACATAGCAACTTCTGAAAATTTAATGTCTAGCAAGACTGGATGGAATAAGCTCAAGACTAGAAAATACTTCGATGGCATCTGTGCACAACAACAATAATTGTGTGATTTGTGCGGCATTTTAGACTTTACAAAGTGTTTACATAAACAAGATCTCATTTACAAATCTAAAAGCATTAGACACAAATCATTATTCATTTGTTTTAGTTACTCGAATCAGGGCCTAAGAATTACATATAGGGCCCAGGGGGCTCAGCTACAAAAATGACTACCGTGAAAAGATGAGGACCTGTGTTCAGCTCCACAGCAACATTAAAAAAAAAAAAGGTACTGCTTACACCCCAAGTTGGAGGGACAGAGAGGGAAGGAGGCCCCTAGGGTTTGCTGGCTAGCCGATCTAACCTAGTTGGTGAACTCCAGGCTATGTGAGAGTTCCTGTCTCACAAAGCTAAGTGAGCAATTAAGAAAGACACCTAATGCCAACCTCTTCCACATGCAAATACACACATGTGTGAAAGAAGCAACACATAAAGTACATGTAGCCAAAACACTGGTACATTTTGGGATACGAACCAGGAACTTCAGAAGCCACCATTTTAGTTTTCAAATGTTTCTCCATCAAGGGCCTTTTGGTGTGCCTGGCATCCACTGGGTGGAAGGGGGAGACGCTTTCATACACTTTCATCCAACCCAACACATGGTCTTTCTATACTAACTGGGCAGGGAACAGAGGAAGTCAGACTAATGCAGCATAGAATCATCTATATTTTATAATGAAGTAAGTGTGAAAACTGGGAGTTAGGTAGAAGACTAACAAATGGTATCAGGTTAAAAAAAACAAAAAACAAAAACAAAAACAAAAAAAAACAGCCCATAGATTCTCACTCAGTTTTCTATTCTAGTCTCTTCTTGACTTGGTGAACTAACATTTGAGTATACCAGAGCTCAAATTCCCAGAGTGATTCCCCACCAGTTTAATGAGAATAACTGCTGACCACACTTAGACTTCTCTCATGATATGCATGGTATGCAGCAAACTGCACATAGACAAGTATACTAGCTGTCTAGCAGGGCTTTGAAACTTAGTATATCCTGACTAAAACTCCTGAGTTTCTAAACCTTCGTCCATGTGAAGCTTCCTATTCTCAGATAACCATACCTCCTCTTCCCCCCCACCCCATATCCAACCCATTAGGAAATTATGATTGCTCTGAATTTAAAATCTATCATAATCCAACATTTTTCATCATTCTACTGTTAATCTGGTCCAAGTCATTTTCCTACCCAGATAGCGTAATAGAATTTCCTAACCTCTCTCCCTCTGAGTTCTTCTTTAGTCCCCTATGATCTACTCTACTCTCAACACAGCAGTGGGAAGAAAACTTGAATATTATTCCAGTCCTCAGTCTTCACACAAAAACCCAGTCCTAGTCTCTCACACTGGCCACTCACCACCGCCTTGGCCTTATGTCACTCTTCTGAAACACTGGTTTCATCACAGTGCCACAAGCATGCCAGGAAGGCCTGTTCCCCCCCTACACGGCCACTGCAGAGGCCTTTCTTCTGCTTCTCGCATGCTCCCCCATGCCCATATGGTTCACTTCTCTGCATCAAATAAAACTTTTCACCACAGCCCCTTTAAAATTCCATACCAGCCCCCACATTTTCTTCCCTCTTCTACTTTTTCCTATTAGATTTATCAGTTTTGAACATAGTATACACTTACCTTAATGTAATTATTGTCTATTTCTTTTTCCTAGAATATAAGTTGTATACAGACAAGAATATTTAACTATTTTGCTATCTGATCACCATCACCCAGTTATTAGGTCAATACCTGGAAGTGCATACTACCCTTCAATAAACATTTGCTAGCCTAATAAATAAGAGATTGAGAAAATTAATTAAACCCAGTCAACTGTTAAGACCTATGATTCTGGTGTACATATGGTCATGCAAGGTAATGACCAAGCCATCAAGAGCTCCATTTTTTAGGGTGCCCTGCCCAAATTGTCTCATTAACATAGCAGGGTTAAAAGAATTGCTTGGATTAGGATTCTTATGGCTATTTTCTGGGGCTTTTGCACATGTGTAGGAGCTAGAGGATACATTCAGATATCCTAGTTCTCATTGCTGAAACTACTCGAACATTAAGACATCTTAGACCTGCCCAGGGCCTGACGTTCTGCAGTGCAGTCTGAGATGCTGCTTGGACTAGAATGTGCAGATGGGAATTGCCATGATGACAGAGAAGAAAGAAACACTCTAGGGAAAGTGTGATGCCAAAGGGGAGGACCATGCTCTCGGCAAATGGGCAGCTCAAAATAGGAAGCCATTTCTCTCTGGACAACTACAGAGTTGTACCTTTGCCAAGCTCCTCCCTGGTCTCCAATCTTGAGAAGGGACTTTGTGAGGATAATTAATCACAGGTATTTTTGCTCTTGCCTTCCCATTGGAATGGACTAGTGTTCTCCTTTTTCCCCCATCACGTCACCTCTCCAGGGACATAAAGCAAGCTAAGATTATAGCTCCAACCAGACACAATTCATCGGAAACGCCTATGACAATCCTCCATCCGAGTTTGCTGTCTCCCCACTTCTCATTTTTTCATTCTCACCAGCGTCACCATATCCTGTCTGTCTCCCTGTATCTCTCCCTTTCTCTTCCATATCTACCCACTGCAACCTCTGTTTGCCATTTTACCTGGGATCTTGCCAACCTCTAAAGACCATGACCTGAGTCACTTCGCCAACATTCCCAAGCCACCCCTCTCTGAACTCAGGTAAGAAGAAGGCTGATGATGCACTCCATAGGCAAACAAAGATAAAGAAACACAGAGAGATATCATAGGGATAATAAAGTGGCATATGTACTGGCTGGGTGTGCATTAAGGAGATGGCACTCGTGAGGCAGGTGTCTATTCCATTAGTCCATCTTCTCTCTGTCAGATCCGATGTCTCTCTCCTCAAGATGTTACATAGCACACATGTCCAGTGTGTCCTCACCTTCAGAGCTCTTTCATTCTGGTACATTGAGGTACAGTATGAGGCAACTATATGTGCCAGGATTGTCCAGTTTGCTTCCATTTTATTTAGTTACTTTGATTATGTGCTGACCTTTTGTCTCTGCTTCCCCATTCACAATTAGGAGTGTGTGTGTGTGTGTGTGTGTGTGTGTGTGTGTGTGTGTGTGTTCCTGTGTGAACAGAGGCTTTCATGAAGAGAGGAATCCAACAATGCATGGGTCCCATAAGATAATTTGTGAGAAGACAAAGAAACCAAGCTTCAATTTTTAGAGGCAGAATAGAGTATTCAGGATGATCAGGTCTAAGGTCATTTTTCAGCTTTCTGGAAGTCAAAACTTAACCACTGACAAGAGCAAAACAGGAAAGACTCCATTGGAATAAAATCCTCAGGTCTTGGACCACATCAACCATAGACCTTCCCATTGCAGAGAATGTAGGTCCCTGTCCAAGGCTAGCCTCCAGCAGGCTGAGCACCCTGCAGTGATCTCATATAATCTAATCATTAGCTGTCTTCTCATAAACTCTGAGGTGAAATTCAGACCAAAAGGAAGTAGGCAACTAGAAAGTAGGGAAGAAAAATCTAATGCATCAATGGTCAGAAAACAGCCAGGTGATTCCAGGGAGCCTGGGCTCTCAGGGACACTAAAACACTTCCCTCAGAAAAATGCTTGTCACAGAAATAAGCACTTTACCTTCCCTACAAGGGTCAACCTTTTTCATTATCTGTTTTCATCTCAGTGAATCATAAACATGTCATGGCAATAATGAAATAGTGTTGGTTTCTCTCTCCCTGCATCTATGTTACCCACCATTTACCTCTAACTCTGTGGCCAGCAAGGAACAAGAAACCATCTTTTAGAAGGAGAATCTTTCAGTTTTACATGGTAGTCCTCTTGCTGTCTTGTAGCATGAGGTACAGTTCTAAATAAGGAGTATTTTCAAGCCTGTTAAAATTACCTCCATAGAAAACAGCAATTGATTTAAAAATAAATTTTGGAAATGAACCAGTTTTCTTACAGAGTGAAGATATTGATACTTTTCAAGTAAAGTAATGATCCCAGGACCTAAGATACTTTTCAAAATTTAACAACACAGTGATCACTCATTTCCTATGATAGAGTTGACCTTCACAGTGTCAGAACTGGGACAGTCTCTGCACCAGACAGTTTTTATGTGGAACATTAAAGTGCTCAGGTTTGAAGCTTATCTATCTGCCTCTGGAGGAAGCCTGTGTTAAAGACATTCATTAAAATGGCTGCTGTTTCATTCAGGGAGAGAATCTCTTTCAACACATCAAAGGCAACAAGCCAGCTCTACAATCAGTTGGACTCCTAGATTTTCATGGTTCAAAGTTCCTATCCAGTTGAAAGGAAGAAAGAGCAGGATGCCTGGAAAACATCCTCTTCCGAAAGTCCTAATCCCACACAATTGATTTTAGGAGAAAGGAGAACAAAGCACGGCAAGTATCCTGGGTGCTTTAAACAGCCGCACTCAGTACTGTATCCTCTAAATAGATGAACGTTACTATGTCGGGTCTGTTCCCCCTGAATCATCAGGAAGCATGAAGTCTGGGAGATATTAGCCAAACTTCATGATAGCATGTTGACCCAGAGCTGGACAAAAGTCAGACATGTGGCTACCATTTTAAGAAAAGCTCCTGAGTAGCCATAGAAACTGTTGGCTCTCATCTGTATTAAATGTAAGATCCTCAAATACTTCAGAAAATGCAGTAATGGGGAGAAAGCAAGAATGTCTGTGTAAAACAAAAATTTCTCTGTTAATTCACTTAGCTGCTGTTAGGGGATAAACACGACACCGAGAAACTAACAAGAGTTCTTATACTAAGACTCACAAAAAGCCTTTGACAAGGTATCATGTTACACTCAGGAAGGATTTAGCAAGCTACTTTATCTTGTAAAAGCAACAGAGCCAGTGGATAGAAATGCCACACAGACAAATAACACATCTCCCAGGAATCAAAGCTGAGATCATAAATAGCTGGAAAAAACAAGTACACAATGTAATCACTAGATCCAGAGGTGATTCAGCAGCCCCGAGTAAATAAACTGTCAGACTGATGGAAAGACACTACAGGAAAAAAAGTTTATATGAGCAAAACGTACCAAGACGATAAGCTTTAATTCAAGAGACTTTATTTCACAATGTTTAATTGAAATATAATACAAACATAGAAAATTAATGCATTGAAATACCTGACATAAATCAAGGTGAAGGCCTATATGACTAGGAAAAGGAACTACTACAGTCACTATGCAGGTGGATCCCAAAGGCTAACATGTCAATGTAGACACGAGAGTTACATCTCAATATGATGAGTTACTTTCTTTGTGGCTGCCACTGTGTTGTGGCTTTTCTTTATACTATTCCTAATAGTATAATCTCTATAATGACTCTAGGTATCTAGTGTCATCACCCCTGTTCATGTAAAGAGATGAAGCATCAGAGAAATCGAGGACCTTACCCAAAATTAGTACAACTAGCAAGTGGTTAAGCTGAGATTTCAACCCAGAAATATATATAACCAGTGCAGGGGCATAAAGATAATTACAAGCCCAGGAGAAAAATAGTAACATAAAGATATTATGATAGGTAGATGCAAGCTAAAAAGAAAAAAGAAAGAGGGTGAGGGAGAGAGGGAGGGAAAAGGAGGAGTGGAAAGAGAAAGGAAATGAGTGAGAGTAGATAGGAGGGAGGGGAGGATAGACGGATAATAGGGACAGAAAATATAGACAGACAGATAGACAGATGATAGACAGACAGATAGACAGATGATAGACAGATAGATAGATAGATAGATAGATAGATAGATAGATAGATAGATAGTAGAGATCTATAGATTATGGTTAAATAAAGTAATCTGTAGCTATATCTATTTATACCCACCCAGAACACATTGTACACTGGGATGTCAGGAAGATAGCAAGCACACAAGCCAAAGACTTGAAGTGTTGGACCAGTCAAGGGCTGAATTTTCCAAGAAAGAAAGATGAATACTAAGAGGATAATCAACCTAAGCCTTCCAAGTAAGAAAGCATAAAAGCAAGACTACCCCCAGTGTTTCTGATTGCCTACTGTGTGCCAAATCTGTTCTAGAAGCTTCTCCACATTCTCTATGGAGTCCTCATCAAATTGCTCTTTCATTGTCCACATTCCACAGTGAGGCACCAAGCCCACAAGAGTTAGTTCATTTGTCCTCTCCTCTCCAACTCAAGTATCCAGAAAACAGCAAAGTACTTTTAAACTGTGAGTGTTCTTTGTCTTTCGACAAGAAATAAGGGGGAAAATGAAATGTCATATTTTGAGTATATGTTATTCCTTTAAAAAAAACACTAAATAAATTATTTCACTGTCATTTACAGAAAGTCATAGACCAGAGGCCCAGTCTAGTCAGGATATCAAGGTTTATTCATAACTTTCAAAACTTGATTTGTTTTAGGACAATGACTTCTGCTGTGGCCTTTCTTATTGGTACTTTTGTAAGTTATGGTTTTCGCTTACCAAAAAAGCTAGACCAGTGAGCTTCAGTCTAAACTGCAAGGCAATTTTTATACACACACACACACACACACACACACACACACACACACACACACACACACATGCGCACGCAGCAATGCACAAATAGAACTATTCTGTCAAGAGTAGTAAGGCCAGTCCAGTTCTGCCCACAGACACTGAAGCTCCAGACTGGGTAGCTGCCTCTCTGAGTTTTACATGTGCTTACTATGGTGTTGAGTCTATCTTGACCATTTGACCCTTAATTTCCAGCTTAGCATGTATAGAACTTTCAAAGGCTGAAGGAGTCTGACCCATCTGTCTCTCATATCTCCTCTTCTTTTTTGTACAACCATGTTTAGCAATGCTTGATTGGCTATTGAAATGGCCAATGAGAAACACTATTGTAACAGATAATTTTTATTAACCTACACAGCAAAAATTGAATCCAAGGTCAAAATCGCTAACCCAGAAAACCTTCCAACCACATCCAGATGTCCTGGGCCACCAGCCAGCCATGACTCCATGGGTGTTTTGTGAAGCCTCACACAATTAGAAACAAGAATCTGCTAGAACAATAACAAGATCAGTGATGAATGTCAAAACTAAAGAGAAATTATGCTTAGGTTTGCTATCTAAAATAATATGCATTACTGTTCACATCCACTGTCCTCAAGAGAAATGTCAGTGAAGGGAAATCTGAGGACAGAAATGTCTGAGAGTCTGGAAGTCATTTCTAGTCTGTAGGAAACCATAGAAGGGGGATAGCATGTACTTCTGGTATGGAGTTGATCTGAGGGAGATTTTAAATGAGGAGGGCCACATAGAGTGCATTACATATGTAAATTGTATTATATGAGTTCACTGAGAAGTTGGCTCATGGAGCAGAACTGCCCCTATCCTATTTCAGAACCACAGCCTACTTGTCTCAGTGTGTCTTCTAAGGTCCCTTGTCTGGAGATGGGCTATGTCTCCTAACTCTGTGAGAGGGGGCAATAGCTAGCAGATGAACCATCTGCAGCAGAGGTTGCTATTGTTTATCATATGATGTAAAAGTGCCTATAGGGTAGCCAAACATTCAGCCGTGGGAATCTTGTCATTCAGGACCATCAGCTGACTGGCTCAGCTTCCCCCGTTGGTTTCTGCTGGGTGTTTTGAGTGCCTGATTTGTTGACCTTGTCTGTATCTGGGGCTGATTTTCCTTTGACTTGGAAGCCTCTGCAGAGAGGGCATTCTGCTCAACCTGGAATCTATGGGGGATTGCATCTGGCTGCCTCAAAGGAACTACTGCAGTCAGTTTTTGCTCTCTGTGTACAAGCCCCTGATTTGATTATGTTATATTTCTGCTGTTATTTACCCTTTTACTTGGACGCCTCACTCAAGATGTTACACTACTCAGAACTCTATCTATTCAGAACACGGCTGGCTGCCTCAAAAGAGCTACTGTAACCCATTTCTGCTAATTATCTGTTTTTGTTTGTTTGTTTGTTTGTTTGTTTAAAGAATTCTTTATTATACATATAAATTTCTCATTTATTAATGATTAAAAGCAAATTTGCACACTATGCATGTACCTGACAACTTTTTTTTATTTATTTATATTTTTTTGATACTTTATTTACATTTCAAATGTTTCCCCCTTTCTAGATCTCCCCTTTGGAATCCCAGATCCGTTCCCCCCTCCCCTGCCTCTATGAGAGTATTCCCCCACCCACCCACCAACCCACTCACTCTTGTCTTCACTACTTGGCATTCCCCTATACTGGGGCATCTAACATTCTCAGGCCCAAGGGCCTCTCCTCCCCCTGATGGCTAACAAGACCCTCCTCTGCCACATATGTGGCCAGCACCATGGGTCCCTCCATGTGTATGTTTTGGTTGGTGGTCCAGCCTCCAGGAGGACAGGGGGTGGGGTCAGGCCAGTTGACATTGCTTCCTCCATGGGGCTGCAAAGTCCCTCAGCTCCTTCAGTCCCTTCTCCCACTCCTCCATCTGGGACCTCACTCTCAGTCCAGCGGTTACTGTAAAGTGAAAAGTGGGTATTCCAAACTTTTGGGCTAATATCCACTTATCAGTGAGTACATACCCTGATTCGTTCCTTAGTGACTGAGTTACCTCACTCAGGATGATATTTTCAAGTTCCATCCATTTGCCTGCGAATTTCATGAAGTCATTGGTTTTTGTTTGTTTGGTTGGTTTGGTTTGGTTTGGTTTTGGTTTTGGTTTTTTTTTTTTTGTTTTTGTTTTTTTTTGACACTTTATTTACATTTCCAATTTTTCCCCCTTTCTAGGTCTCCTCTTTGGAAACCCCCTATCTCCTCCCACTCCCCCGCCTCTATGAGGGTATTCCACTTCCCACCCAACCACCCACTTATTCCCATATTCCCACATTGATGTTCCCCTTTATTGGGGCCTCTAACACCCTCAGGCCCAAGGACCTCTCCTCCTCCTGATGGCCAACAAGGCCCTCCTCTGCCACATATGTGGTCCAAACCATGGGTCCCTCGATGTGTATTCTTTGGTTGGTAGTCCAGACTCCAAGAGGATGGGGGGGGAGGGTCAGGCAGGTTGATACTGTTGCTCCCTCCATGGGGCTGCAAACTCCCTCAGCTCCTTCAGTTCCTTCTCCTACTCCTCCATCTGGGACCTCACTCTCAGTCCAGCAGTTACTGTAAAGTGAAATGGGTATTCCGGACTTTTGGGCTAATATCCACTTATTAGTGAGTGCATACCATGTTTGTTCTTTTGTGACTGAGTTACCTCGCTCAGGATGATATTTTCACGTTCCATCCATCTGCCTGCAAATTTCATTAAGTCATTGTTTTTAATAGCTGAGTAGTACTCCATTGTGTAAATGTACCACATTTTCTGTATCCATTCCTCTCATGAGGGACATCTGAGTTGTTTCCAGCTTCTGGCTATTATAAATATGGCTGCTATGAACAGAGTGGAGCATGTGTCTTTATTATATGTTGGAGCATGTTCTGGGTATATGCCCAGGAGTGGTATAGCTGGATCCTCAGTTAGTATTATGTTCATTTTTCTAAGGGTCTGCCAAACTGATTTCCAGAGTGGTTGTACCAGCTTGCAATCCCACCAACAATGGAGGAGTGTTCCTCTTTTTCCACATCCTCGCCAGCATCTGCTGTCATCTGAGTTTTTGATCTTAGCCATTCTGACGGTTTGAGGTAGAATCTCAGGGCTGTGATTTGCATTTCCCTGATGACTAAGGATGTTGAACATTTCCTTAGGTGCTTTGCAACCCTATGAATTTCTTCAGGCGAGAATTCTCTGTTTAGCTCTGCTACCCATATTTTGATAGGATTATTTGGTTCTCTGGAGTCTAACTTCCTAAGTTCTTTGTGTATATTAGATATTAGCCCTCTATCAGAAAAAGGATTGGTAAAGATCTTTTCCCAATCTGTTGGTTTCCTTTGTGTCCTATTGACAGTGTCCTTTGCCTTACAGAAGCTTTGCAATTTCATGAGGTCCCATTTGTCTATTCTTGATCTTAGAGCATAAGCCATTGGAGTTCTGTTCAGGAACTTTTCCCCTGTACCCAGGTGTTCGAGAATTTTCCCCATTTCCTCTTCTTTTAGATTCAGTGTATCTGGTTTTATGTGGAGGTCCTTGATCCACTTGGACTTGAACTTTGTACAGGAAGATAGGAATGGATCAATTTGCATTCTTCTACATGTACACCGCCAGTTGAACCTGCACCATTTGTTGAAAATGCTGTCTTTTTTTCACTGGGTGGTTTTAGCTCCTTTGTCAAATATCAAGTGACCATAGGTGTGTGGGTTCTTTACTGGGAATTCAATTCTATTCCCTTGATCTACCTGCCTGTCACTGTACCAATACCATGCAGTTTTTATCACTACTGCTCTGCAGTACAGCTTGAAATCAGGGATGCTGATTCCCCCAGAAGTTCTTTTGTTTTTGAGAATAGCTTTTGCTATCCTGGGTTTTTTGTTGTTCCAAATGAATTTGAGAATTGCTCTTTCTAAGTCTATGAAGAATTGAGTTGGAATTTCGATGGGGATTGCATTGAATCTATAGATTGCTTTTGGCAGGATGGCCATTTTTACTATATTAATCCTCCCAATCCATGAGCATGGCAGATCTTTCCACCTTCTGAGGTCTTCTTCGATTTCTTTCTTCAGGGACTTGAAGTTCTTGTCATACAGATCTTTCACTTGCTTGGTTAAAGTCACACCAAGATATTTTATATTGCTTGTGACAATTGTGAA
>CM052700.1:93592385-93607564 GCA_028551405.1 Uromys caudimaculatus
TGCAAATTTCATTAAATCATTGTTTTTAATAGCTGAGTAATACTCCGTTGTGTAAATGTACCACATTTTCTGTATCCATTCCTCTGAAAAATGGGGAACAGAGCTAAATAGAGAATTCTCAACTGAGGAAATTCGCAGGGCTGAGAAGCACCTAAAGAAATGCTCAACATCCTTAGTCATCAGGGAAATGCAAATCAAAACAAGTCTGAGATTCCACCTCACACCAGTCAGAATGGATAAGATCAAAAACTCAGGTGACAGCAGATGCTGGCAAGGATGTGGAGAAAGGAACAATCCTCCATTGTTGGTGGGATTGCAAGCTGGTACAACCACTCTGGACCCTCAGAAAAGTGGACATAATACTACCTGAGGACCCAGCTATACCACTCCTGGGCATATACCCAGAAGATGCTCCAACATGTAATAAAGACACATGCTCCACTATGTTCATAGCAGCCATATTTATAATAGCCAGAAGCTGGAAACAACCCAGATGTCCCTCATAAGAGCAAACTTCTATGATGTGCAAATACACAAAGGAAACACAACATAACAGATAGATAAGACAGGAACTCACCACAACGCTATTGGGAATAAATGAGCCTGAACATGAGATTTCTCAATGGCTCAATGCCATGGAAATAACTGTTCAACTCTGTGATGTATACACACAATTCCCTTGTCACCAACATGAGTTATTGGATATAGAAGAGAAGGAAATTGCATCTTTTCCCTCTAGGATAGAGTCTAGCTTTTGCAATTTAATTTTTCTTTCCCTTCTGTTTTCCAATTACTTTACCTCTTTTCAAAAACTTCTTAAATTAATTTTTAAAGTTAGCAAAAAAAAAAAAAAGTACTGAATTTCATTGTGGCATTTTCAATATGTGTGGCACTATATTCTGGTCTGGTTATCAGTCACCCAAGCCTCCTGCCCCAAAATAGGCATTCCTTAAGCTTTATGATGCATACATTTGATTACCCTCTCTTTCCTTCCCCCATCAAGATCTTTTCCTCTACTCTCATGATTCCCTTTCTAGTTGCATGACCTACTCACAGACACTTATAAGTAAATATATACACATGTACTTGTGAATGCACAGAAATCCAGAGAATGGGACATGCAGTTCTTGTCTTTCTCAGTCTGGCTTATTTAGTTTAACAGTGTTTTCTAGTTTCATCTATTTTTCTGCAAATGCCATGATTTCGTCTTTCTTTACAGCTAATTAAAATTCTATCATTTATATGTGTCTCTTTATCCTTTCAATTGCTGATGGACATCGAGGTTGGTTCTGTACCTTAGCTATTGTAAATAGAACATGGATAAACAGAGGTGCAGGTATTACTGTGGTCTTTTAACTTAGATTCCTTCAAGTATGCTACCAAAAGTAGAATAGAGTTGGCTGTCCTGATAATCTATATTTTCAGTTTTTTGAGAAAACTCCACACCAATTTCCACACTGGCTATATGAAGCTTTTACCTCCAATAGCAGTGTTTAAGGGTTCTTCTTTCTCCAAAACATTTGTAAGAATTTATTTTTTGTTTTTGTTTGTTTCACTTGTTTATATAATAGTATTCAGACTGGGGCAAAACAGAATATCAAAGTAGTTTTAATTTTGCTCTGATGGCTAAGGATGTTGACCACTTTTCCAGTATCTGTTACCATTTGGATTTCTCCTTGGAAAACTGTTGATTCTGTTAATTAGCTCATTTATTGATTGGAAGACTTATTTCATTGACACTTAATTTTTGTAGCTAGCTACATACCCTATAGAGTTGCATATCCTATATGTAACAGACCTAGTTACATGCCAGACAGACCTGATAAATGGTGGGCTGCTCTTTTTCTCCCTGCAGATTGTTTCCTATGCTATACAGAGGATTTTAATTTCTTGCAATCCTACTTGTAAGTTCTTTGGATCATTTCCTGCACTGTCCAGTTCTTTTTGGAAAGTCCTTGCCTATGCCTATGTCTTGAAGGATTTTACTATGCATCTCTTTAGCCATTTCAGATACTATGTTAAATTTCAACTGTTTTCAATCCCTGAAAATCAGGCCACCAAGATAAATATCTCTGTCTCCAGACCATAGGAAAATTACCCAGCAATGCAGCAGCCTTGGCAGGTAGTGAAAGATTGGAAAGTCAGAAAGGTCTCTTTAGCCTAGGAACTAGGACAATTAAAAGTTCACGTAAAATACTTTCAGCATGTTCATTCCACAGGGAACTTAGAAGACAGAGGTGGGATTGTAGAGAAGTAGCTAGGGAAAGAATAGAGACTTTTTAAAGGTAAATAATTGCCCTCTAGAGATCCATAAGCTCTGAAAAGTTATCAGATCAAACTGACAAAGAAAACGCCCATACCCATGAAGAGGAAACTCTGTGCTCTGAGGACTTCCTAAGTGCTGTTCTACCTGCCCAGCCAAAGTGAGTCTTGTGGCTTCAGTGGTTCCCTACAGGGAAAGTTTAGAGCAAGTGATGAGAGTCTGCCACCAACCCACTTAGGCAGCCAGCATGGCTCAGTTAACCTCTCCTGTATTGTTCTCACAGGTTGCAGTTAGAGGCATTTTGAATTCTTCCAGTAACTTACTGATGAAACTTATGGATTTCTGGCCAACGAAGAGCCCTTCTAGGTCAGTTACCCAACAATATATTATTAAACAAAATGTTCTGTGCAAGCAGGCATTTACAGAATGGAATAGTATAAATCAAAAGTTACTGCCTAGTCTTGAAGCATCTGTCCTATGTTGGAGTGAGAAGGAATGGAGGAGGAATGAGGTTGGTAGAAGATCCAAGGGCAGATGTAAAGCTCCCCTCTCTAAAAGGAAAAAATGGTGAACCATCTCAGCAGTCAGGAGAATAATTCCTATAAGATGAAGGAAAGTTTAATTGTTGATCTGATAGGAAATTTGTTGCTATAGTGGAATTTTCATCCTGGATTTTATCAAGATTGAACTTTGAATGAAGACTTGTAACATGGAAAATTACAAGCACTTTGGTTTGACCCAACAGTTTTGTCATATCTAATCTGAAATGTACTGCAGCAGGATTTCTGTAATTAGGCTTAGGCACTATGGTTTATTGCAGATCTTCTTGAAGCCACATCCTGTTAACTTTCTGACCTTAAAAACACTTGTTCCTACTATCACTTGTCCTCATTGGTGGAGAGAATTGGCCTCAGTATTGTAGGCTTTCTGAGTATAAGGATCACATCCTTTAAGACTTTACTGAGTACTTTGCTGAAACAAACTTATATCTATTAGTTCATCTGATATATATCCAAAAACTCCGAGAAAATGTGTCATCATCCACACATTTCTGATGAAGAATCTGAAGTTAGGGAAGTCAGGTGATTCATTCATGAAGCAGGTAGATCACAACTCGGATCTCCTAACTTTTCATTCAAAGCTTTGCCTATTCTCTGAAACACATATCTGTTGGTGTCTCATGATACCTTCCTAAGACCACCATCTAAGATGCCCAGGAGTCTCCTTCCATGAGTCATATCTGACCAAAGACACTTCTGTCTGTCTGTCAGGCAGGCTGCCTTTATCTTGTTCCCTAGATGGATCTAAGACAGAGACAGATGACCTCTCCCTGTCCTTGGATTCCATGTGCATAAGATGAAGGAAATTCTTACTCCTAACTCTGTGGTTACTTTCATCTCTACACTTTAACCACAGTTGAGAGGGAATCTGAATCACTCATACCAATATGAAAGTGAAAATTCTGTCTGTAAGCAATAAGTGGCCTAGGATCGGTAACAAGTCCAAAATGAGACACTCCCTCTGCTGACTCAGAGGACAAGCTCTTCAAACTGTCACAGGCTCCCTGGGCAGTGCTCAGAATCCCAATCAGCATCTCCCAAGGAATCCCAATAGCATAACCCTAGGTTCTGATCCTATTCTCTAACATCTACCACCAGAGATACTTTCTAGCCAGAGGCACCTTCTTGGTGAGATGGATATAAGATCAAAGAGGATAATGGGGTCACTTTGATCAAGAATGTTACATATGTAAGTAAAACTGGAAAATAGTGAAGTAGACTCTGGATCAGAGCTATTGGGAGGTCAGGGACCTGCTCTATCTAGCACACTCTCCTCCCACAATTAGGTAGGGCTCTAGCCACTGTTAGCAGACAGGGAGATCAGGATAGAATTATGCTCTTCAGAACTTTTATATTTGAAGCTGTGTCTCTGCTCTGGTTGCCATAATGCCAACAAACTGAATATCTTCTGTTTTGCTACAGTGATTTACATATACTGAAGTCATTGACCTCCACAGAATATACCAAGGTCCAAGTTTTAAATTTTCTTATTTTATTCTGTGGAACCTCAGATGTTTTTAAATGCACACTTTCTATCAAAAGGAAATATTTCATCCAGGTGAGTTGAAAAAAACTGGGTAAGCTTTCTTCTAAACCGCTTTTCCTCCCCCAACCCGACCCATATTTCTACTCAAACTTTTCTATCCCTAGTACTCTTCTGCTCTACTTCCATGTCACCTGTGCCCTACCATCTCACCTCCTTTAATGCATCCTCCCCACAAGTCCCCTTTCTAACTTCCTGGCCTCTACAGGTAGTTAAATACATCAAGCTAAAGATTCAAAACTAATATACACAAAAGAGAAATGATGGGGGGGCCTGTGTGACCTCCCTCAATATATTTTTTAGCTTCATCCATTTATCTGAAAGTTTACAATTTTATTTTTCTTCAGAGCTAAATATAATTTCACTGTGCATATGTACCACATTGTCATTATCCACTCATTCGTTAATGGATATTTAGGCTTATTCTATTTCCTAAACATTATAAATTAAGCAACAATAAGCCTGGTGCATTGTCCCAACTCAAGCAAACAATCCCTCCATCCGTGCTCATGATAGGAACCCTAATTAAATGCAGGAGGGTACATACACACAAGGAAGACACATAAAAGGAGGAGGCACAGGGACTTGAGAAAAAGAAAGGAGTTGCTGGGTATGAAATAAGGCAAGAAAGGATAGTAAGGATGGGATTTTGATTACAGAATGTTATATATGTGAATTAAATTGAAAAAAAGAGTAAAAGAATAGATGAAGTATAGATCTGGCAAGATAAATACTTGAGAGAAAGAAATACACCTAAAGATTGGAATTTCAGCAGTATCTGATGACACTGACTTACACAGGAACAGTTTATTACTATAAAGGACAATGACCTAGAACAAACTCAGTTGAGAAAGGAGAATTCACAACAGTGGAAAGGTCAAGACTGTTACAAACCCTTCATGCTCAGTATCACTATGAGTACCATCGTTCACCAAAACCTCTCAGCAACTGTGTTTTCATTCCTAATTTAAAGATCTTTAAAAATGTACTATATAGGTTGCATGTTATTGAGATATATGAAATATCCACCAAAATTAAAATTTAGTTAACTAAGTCCTAACCTTGTGTTTGTCCATAGTACTTAGCACAACTATACTTATTTTTAACTTAAATTAATCTCTCTATTCCTAAATTATGAGGTCCAAGAAAGGAAGAGCCATGTCTCTGTCTTTGTGCTCATGTACAGGTACAAAATGCCCCGCACTCTTCCTGGAACAATCCGCTCCTTATCAGATGTTCATGTCAGGGACACAAGCCTCAGCACAGGTGCACGGGATGAAGAGCATGGGAGAGGACTCCGTGCAAGGCCGTGACCTAGACTTGCACGATGCATGAACAACAATAGAACTGAGATGTTGGAGATGATGCTGATAATCACGAAGGCATCCTTACTTTCCCATACATCTGATGGGAAGACATGGCCACTGCTATACCACATTATACAACCTGCCTTTCTGTCCTGTTAACGGTCAGTACTACCTTCCCCATACCAAAGCCTTTTTTAAAAATTTTTCTTGGATGTTAATTTTTCCTTACTGTTTCTTTACCTCTGTGATCCTTTTTTTCTTTTCCTCCACCCCTATTGTGAATCATATTTCCGTCTACGCTGATTGATTACTTATAACTGTTATGGCATACGATGCTAGATATAAATTAATGGCCAACTCAGAGGTGTTAACCTTGAGAAACTTATTCTTAGTATGAGAAGCCAAGTCTCCCTTCCACCTTCAGTTATCTGCTTCTTTGTTTGAGAAAGAGATTCAACGAGAACCTACTGGCCTCAAACTCCCTTTTGTAGCACAGACTGTTCTTGATCTCTGATTCACTCACCTCCAACTTCCACATGATAAGATTACAGGGAAGTGCCACCATGCCTATCTGTAGTTTCTCCCCGTCCAACCACCTCTCTGTTTTTGTTTTTGTTTTTGTTTTTTCTCTATTTTTTTCAGGAGAATAAATTTGGTGTCTTCATTATTTCCTCCCCTAACCACCCATGTTAAAGAAAGAGGCTATGTCCCAGCTCTACTTCCAGTCCTAGCCTAGGACTTAGTGCAAAACGTAAAATGATATTTGAACTTGCCTGTCCTTGATTCTACTTCCTATACTTCTGGCCAGCAGGCCCAACTGTTCCATGAGGAAAAACGTGACCTGGGTAACTGAGTTTACCCTCATGGGTTTAACCAGTGACAAACACATCCAAGCTGGACTCTTTGTCCTCTTTGGGGTCACCTACCTGCTGACTCTGCTGGGCAATGGGCTCATCGTCCTGCTGATTGCACTGGACCCACGACTCCACCTGCCCATGTACTTCTTCCTCTGTCACCTGTCAGTGATAGACATCTGCTACACCTCCAGTGGGGTTCCCCAGATGCTGGCACACTTCCTCATGGAGAAGAAGACCATCTCTTTTGCCCTATGTGGGACCCAGCTCTTCTTTGCTCTGACTCTTGGGGGAACTGAGTTTCTATTGCTGGCTGCCATGGCCTATGACCGCTATGTGGCTGTCTGTGATCCACTACGGTACACAGTGGTAATGAGCCCAAGGCTCTGCATGGGTCTAGCAGGTGTCTCTTGGTTTGTGGGTGTAGTTAATTCTGCTGTGGAGACAACAGTCACCATGCGCCTTCCCACCTGTGGGCACAATGTGCTTAACCATGTGGCCTGTGAGACACTGGCACTAGTAAGGCTGGCCTGTGTGGACATCACTCTCAACCAAGTGGTGATACTGGCCTCTAGTGTGGTGGTGCTGCTGGTGCCCTGCTGCCTGGTCTCTCTGTCCTATGCCTACATTGTAGTTGCCATCATGAAGATCCGTTCTATCCAGGGACGCCGCAAAGCCTTTGAGACCTGTGCCTCCCACCTGACTGTGGTCTCCATGTCTTATGGGATGGCTCTCTTCACCTACATGCAACCCTCCTCCACAGCCTCTGCTGAACAGGACAAGGTGGTGGTGATCTTCTATGCTTTGGTCACCCCCATGCTGAATCCTCTCATCTATAGTCTGAGAAACAAGGATGTAAAGGCTGCTTTCAGCCGAGTTCTGATGAAGAACTTGGAGTCAAAGAATTAGAAGAAATTTTTCAAAAGGAAAGGTGTCCTGTTGAAGATTGTGAACACACTTAATGGATGGGTCATGCATGTAGCCCACACACCAATGCCTGTCACTGGTGTTACTTTCTCAATCCTAGTTAGTATTGGTGTATGAGCCACTCACATAAACTGCCCTTGAGTGTACCTGTGAATGTGTGTAAGCGAATAGTTATCAGGACCTAAATCTACATGATGCTTCTTTGAGGTAATAGGGAGCAGAATTTTACCTCTGGTCTTTATTGTGGCCTCTGCTTTAGTTTAAAGAATACAAATTGCAGCAACTTTAAGGTATAAATACCATGTAGAAAGTTAAATGAAATCTGTGTATTTTCTTCACTGAAAGGAAGAGAAAAAACAATATAGCAACGTGTATGAACCAGAAAAGAAGGTTATTTCAGACATCAGAATAATGCACACTACTTTGGCACCACTCTACTTCTGGGATGGCCAAATGGACCACCAAGTTAAGGTACTTGCCATCAATGGTGATGATCTGTGTTTGATACACAAGACCTACATGATGAAAGAAAAGCTGTGACGCAGAAGTTATCCTCTGACATAGACACATTTGCCATGGCATACTCACGCCAGCCCCAATTTGCATTCAGAGCACATACCTGAACACAAGGCTGTACTACACATAATCAGATGTCAGCCAAGGTATCGAGCAAGACAAGAACTCTGTTTCTCCATCAGAAACAATTAACAAACACCAAAATGAGCGACTCCCAACTACCAGAAATAGTAAAACAAAATAGTTATGATCTGATATTAACAAACATTTAAAACAACTTTTAAAAACCACTATTTTAAAAATTAAATAATTAAAAATAAAAGATCACATTTGTGTTTTCAACAAAACCAAGCAATACTTCAGCATAGTTTTAGGACAATTCAAACTTTTACTCCATTCACTGGGAATAGAATGAGTAAAAGAGCAAGATAGAACAGAGCAGACGTTAAGTTTCTAGTGTAACTTCTGTTTCAGTGACATTCAGCCTCCCCACAATGTCATGCGACCTCACATCTTTCCACCTTTAGACCATTCTTATCATACCCACAACAAAACTCCACTGCAACAAGGCAGCCACGCTTTCTTCCAGCTCCTGAAAACCGCTGCAGTGCTTTCCATCTGTGGACCTGTCAACTTTGAGTGTTTTAAATAAATGCAGCCATAAAGGTGGTGCCCAAGTAATTGGGTCTGAGTTTTTAACCTAGTATGTCTTTTGTGCTCTATCACTGTGTTAATATGAGTTGTTTTACTTCTTTCTGGCTGAATCAGTAACAAACTCACAGCTGGAAAAGACAGCTCAGCTGCTACAGGCTAACGCTCACAACAAAAATGACAAAAATAAATGCATGTAATGTCAGCCATCAGATTCATGACATGGGTCAAGAAAAGACAATCTATTTAGCAAATGCTGTAGGCAAAATTGGATATACATGTAGAAAACTGAGACTAGATTCTTAATAACTCACCCTCTGCAACATCAACCCAATGAAACAAAAACTTTAATGTAAGAGCCAAACATTTGAAACTTCTAAGAAACCAAGAGAATATTTCATGATAAAGGTTGACTTGTTGACTCAACCTCTAGTACATTAGCCATGCCATGCTGTTTTTCAGCCTGATTCCTGCATAATCTTGTGGTGGTCAGAATCCTCAACCACCCCACAGGCAGAACACCATAAACCTAACCCTTTCCTCACCTTACCCATAAGTTCAACTTATCTTATTTCCCCATGAAGTACTGGGACCTATTTCTACTGCCCTATGAGTGACAGCACAGTTGGTGTAATGTGAAAATCAGATCATATGGTCCAGTTACAGCTCTAGTCCTGTCCTAATCTATAATGTAATGTTGGTCCCACCACTTCTACTCTCTAAGCCACACCCAATCTCCATTTTTTTTTTTTTTTTGAGGAAAAAGAGGTTGAAAGGGTTTCCCAAGTTTCTTCCAGATTTTTAAAAACATCTCTACAATTCTTATATTGTCCTACTTATCAACAGAATAAGTTTTGATGACTACACTGGGCATTCAAGAGGCACTTTTATGACTGAAGCTTGTTGAAAAAAATTACAGTTTCAGGAAAGGCATGGCCCCAGAAACTTAGCAGCTAATGTGTGGAACCTGTTTCTCATCTTAGCCATTACTACAGAGGAAGAAGAGGGACCCAAAGTAAGATCAACTACTCTGTCCTACATCACTCACAACTACATAATCCTATCCTCTAACTCTGAATGCATGAATAATGTATGTTGGAAGTATCCATGCTATGTATTGTTGCATATATAAAAATAAATTTATAAATACAACATGCTGAGTCCCATTAGCATTGTTCATTATGTGTTTAGGACTTACCTCTTTTGATTGGACAACCTATCAGACAGCCCATTCCTAAAGGAGACAAATTTTTCTTCTCTCAGCAGCCATTAAATGCCCATGGTTCTTCACTTAGTGGTTTTGGAATTGCCCGCATCAAAATTGGCATGTCAACTGAAGTTGTCATTGTATGGTTGCCAAAAAAAAGACTTGAAAATTGACAACACCAGTTGTCATGCCAACATGTGATCCAGTTTTAACTACACCTTTTCCCCCCTTCAATACATTCTTTTCTCAATTAAATGTGTTTACGGTGATAACTTGACTTTCTTCTTCCCAATCTGTATCCCTTTGATCTCTTTTGTTATTGTTGTTGTCTAATTGCTCTGGCTAGAACTTCAAGTACGATATTGAATAGGTAGGGAGAGAGTGGGCAGCCCTTTCTAGTCCCTGATTTTAATAGAATTGGTTTGAGCTTCTCCCTATTTAGTTTGATGTTGGCTATTGGTTTGCTGTATATTGCTTTAATTATATTTACTTATGCAACTTGAATTCCTGATCTCTCCAATACTTTCAACATGAATGGGTGTTGTTTTCTGTCAAAAGCTTTTTCCACATCTAATGAGATGATCA
Source organism: Uromys caudimaculatus (assembly GCA_028551405.1). Classification (NCBI taxonomy): domain Eukaryota; kingdom Metazoa; phylum Chordata; class Mammalia; order Rodentia; family Muridae; genus Uromys; species Uromys caudimaculatus. The sequence continues at coordinate 93,602,799 of CM052700.1, forward strand.
TGTGATTTTTTTCTTTGAGTTTGTTTATATATTGGATTATATTGATAGTTTTTCATATATTGAACTATCCCTCCATCCCTGGGATGAAGCCCACTTGATCATGGTGGATGATCGTTTTGATGTGTTCTTGGATTTGGTATGTGAGAATTTTATTGAATATTTTTGCATCAATATTCATAAGGGAAAGTGATCTGTAGTTCTTTTTCTTTGTTGGGTCTTTTTGTGATTTGGGTATCAGTGTAACTGTGGCTTCATAGAATGAATTGGGTAGTGTTCTTTCTGTTTCTATTTTGTGGAATAGTTTGAAGAGTACTGGTATTAGATCTTCTTTGAAGGTCTGATAGAATTCTGCACTAAAACCATCTGGCCCTGATCTGGTTTTGGTTGGGAGACTTTCAGTGACTGCATCTATTTCCATTGGGGCTATCGGGCTGTTTAGATGATTTATATGACCCTGATTTAACTTTGGTACCTGGTATACGTCTTGAAAATCATCCATTTCTTCCAGGTTTTCTAGTTTTGTTGAGTATAGACTTTTGTAGTAGGATCTGATATTAGGCTGAACTTAGGGAACCTGGTGAGGGAGCTGGCAGAAGGACTAGAGGAGCAGAGGGGAATTGCAACCCCATTGGAAGAACAACATAGCCTGGCCTGACCACCCAGTTCTCCCGGAGACTAGACAACCAACCAAGAAGTGTACCTACAGGGATCTTTGGCTCCAGATACATCTATAGCAGAGGATGCCTTGCCTGACAGCAACAAGAGGGGAGGCCCTTGGTCCTGGAGAGTTTGATGCCCCAGAGTAGGGGAATGCTGGAGCAGTGGGGCAGGAAAGTGTGGGTAGGTGGGGGAGCATGCTCATACAGGCAAAAGGGAGGAGGGAGGGCAGATGTGGGATTGGAGGAGTAACCAGGAAGTAGGATATCATGGGAAAGGAGGTTGGTGGAGGGGGTAACCGGGAAGTGAGATGTCATTTGAGATGTAAGCAAATGGAACGATTAATAAAATTGTAAAAAATAAAATAAATGTGTTTGTGGACAATTTAATGAATATTATAACATATTCTAATTATTCTCAACCCTTCTCTTAGCTTATTCCCACCCTGCTCAACTTCCTTTTTCCCAAAATGCTTTTCTCATATTCACATCTTCATGTTTTATTTTGGGACCCACTGAATGACAAGGGGGCTATCTATGTAGTCATAAGCTTAGAACTATCCTTGGGGCCTGATGGTCTTAGCAATGATTACTGAAGACCATGACTATCTCTCACTCAGATTCTATCAGTAACCAATAGTTCAGTGGGTAGGGAAAAGGGAACCATTGCTTCCTCCCTCATCAATAAATAGCTATTGTCAGGTCCAATTTTGTTCAGGCACAGGTGCAGGTCCAGTACAGTGAACTGCAGCTGCTATAAGTTAATATTTGCAATAGTTATGTTGTGCCCAGAAGATGTATACTTCTTTTAGCTCTTCAAAAGCCAGTCAGTTTCACAAAGATAATTTACTAGTACTGGACATGAAAACAGTAGGTGAATTTCTTAATACTACGGTATCATTATATGAGGATAGGCCATATATACAGATTTTTTCATCTCATTTGGATATATCGTTAATAATATTTACTTTTATCTTGGTTCTAGACATATGTATTAATAATCAAAGAAGTACAAAATGTGATTTATGATCTTATTAGCCAGAGATAACCCATAGATCCTTCCTAGACATCACTGCTTTTCAACATTCGAGCATTCTATAGTCATTCAATTATTTGGATGTGTTTTCTACCATTTCTCAACCTAGATGGAGTTACATATCATCTGTCATCAAAATGTATCATAAAGTAGATAAGGTGCATTTTTATGAACAAGAAGCATTTTTAATTATATTTGGTCATATTTATTCTGGAAAATGGTACCTAATAGTTCTCATTTATCTTTGGTAGAATCCCACCAGTTCTTACAAGAGATGCATCTTGGAGTCCAAATTCTCAGCATCACTCTTCTTTCCTATTCTCCCCATGATGTTGTTCAATTTCTTTTTTTTTTTTTTTTTTTGCCTTTCATCTTTGTCTTAGCTACAATTCTGAATTAGAATTACCATAGACCTTGAAGCTGGGAAGTCTTACAGTCCTCTGGGATCCTAAGTTGAACTGAGGGGTGAAGTGAACAGAGATGAGCCTGAGATTGTCTGAAAGAGAAGAAGTCAAATAACAGTATTTAGGTCTGTTGTCACTAAAAGGATGCTCATGCATATCAGGAAAACATTATCAGCACCAAGGAGACAGAGATCATTTTAGTGACTGTGAACTTGGGACTTGTCAATGTCTCTCCAGTGCTTAGTTATGACAGTTCTACTGTGTTGCACATATTTCCAACACCATAGTAACCAACTTGGATTTGGAAGGAGGTATGCTTTTTGTCATCTTCCTATAGAGCACAACCAGAGTCTCAGATTTACCTAATCCTTTATTATTCTTTTTTTTTTTCCCCAATTCCTCTCACAAGGTCAGGGAATCAATTCCTTGCTCCAGACTCCTGTCAAAAGTCTAAAACGAACCATAGACAGTCTCATTAGCCCAGAAACTACAAGGACAATTAAAAGTTGAGTTAAGATGCTTTCAAAATATGGATTCCATGGGGAACTTTAGAAGGGAAGCTGGATAACAGATGTAACTGGAAGAAGAGTGTAAAAGAACACACCAAAAGTAAGTAATTGCCCTCTGGAGAATCCCAAGCTCTGAAAGTTATCAGCCCAGACAAAGTAAAACCTCTATGCCTAAAAAGACAAAAAAATAAGTTCTTCGAGGACTTTGCTCGAGATGAACCACGTGCTCAGTCACATTGAACCCTTTACATGAGGTGAGTACTCTGCTTCAGTGACCCACCCACAGAGACATTTCTGAGGAGGTGGTGAGAGGACGGAGCCCAAAATTCTGAGAGCATCCAGGACTGCTATTGTATGTAACCTCTACTATATTGTTCTTATTGGATGTAGCTAGACATATTTTAAATTGTGACTTTGATTACATAAGTCATTCCTTAAAGTCCTTCTTTGCTGTTAGCCATTCAATATGCAACTCAACTACAATGCTTTAAATACCATAGATAAACATTCTTAGAACAAAATATTGGAGCTCAAAGGATATTTTCTCAGCCTTGAAATATCTGTACTGTTGGGGTAAACAGGAATGGACAAGAGGTGGATTTGATAGATGACCTGAAGGATGATGTGGAACCCAGCTTTTCCAAAAGGAAAAAGAGTAAATATTCTCAACTGTCCAATGTCAAAAGCATAATTATTAAGGAACTAAAGCAGGTTTAATCCTAATCTGATTTTTTAAAAGTTAGTGAACATCACACTGTAGAAATAATGAAAGACTTTGGAAAGGGGCTCATATATCAGAAGACAAATGGCTTTATTTTTAGCCCAACTGATTTTCTGAATATTAATGATATGCCCCTTTTTCTACTATATTTTTGGTCCTTAAGACAAGAAATGACATTTACTCTACTCTGCCCCCCAACAAAAAAAAGTTTATATGTGACCTAAATGCTATGACAAGAAACAAGAGACCCTTCATTTTATATGTATTTTTCATTCCTTATTTATTTATGTGGGAAGACACATGAAAATGGCATGCAAAGGAGTATCAGTGCACAATTGCATGAATTTGTTCTCTATGTCTACCATGTGTGTTCCAAGAAGCAAACAAACTCAGGTTCTCATGCTGGGTGGCAGGCTTCTTCACCCACTGAGCAATCCCACCAGCTCTGACACTTAGTTCTTGCCAAAATTTTCCTATCTATGCATAGAGTGATGAAACACCAGAGAGTAAGTTTTTCCTAATATGCTGTTTTTAACAACCATACATGTTTTGATTTAATTTATCACAAACTATAAAGAATCTTAATGTTTACCAAATCTAATATGCTAATTGAAAAGTAGGGAAAAACCATATGCTACAGAAATATTGCAATTTACCCAATGATAAAAGACTAGATTCTATATAGGCAGAAAGTTGATCCCATTGTCTACCATTATCGTCATTCCTCCCAGTTTTGAGAAGCAAGCCTTCATTATTTATTTACTTCCACTTTATAACTTCCATGTTTCTACTGCCTGGGGAAAAAGCCAGGACCTGTCTTCAATTACTGAGGGCATGTTGGGCGTTCCTCTGATAAGAGCATAGTGACACAACCTTTCCATAATTTTTGCAAGTATAAGTTTCTGGAGACACAGAGGTCACCGTTGGACCACAATAATCTCTGCTTCTGTCACTGGTCAGGTCTGACCAAATATATGATATGTGTTTATCAAATACAGAAAGGTGAAATGAAATTTTCTAAATATCTGAACAAGGCCATTGATTAAATAAAGAGTTGGTCTTTATATAAAACGAACATCAAATATTTAAAAAGAAACAAATAAGTTGGAAGTTCATACAGTAAGGATGCTGACAGTGACTACATACACATTTGACCTAGGTTCCTGAAATGTTTTGCAACAGGAGGTCACAATAAAATTTAATCACGGGGAGTTATAATAAATGATCTTGTGTCCCACCCCCATTCTTTTATCTTTCTGATCTTCTGTATGTCACACTGTCACTTTCCTCATGCTAGTGAGTAAAGTTACCTAAGTGATGTGAGCTCTCTTGAGTGCAGGGACAATAGCCAGCAAGGAGTACTGAGTACTTTTCCAAAGTGTATTTGTGTTCACTGGTTCATCTGACCTTACTTGACAGACTTTGCAGAAGGCTACATTT
>CM052700.1:93607664-93625945 GCA_028551405.1 Uromys caudimaculatus
TATCTGTCAACAGCCCCCTCTGCCTCTCACTAATAAGCTAGGTAACACATGAGATCATAAGGGCAGGCTTCATATTGGTTCTCAGGTGGATTTGAGACCTGTGCAGGTGACCTCACCTTGCCCCTTGGATTATTTAGAAAAGAATCCCCTTTCCCCTTGGAAAACAAGAGGGAGAAGTAATTCCTTCCATTTCTAGCAGGGTTCACTGCACTCTGGATGGAATCTGGATCCTTCACACCAGGGTACAGATGAGGAGTTTTTCTACAGTCACAAGTGACCTGGAAATGGTGACAAAACCGAACAAAACCACTCCCTCTGAAGACTCAGAGGAAGGGACCTGAAATATTACAGCTCTCTGAATCCCAGCTAGCACCTCCCTAAGCCTGACCCTATCCCTTCTCCTTCACTGGGAATCCAATGCCACTTTCTACCCTTCATGGTTCCCACTGTGATACTTTCTGTTCACGGCAGAGTCACAGACAAAGAGAGGTCAAAGTTGTCTACAACACCAAGGAACACTCTACTCTCCCCATCCAACAATTAGATGGAACTCTAACCACTGTTTCCACCATGGGAAATTAAAGCAGAATTACACTTTTCAGAACTTTCATGTTTAATGCTGTGGCTCTGTTCTAGTTGCATTAATGATAATTTACAATATTTATATTGTTTAGCCATGTATGCACAAACTGGTTCGTTGACTTCCAAGGATTACACCAACATCCAATATTTTTATTTCCTTTTTGATTCCGTAGAAATAGTGATATTCAAAGCACAGAGTCTTAGTATTGAAAGGTAAGATTTCTTAAAGATAGGATAAAGGCATGAAGCCTGCTATATTTAATAAGTGAATTATTTACCCATTAAGAAGAAGCATACCAAGAGATTATACTGCCATTAGGTAATCTGAGGGCATTTAATTGGATTTTCTCAAGAACCTGTCAGCCACAGTGGACTGTAGACAGTCAAATGCAAATTCAGATGAGAAAGGAAAAGTCCCACAATGAAAGGATTGAGAGCTTTTTCATTACTTCATTCTTGGTGTCAATATGTCTGCCCTCTGATGTTCACCAAAAACTTACACTTTCTTAAATATCTAAATAATGGCTGAAATTTAATTATTATGCAATTACTGATCTTGTTCCTTTCATAGCATTTAACACAATTTAATTAATGTTTGTAATTTTTAAAATAATCTCTGTGTCCTTGATTAAATTATATGAATAGAGACAGTGGGCCTTGTGATTCTGTCATGTTTCTTACAGTCAGGAACACCCACACCACTCCCAGCACACATCCATCTCAAAGAGAGACACATCCTAGGGGCTGATGGCTACCAGGAGGAGGATGTGGGACAATTCTCTTCTACACTATCACTTACACTGGAGTTTGTTTATTGGGAGCAAGAAGAGCAGCAGGATGGATGTTTTTAAAATGTTTCGAGGGAATGCTGAAGCACCCATCTCAGGCTCAGGAGTACCTATAAGACTCTAGTTACTACTGTCTGACAGGGAAGAATCTACCTTTCTTTCCACTTTCCCTATTGTCATTAAGACCTTTTCCACTTTCATGTTTTCCTTACTGAGTTTTGTTGTTCTTGTTTACCTTTGCTTTCATTTTAAAATCTTATATTATTCTCCTTTTTTCATCATTTATTTTAGTTGTTCTCTATCCTTCAACACTGGCAGATTACTCCCTATATTGTTTCAATTTGAAGAGTGCTAGAAATTTTTTAAGGTACATTTAAAGTGGGTGTTGATTCCTCAGCACCTCGTGTACTTATGTCAGTGGCCAAATCTTCCTTTCTCCATTGATTTGGATATGTCCTTCCCTAATCACCTAGGTTAAAGCATCAGGCTGTGTCCCAGGTCCAGCTGCACTCCTAGAATAGGACTCAGTGCTTAACCTCTCTTCCCCCTACTCCTGGTCAGCAGTCCCAGCTGCTCCATGAAGAGAGGCAATGCAACCTGGGTAAGTGAGTTTATCCTTATGGGTCTCTCCAGTGACAAACATATCCAAGCTGGACTCTTTGTCCTCTTCGGGGTCACCTACCTGCTGACTCTGCTGGGCAATGGGCTCATCGTCCTGCTGATTGCACTGGACCCACGACTCCACCTGCCCATGTACTTCTTCCTCTGTCACCTGTCAGTGATAGACATCTGCTACACCTCCAGTGGGGTTCCCCAGATGCTGGCACACTTCCTCATGGAGAAGAAGACCATCTCTTTTGCTTTATGTGGGACCCAGCTCTTCTTTGCTCTGACTCTTGGGGGAACTGAGTTTCTATTGCTGGCTGCCATGGCCTATGACCGCTATGTGGCTGTCTGTGATCCACTACGGTACACAGTGGTAATGAGCCCAAGGCTCTGCATGAGTCTAGTAGGTGTCTCTTGGTTTGTGGGTGTAGTTAATTCTGCTGTGGAGACAACAGTCACCATGCGCCTTCCCACCTGTGGGCACAATGTGATCAATCATGTGGCCTGTGAGACACTGGCACTAGTAAGGCTGGCCTGTGTGGACATCACTCTCAACCAAGTGGTGATACTGGCCTCTAGTGTGGTGGTGCTGCTGGTGCCCTGCTGCCTGGTCTCTCTGTCCTATGCCTACATTGTAGTTGCCATCATGAAGATCCGTTCTACCCAGGGACGCCGCAAAGCCTTTGAGACCTGTGCCTCCCATCTGACTGTGGTCTCCATGTCTTATGGGATGGCCCTCTTCGCCTATATGCAGCCCCGCTCTACAGCCTCTGCTGAGCAAGACAAAGTAGTTGTGCTATTCTATGCTGTTGTCACTCCCATGCTGAATCCTCTTATCTACAGTCTGAGGAACAAGGATGTAAAGTCTGCCTTCAGTCGAGTTCTGATGAAGAACTCTGAGACAAAGAATTAGGAGATAATTTTCAGAAGGAAAGTTGTCCTTCTGAAGTTTATAGGCCCATTTAATGGGTAGATTTGTGTGTGACCCACATACCACTGTCTGTCATTTCCTTTAATTTTACAATTCTGGCCACCCCTGTGATATGAGCCACCCATATAACCTGCCCTTAAGTGTGCCTGTGTATGTGTACAAGGTAATAGTTGTCAGGACCTAAATCTATATGATATTCCTTTAATGTAATAGGAAGCAGAACTTTACCTCTCATCTTTATTTTGTCTTCTGCTTAAATCAAAGAAAACAAATTACAGCAACTCTAAGATGGAAATACCATCCAGAAGGTTAAAGGAAATGTGCATTTTTTTTAACTGAAAGGAAGAGAGAAAACAGAATAGCAGTGTGTTTGAATGAGAAAGGAAGTGCAAAGAAGTCATTTTGTTAACACTCTGATGACAAAATGGCTCAGTGTGTTTCGGAACTTGTCAACCCTGATGGCCTGTGCTTAAGCCTCAGGAGTCACAAGAGGAAAGAAAAGGTCTGACTCAAAGTTATTCTCTGACTTCCAAAAGTCTACCATGACACAATTGCACCTTCCCCAACACACACAATAAATGAATGAATGAATGAGTGAATGAATGAACACATAAACAAACAAACAATGCAAGTCAACTTCCTTCTTAAAATCTGTAAATATGTGTTTAACTTTTCTTCAGTCTATAAGAAAAAACATATCTACAGATTTCAAACTTGTCTGTGCCCAAGGAATTAATCAGGCTTTATGCCAGAAATACAAAAGCTGAGCTGGGAATAGAAGTCAGTCAAGCACATGCTGGACAAGCGTGAGAATCTGAGCTTAATTCCAAGAACCAATAGCAAGTGATGGGTGTGGTGTCTGAAGAGATAACTTAGAAGTTAAAGCCACCTGCTGCCCTCACAGAGGATCTGGGTTTGATTCCAAAGCATTCACAAGGCAGCTAACAACTTTCTGTAACTCAAGTTCCAAGGGATCTCACAACCTCTTCAGGAATTTGTGGGAACCAGGCACACATGTGGTACACACACATACATAAAGGCAAAATACCCATACACATAAAATAAAAATAAGTCGGGCAGTGGTGGCCCAGCACTTGGGAGGCAGAGGCAGGAGGATCTCAGAGTTCGAGGCCAGCCTGGTCTACAGAGTGAGTTCCAGGACAGCCAGGGCTACACAGAGAAACCCTGTCTCGAAAAACCAAATAAATAAATAAATAAATAAATAAATAAATAAATAAATAAATAAATAAAAAATAAAACAATAAATAAATAAACAATAAATAAATAAATAAATAAATACATAAATAAAACATTTTTTAAAAAATTGTTTTAGAACACACTTGCAATTCAGTGACTTAGCAAGAGGAGTAAGGTTCCTGGTGCTCACTGGCTAAGCAGATTAGTCAAAGAGGCTGCCACCCAAGGTTGTTCTCTAGTTTCCATACACTTGCACATATGTCTTCACACACAGTGCATGTACACACACACACACACACACACACACACACACACACACACACACACGCACACACGCACACACAATTATATACACCAAGAGAAGTGAGTGGGTCACGTGGTCACCTTAGTAGTAGTAGGGAACACACACTGGATCTAAAGCTAGTGACATCAGGATTCCTGCAGATCTGGGCATGCGCAAGTCCCACAGGCATCACTTTCCCTCTTTTTCCAAATTGCAGGGAGGATAAATGGCAGTTCAGCAAGCACATATTAGAGATCTCAGACAAATGTCTAACAATGGCGTCTAACCATATAGTCTTGCTAACCCTCAGGAATGCATTCAGAGCACACATTTGACCACAAGGCCACACATTATCAGAGGTGAGCTTACATACTAAGCAAGGGAAGAACTCTGTTTCTCCATAAGAAAGAATTTAACAATCACCAAAATGAGTGAGTTCCAGTCACCCAAGATGATAAAACAAAACAGTGATGATCTGATCCTAACAAACATCTAAAACAACATTTAAAAAACCATAACTAAGTATAATTTAACAAAGCAAAACAGATCCCTTATTTATCTTTCAAACAAAACTAAAGAAACACTGCAGCATAATATTAGAACAATTCAAACTTTTACTCTATGCATTGGGAACAGGTTGGGTGAAGAGCAAGATAGAACAGAGCAGACATTAAGTTTCTAGAGAAACTTTTGTTTCAGTGACATTCAGTCTCCCCACAATGTCATACAAATCACATCTTTCATATCCACACACACAAAAAAAAAAAAAAATGCCATTGCAGCAAGGCACCAAATCATCCTAGCTTCTGAAAACCAGTGTGGGGCTTTCCATCTATGGACCTGTCAACTATGAGTATTTCAAAAAAAATGCAGTCCTAAAGGATGGGCCCTGTTGTGTCTGGATTACTCACTTAGCATACTTAGCATAACGTCTTCCGTGTTCTATCACTGTGGTAATATGAGATTTTTTACTTCTTTCTGGCAGAATGAGAAACAAATTCATGCTGGAAAAGGTGGTTCAGCTGCTAAAAGCTAAGGCTCACAACAAAAACGACAAAAATAAACGCAGGTAATGTCAGCCATCAGATTCTTGATACAGGTCAAAAAAGATAGACAGCCTCTTTAGCAAATGCTGCTTCGAAATTTTGAAACACATGTAGAAAACTGAAACGAGATTCTTATTAATTACCCACTCCAACATCAATCCAAAATGGATCAATAACCTTAATATAAGATCCAAAATTTTGAAACTTTTCTAAGAAGCAGAGAGAGCATTTCATGTTAGAGGTTGACTTGTTGACTCAATACACTAGCCATTCTATGCTGTTCTTCAGCCTGATTCTTGCATAATCTTGGGGTTGTCAGAATCCTCAACCACCCCACAGGCAGAACACCATAAACCTTTCCTCACCTTACCCATAAGTTCAATTTACCTTTTGCTGATCCACATAAGGTATTGTGACCCATTTCTCCTGCCCTATGAGTGACAGCACAGTTGATGTCGTGTGAAAATTAGGTCATATGGTCCAGATATACCTCTAGTTTTGTTCTATTCTCAATGTAATGTTGGTCCCACCACTTCTAATCTCTAAGCCACATCCAATACCCTCATTTATTTATTTATTTACTTATTTGCTTATTTATTTATTTATTTATTTATTTATTTATTTATTTATTTTGAGGATAAGAGGTTGAAAGGGTTTTTCCAAGTTCCTCCTAGCTTTTTTAAAACATTTCTACAATTCTCATATTGTCCTCATCATTAGAAAAAGTTTTGATGACTGAACTGTGAGCTCAGGAGGCACCTTTGTAACTGAAGCTTGCTGAAAAAGAATTTTGGTATAGGGAAATCTATGAGCTAAGAAACTCAGCAGATGATGTTGTGTGGAACTTGTTTCTAATCTTAACCATTACTACAGAGGAAGAAGAGGAACCCAAAGTAATATCAACTATGCTGTCCTACACCATTCACACCTTCTGTAATCCTATCTTCTAACCCTGCATGCATGAATAATGTGTGTTGGAGAGTATCCATGCTATATATTGTTGCATATATAAATATAAATTTATAAATACAACATGCTAAGACTCTTTAGTATAGCTCATTATGTGTTTAGAGCTGACCCCTTTTGATTGGACAGTCTATCAGAGGGTCCATTCCTGGAAGAGACACTTTTTTTCTCTCTCAACAGGCATTAATTGCCTCTAGTTCTTCATCTAGGGGTTGTGAGATTGCCCTGATCCACATTTACAAGTCAACTGATGTAGTCATTATACGGTTACCAAAGCAAGACTTGAAATTTGGCAGCACTAGCTCTCACTCCAATTTATGTGATCCAATTTTAACTGCATCTTTTTTCCTTTCAGTAATAAGTTTGTTCTTGGACAATTTAATGAAGAGTATGACACATTCTAATTATTCTCACCTTTCTCTTATCTTCATCCCACCCTGCTCAACCTCCTTATTCTCTACAAATGCTTTCCTCACATTCATGTCCTCATGGATATTGTTTGAGACATTGAGTCACAAGGAAGCCATCTGTAAAGAGGAAATATCTGGTTTCTTTGGACACTCAGTTGTGTCATATGATGTTTTTCTGGAAATTTTCTTATGAAAAGATGTTTTGTCGAGGCAGACACATGGGAGGATGTTTTGCTGAGAACACATGTGGTGTTTTTCTGGAAGCTACCTGAAAAGAGGGCATGTGATGTTTTGCTAGAGCAGACACTTCAGAAAGCTTGTGATGTTTGGAAAGTGTAAAACTATAACCAACAAAGAGTGGAGGATATTGTAGCATTCTTTTGCTGTGCCAGTCTTTGTTGGTCTTTGTTAGGTTTTGCTGACACTGGTCTTTGCTAAGGACCCTGTGGCATTGGATTGCCTTGCCTTCTACACTGATCATCATTCATTGTGACTTCATAGAATCAAACACAACATTGAAGTTATAGATAGATAGATAGATAGATAGATAGATAGATAGATAGATAGATTATTTTTGATACTTTATTTACATTTCAAATGTTTTTCCCTTTCCAGGTCTCCCGTTTGAAAACCCCCTATCCCATCCCCCTCCCCCTGTCTTTATGAGGGTTTTCCCACACCCACCACCCACTCCCATCTTCCCTCTCTGGCATTCCTCTATACTGGGGCATCTAACATTCTTAGACCCAAAGGCCTCCCCTCCCACTGATGGCCAACAAGACCCTCCTCTGCCACATATGTAGCCAGTACAATGGGTCCCTCCATATGCATTCTTTGGTTGGTAATCCAGTCTAGGAGCACCAGGTGATCTGACCAGTTGTCACTGTTGCTCCCTCCATGGGGTTGCAAACTCCCTCAGCTCCTTCAGTCCCTTCTCCAACTCCTCCATCTGGGACCCCACACTCAGTCTAACAGTTACTATGAATTGAATGATGGGTACTCCAAACTTTTGGGCTATTATCCACTTATCAGTGAATACATACCGTTTTTGTTCTTTTGTGACTGAGTTACCTCACTCAGGATGATATTTTCAAGTTCCATCCATTTGCCTGCGAATTTCATGAAGTCATTGTTTTTAATAGCTGAGTAGTATTCCATTGTGTAAATGTAGCACATTTTCTGTATGCATTCTTCTGTTGAGGGACATCTGGGTTGTGTCCAGCTTCTGGCTATTATAAATATGACTGTTGTGAACATAGTGGGGCATGTGTCCTTATTACATATTTGAGCACCTTCTGGGTATATGTCCAAAAGTGGTATAGCTGGGTCCTCAGGTAGTATTAAGTCAAATTTTCTGAGGGTCCGCTAAACTGATTTCCAGAGTGGTTGTACCAGTTTGCAATCCCACCAGCAATGGAGGATTGTTCCTCTTTCTCCACATCCTTGCCAGCATCTGCTGTCACTTGAGTTTTTGGTCTTAGACATTCTGACTAGTGTGAGGTGGAATCTCAGACTTGTTTTGATTTGCATTTCCCTGATGACTAAGTATGTTGAACATTTCTTTAGGTGCTTCTCAGCCCTTCGAGTTTCCTCAGTTGAGAATTCTCTGTTTAGTTCTGTTCCCCATTTTTTGATAGGGTTATTTGGTCTCTGGAGTCTAACTTCTTGAGTTCTTTGTATATATTGGATATTAGCCCTCTATCAGATATAGGATTGGTAAAGATCTTTTCCCAATCTGTTGGTTGCCGTTTTGTCCTATTGACAGTATCCTTTGCCTTACAGAAGCTTTGCAGTTTTATGAGGTCCCGTTTGTCAATTCTTGATCTTAGAGCATAAGCCATTGGTGTTGTGTTCAGGAACTTTTCCCCTGTGCCCATGTGTTTGAGACTCTTCCCCACTTTCTCTTCTATTAGATTCAGTGTATCTGGTTCTATGTGGCAGTCCTTGATCCACTTGGACTTGAGCTTTGTACAGGGAGATAGGAATGGATCAATTTGTATTCTTCTACATGTTGACCTACAGTTGAGCCAGCACCATTTCTTGAAAATGCTGTCCTTTTTTCCACTGGATGGTTTTAGCTCCTTTGTCAAAGATCAAGTGACCATAGGTGTGTGGGTTCATTTCTGGGTCTTCAATTTTATTCCATTGATTTACCTGCCTGTCACTGTACCAATAACATGCAGTTTTTTTCTGTTTTTTTTGTTTTGTTTTGGTTTGGTTTTTTTGATACTTTATTTATATTTCCAATGTTTCCCCTTTCTAGGTCTCCTCTTTGGAAACCCCTTATTTCCTCCTCCTCCCCTGCCTCTATGAGGGTATTAACACTTCCCACCCACCCATTCCTGTATTCCCACCTTGACATTCTCCTATACTGGGGCATCTAACACCCTCAGTTCCAAAGGCCTCTCCTCCCTTGATGGCCAACAAGGCCCTTCTCTGCCACATATGTGGTCCAAACCATGGGTCCCTTCATGTGTATTCTTTGGTTGGTGGTCCAGCCTCCAGGAGGACCGGGGGCAGGGGGGTCAGACCAGTTGACACTGTTGCTCCCTCCATGGAGCTGCAGACTCCCTCAGCTTCTTCAATCCCTTCCCCAACTCCTCCATCTGGGACCTCACTCTCAGTCCAGCTGTTACACTAAAATGAAACTTGGGTATTCCGGACTTTTGGGCTAATATCCACTTATCGGTGAGTACATACCATGTTAGTTCTTTTGTGACTGAGTTACCTCGCTCAGGATGATATTTTCAAGTTCCATCCATTTGCCTGCAAATTTCATTAAGTCATTGTTTTTAATAGCTGAGTAGTACTCCATTATGTAAATGTTCAACATCCTTAGTCATCAAGGAAATGTAAATCAAAACAAGTCTGAGATTCCACCTCACACCAGTCAGAATGGCTAAGATCAAAAACTCAGGGGACAGCAGATGCTGGCGAGGATGTGGAGAAAGAGGAACACTCCTCCATTGTGGGTGGGATTGCAAGCTGGTACAATCACTCTGGAAATCAGTTTGGCGGACCCTCAGAAAAATGGACATAATACTACCTGAGGACCCACCTATACCACTTTTGGGCATATACCCAGAAGATGCTCCAACATGTAATAAAGACACATGCTCTACTATGTTCATAGCAGCCATATTTATAATAGCCAGGAGCTGGAAACAACCCAGATGTCCCTCAGCAGAGGAATGGATACAAAAAATGTGGTACCATGCGGTTTTTATCACTACTGCTCTGTAGTACAGCTTGAGGTCAGGGATGCTGATTTCTCCAGAAGTTCTTTTGTTCTTAAGGATAGCTTTTGCTATCCTGGGTTTTTTTTGTTCCAAGTGAATTTGAGAATTGTTCTTTCTAAGTCTATGAAGAATGGAGATGGAATTTTGATGGGGATTGCATCGAATTTGTACATTGCTTTCAGCAAGATGGCCATTTTTAGTATATTAATCCTGCCAATCCATCAGCATGGGAGATCTTTCCATCTTCTGAGGTCTTCTTTGATTTCTTTCTGCAGAGACTTGAAGTTCTTGTCATACAGATCTTTCACTTGTTTGGTTAGAGTCACACCAAGTTACTTAATATTGTTTGTGACTATTGTGAAGGGTATCAAATATCTAATTTCTTTCTCATACTGTTCATCCATTGAGTATAGAAGGCTACTGATTAGTTTGAGTTAATTTTATATCCGGCCACTTTCCTGAAGTGGTTTATCAGCTGTAGCAGTTCTCTGGTGGAGTTTTTGGGTCACTAAAGTATACAATCATATCATATGCCAATAGTGATATTTTGATTTCTTCCTTTCCAATTTGTATCCCTTTGACCTTCTTTTGTTGTTTAATTGCTCTAGCTAGAACTTCAAGTACTATATTGAATAGATAGGGAGAGAGTGAATAGCCTTACCTAGTCCCTGATTTTAGTGGGAATGCTTCAAGTTTCTCTCCATTTAGTTTGATGTTGGCTACTGATTTGCTGTATATTGCTTTTCTATGTTTAGGTATGGGCCTTGAATTCCTGATCTTTATAAGACTTTTATCATGAAGGGATGTTGAATATTGTCAAATGCTTTTTTGGCATCTAATGAAATGACCATGTGGTTTTTTTCTTTGAGTTGTTTATGTAGTGGATTACAATGATGGATTTCTGGGTATTGAACCATCCCTGCATCCCTGGGATGAAGCCTACTTGATCATGATGAATGATCGTTTTGATGTGTTCGTGGATTCGGTTTGCGAGAATTTTGAATATTTTTGCATCAATATTCATAAGGGAAATTGGACTGAAGTTTTCTTTCTTTGTTGGGTCTTTGTGAGGTTTTGGTATCAGTGTAACTGTGGCCTCATAGAAGGAATTGGGTAGTGTTCCTCCTGTTTCTATTTTGTGGAATAGTTTGAAGAGTATTGGTATTAGGTCTTCTTTGATGGTTTGATAGAATTCTGCACTGAACCAATCTGGTCCTGGACTTTTTTTGCTTGGGAGACTTTTAATGACTGCTTCTATTTCTTTAGGGGTGATGGAACTGTTTAGATAGTTTATCTGATCCTGAGTTAACTTTGGTATTTGGTATCTGTCTAGAAAATTGTCCATTTCATCCCAATTTTCCAACTTTGTTGAGTATAGGCTTTTGTAGTAGGATCTGATTTTTTTTTTAATTTCCTCAGATTCTGTTTTTATATATCTCTTTCCATTTCTGATTTTGTTAATTTGGATACTGTCTCTGTGCCCTCTGGTTAGTCTGGCTAAGGGTTTATCTATCTTACTGATTTTCTCAAAGAACCCGCTCCTGGTTTTGTTGATTCTTTGTATAGTTCTTTTTGTTTCTACTTGGTTGATTTCAACCCTGAGTTTGATTACTTCTTGCCTTCTATTCCTGTTGGATATATTAACTTCTTTTTGTTCTAGAGCTTTCAAGTATGATGTTAAACTGCTGGTGTATGCTCTCTCCAGTTTCTTTTTGGAGGCACTCAGAGCTATGAGTTTTCCTCTTAACACTGCTTTCATTGTGTCCCATAAGTTTTGGTGTGTTATACTTTCATTTTCATTAAATTCTAGGAAGTCTTTAATTTCTGTCTTTATTTCATCCTTGACAAAGTTATCATTGAGTAGAGCATTGTTCAGCTTCCATGTGTATGTGGGCTTTCTGTTGTTTTTGTTGCCATTGAAAACCTGCCTTTATCTGTAGTGATCTGATAGGAGGAATAACATTATTTCATTCTTCTTATATCTGTTGAGGTTTGTTTTATGACCAATTATATGGTCAATTTTGGAGAAGGTACCATGAGGTGCTGAGAAGAAGGTATATTCTGTTGATTTAGGATGAAATGTTCTATAGATATCTGTTAAATCCATTTGGTCCATAACTTCTGTTAGTTTCACTGTGTCTCTGTTTAGTTTGTGTTTCCAAGATCTGTCCATTGATGAGAGTGGGGTGTTGAAGTCTCCCACTATTATTGTGTGTGGTGCAGTGTGTGCTTTGTGCTTTAGTAAAGTTTCTTTTATGAATGTGGGTGCCCTTGCATTTGGAGCATAGATGTTCAGAATTGAGAGTTCTTCTTGGTAGATTTTTCCTTTGATGAGGATGAGGTGTCCTTCCTTATCTTTTTTGATGACTTTTGGTTGAAAGTTGATTTTATCCGATATTAGAATGGCTACTCCTGCCTGTTTCTTGGGACCATTTGCCTGGAAAATTGTTTTCCAGCCCTTTATTCTGAGGTAGTGTTTGTCTTTAACCCTGAGGTGAATTTTCTGTATGCAGTAAAATGCTCGGTTCTGTTTATGTATCTTGTCTGTTAGCTTATGTCTTTTTTTGGGGGGAATTGAGTCCATTGATGTTAAGAGATATTAAGGAATAGTGATTGTTGCTTCCTGTTATTTTTGATGTTATTTTTATGTTTGTGTGGCTATCTTCTTTTGGGTATGTTGAAAGAAGATTACTTTATTGCTTTTTCTAGGGTGTAGTTTCCCTCCTTGTGTTGATGTTTTCTATCTATTATCCTCTGTAAGGCTGGGTTTGTGGAAAGATATTATATAAATTTGGTTTTGTCATGGAATATCTTGGTTTCACCATCTATGGTAATTGAGAGTTTTGCTGGCTATAGCAGCCTGGGCTGGCACTTGTGTTCTCTTAGAGTCTGTATGAGATTTGTCCAGGATCTTCTAGCTTTTGTAGTCTCTGGTTAGAAGTCTGGTGTAATTCTGATAGGTCTGCCTTTATATGGTACTTGACTTTTTCCCTTACTGCTTTTAATATTCTTTCCTTGTTTTGTGCATTTGGTGTTTTGACTAGTATGTGACAGAAGGAATTTCTTTTCTAGTCCAGTCTATTTGGAGTTCTGTAGGCTTCTTGAATGTTTATGTTCATCTCTTTCTTTAGGTTAGGGAAGTTTTCTTCTATAATTTTGTTGAAGATATTTACTGGCCCTTAAGTTGGGAATCTTCACTCTCTTCTATATCTATTATCCTTAAGTTTGGTCTTCTCATTGTGTCCTGGATTTCCTGGATGTTTTGGGTTAGGAGCTTTTTGCATTTTGCATTTTCTTTGACTCTTGTGTCAATGTTTTCTAGGTCAAGGTATCTTCCTCACTTGAGATTCTCTTCTCTAACTCTTGTATTCTGTTAGTGATGCTTGCATCTATGACTCCTAATCTCTTTCCTAGGGTTCTATTTCCAGAGTTGTTTTCCTTTGTGATTTCTTTATTGTTTCTATTTCCATTTTTAGATCTTGGATGGTTTTGTTCATTTCCTTTGCCTGTTTGGCTGTGTTTTCCTGTATTTCTTCTTTAAGGGCTTCTAGCTGTTTACCTGTGTTCTCTTGTATTTCTTTAAGGGAGTTATTTATTTCCTTCTTAAAGTCTTCTATCATCATCATGAGAAGTGATTTTGAATCTGAGTCTTGCTTTTCTGGTGTGTTGGAGTATCCAGGGCTCTCTGTGGTGAGAGAACTGGGTTCTGATGATGCTAAGCTGCCTTGGTTTCTGTTCCTTATGTTCTTGCCCTTGCCTTTTGCCATCTGGTTATCTCTGATGTTGTCTGGTCTTGCTCTCTCTGGCTGTGGCTTGTCCCTCCTGCAAGCCTTTGCATCAGTACTCCTTGAAGACCACACCTCTCTGAGAGGAATTTGGGTTTGGAGAGCTGTGGTACAGGGTCAGCTCTTTGGTGCAGACAGAAACCAGAAGGATCCTGTCCCCAGCTATTCCTTGGTTCCTGTGTCCTGATGGCTTTGCAAGGGTCCCTCTTGATCGAGGAATTTGAACAGAAGTGGTGGTCTTCCTGTGCTCGAAGGTGTGTAGGCACTCCTGGGAGACCAGCTCTCTCCTGGCACTGAGTATGGAGCCCTGTGTCACAGGATCACCTCCTTGGCCACAGACGGAAACTGGAAGACCACTCCTCAGTCCGTGTCCTGAGGGTTCTGGGTGGGTCCCTCTGAGCAGAGGTACTGGCCTTACCCCAGATCACAGGCTTGTCCACACTCCTGGGAGGCTAGCCCTTTCCCTGTGCTACTTGGATATGGAGCTCTGTGGCACAGGCTGAGATCTCTGGCCGCAGAAAGAAACTACAACAATGAAATTCGTGTGATATTCTGGCAACTTCTTGCCACTCCTGCATGCTCAGGCCTATTAGCAGAGCCTTGTTGCTTCTTCTGAATCTAACTACCATTGCTGATTAATGAATGATGTTTGCAAGTGTATCAAGCTACCACTGCTGATTCATGTGAATCAAACTGCTAATATCCTGACTGTGAAGATTGGAATTGCCCCAAAGAACTATTTCTAAACAGGTCCATATACCCCTTTGCCCTATTAACCTTCCCTTTCCACTACCTCTTGAGGGTAGTGGGTTAGAAGAGAGGTTAATACGATTAAGAACCCTTATTAAAGTAGGTTTAGAAAACTCTAAGCCTACACATCTGTGCCATCATGAGTTTAGAAATATTATTGGGGTCTGGTGGGCTTACCAATGATTACTAAAGACCATGACTATCCCACTTGCAGAATCCATCAGTAACCAATGGGTAGGAAAAGGGCCTCATTGACCCCCTCCCTCATCAGTGAGTAGGTATTATCAGGCCATATTTCACTGGAGCTCAGGCTCAGCTTCAGTGCAGGCAACTGTAGCTGCTGTGAGTTAATGTTTGCAATGGTTCTGTTGCACACAGAATATGTATGTTTGCCTTAGCCATTTAAAAGCCACTCAATTTTACAAAGATAATTTGCTAGTGCTGGATATGAAAACAGTAGGTTAATTTCTTAATATTACTGTATCATTATATGAGGATAGGCCATATCTCAGGATTTTTCATCTCATTTTGGATACATATATGATAATATTTTTCTTTCTCTTGGTTCTAGACATTTATAAGTATTGATAAAAAAGGAAGTACAAAATGCAAACAATAATCTTATTACCCAGAGATAACTTGTGCATCATTCCTAGACATCACTACTTTTAACATTTGAGAGTTCTATAGTCATCTAATTGTTTGGACACATTTTCTACCATTTTCCAACCTACATGTTTCATGGAGTTACACATCATCTGTCATCAAAATGTATCATAAAGTAGATAAGGTGCATTTTTATGAGCAAGAAAGAATCTTAATTATATTCAGTCATATTTATTCTGGAAAACGGTACCTAATGGTTCTCGTTTATCTTTGGTAGAGTCCCATCAGTTCTTACCAGAGATGCATCTTGGAATCCAAATTCTCAGCATCACTCTCTTTTCCTATTCTCCCCATGATGTTGTTCAATTTCTTTTTTTATTTTTGCCTTTCCTCTTTGTCTTAGCTACAATTCTGAATTAGAATTACCATAGACGTTGAAACTGGGAAATCTTACAGTCCTCTGGGGTCCTAAGTTGAACTCAAGGGTGAAGTGAACAGAGATGAGCCTGAGACTGTCTGAAGGAGAAGTCAAATATCAGCTCAGGTTTGTTATCACTAAAGGGATGCTCATGCATATCAGAAGAGTATTATCAGCACCAAGGAGATGGAGATCATTTTAGTGACTGTGAACTTGGGACTTGTTAATGGTTCTCCAGTCCTTGGTCATGACAGTTCTACTGTGTTGCACATTCTTCCAACACCATAGTAACCAACTTGGAGTTAGAAGGAGGAAGGAAGGAGGTATGTTTTTGTATTCTTCCTACAGAGCACAACAAGAGCCTCAGATTTACCTAATCCTTTATTATTCTTTTTTTTTTTTTCAATTCCTCTCTCAAGGTCAAGGAATCAATTCCTTGCTCTAGACCCTTGCCAAAAGTCTAAAATGAGCCATAGACAGTCTCATTAGCCCAGAAACTACAAGGACAATTAAAAGTTGAGTTAAGAGGCTTTTAAAATGTAGATCCCACAGGGAACTTCAGAAGGGAAGCTGGGTAACAGAGATGTAACTGGAGGAAGAGTGTAAAAGAACACACCAAAAGTAAGTAATTGCCCTCTGGAGATTCCCAAGCTCTGAAAGTTATCACTCTAGACTAACAGAGTAAAACCTCCCCTTCTAAAAAGACAAAAGATAAGTCTTTTTATTCGAGGACTTTATTCGAGATGAGCTACATGCCCACCCAATTGAATCCTTTACATAAGGTGAGTACTCTGCTTCAGTGATTCACCCACAGGGAAAGTTGTAAAGAGGTAGTGAGATGATGGAGCCCAAAGCTTTGGAAGTATCCAGGACTGCTATTGTAACCACAGTGTATTGTTCTTATTGACTGCAGCTGGGCATGTTTTATAAGTCACTCCATGGAGTCCTCCTTTGCAGGCAGTCATGAAATATACAATATAACTGTAATCCTCTAAATAGCATAGATAAACACTCCTAGGACAAAATATTGGAGCTCAAAGGTTATTTTCCTTGCCATGAAACATCTCTATTAATGGGGTTAACAGGTACTGGCAAGTGATGGAGCTGGTAGAGGATCCACAGGATGTTGTGGAACCCAACTTTTCTAAAAGGAAAGACAGTAAATATATTTAACTGTCAAATGTCAAAAACATAATTTTAAGGAACTAAGGCAGGTTTAATCCTGAGCGTGTTAAAAAAAAAAAAAAAAAGCAAATGACAGTGTAGGAATGATGAGAGACAGACTTCGAAAAGAGGCTCTTGTATCAGAAGACCACAAGTGTTTTATTATTGGCCAAACTGGTTTTCCCAGTTCTAATGATTTACCGCCTTATCCACTGTAGCTTTGGTCTTTGGTCTTTAAGACAAGAACTGGCATTTATTGATCTGCTCCCCCTCAAAAACAAACAAGTTTATATGTGACATAAATCCTATAACAAGAAACTTTGTGAGCCTTGTTTTTAAATTTATTTTTCATTGCTTATTTATTTATACAGGAACACACATGAAAATGGCATGCAAATGGAAGTCAGAGCCCAATTGGCAAGAGTTGGTTCTCTCCTTCTATCATGTGAATCCCAGGGATCAAACTCACTTTGTCAAGATTGGTGGTAGGTTTCCTCACACCATAAGCCATGCCACCTGCTCTGCCCCTATTTCTTGCCAATAATTTTACTCTCTAGGTATAGAGTGAAAAAAAAGCAGAGACTTATATTTCTCATTATATTCTAAACTACCATAAATGTTTTTAATTTATCACAAACCTCTATAACTAGAAGGAAACTTAGTGTTTGCCAAATCTAATATGCGAATTGAAAATATGGGGGAAAAAAAGGTTATGCTACAGAAATATTGTAACTTAAACAATGATACAAAGACTAGATTCTATATAGGCAGAAAGTTCATCCCATTGTCCTACCTTTCTTATCAGTGCTTCCAGATTTGAGAAGCAAACAATGGTTATTTATTTACTTCCACTTTATAACTTCTATGTTTCTACTGCCTGTGGACACAACCAGGACCTGTCTTCAGTTACTAAGGAGATGTTGGAACTTCCTCTAATAAGAGCATAGAAATACCACCTTTCCATAATTTTTGCAAGTGTAAATTTCTGGAGACACAGAGGTCACCGTTGGACCACAATAATCTCTGCTCCTGTCACTGATCAGGTCTTACCAAGTATACGGTATGTATTTATCAAATACAGAAAGGTGAAATGAATTTTCTAAATATATGAACAATGTCATTGATCAAATAAAAAGGTGGCCTTTGTATAAAACCAACATCAAATATTACTAAAACAAATAGGTTGGAAGTTCATACAACAATGATGTTGACAGTGACATTTGACCTAGGCTCCTGAAATGTCTTGCAACAGGGGGTCACAATTAAGTTTCATCACAGGGAGTTATAATAAATGATCTTGTGTCCCACCCCCATTCTTTTATCTTTCTGATCTTCTGTATGTCACACTGTCACTTTCCTCATACTAGTGAGTAAAGTTACCTAAGTGATGTGAGCTCTCTTGAGTGCAGGGACAATAGCCAGCAAGGAGTACTGAGTACTTTTCCAAAGTGTATTTGTGTTCACTGGTTCATCTGACCTTACTTGACAGACTTTGCAGAAGGCTACATTT
>CM052700.1:93626045-93668937 GCA_028551405.1 Uromys caudimaculatus
TATCTGTCAACAGCCCCCTCTGCCTCTCACTAATAAGCTAGGTAACACATGAGATCATAAGGGCAGGCTTCATATTGGTTCTCAGGTGAATTTGGGACCTGTGCAGGTGACCTCACCTTGCCCCTTGGATTATTTAGAAAAGAATCCCCTTTCCCCTTGGAAAACAAAAGGGAGAAGTAATTCTTTCCATTTCTAGCAGGGTTCACTGCACTCTGGATGGAATCTGGATCCTTCACACCAGGGTACAGATGAGGAGTTTTTCTACAGTCACAAGTGACCTGGAAATGGTGACAAAACCAAACAAAACCACTCCCTCTGAAGACTCAGAGGAAGGGACCTGAAATATTACAGCTCTCTGAATCCCAGCTAGCACCTCCTAAGCCTGACCCTATCCCTTCTCCTTCACTGGGAATCCAATGCCACTTTCTACCCTTCATGGTTCCTACTGTGATACTTTCTGTTCACGGCAGAGTCACAGACAAAGAGAGGTCAAAGTTGTCTACAACACCAAGCAACACTCTACTCTCCCCATCCAACAATTAGATGGGATTTCCACCATGGGAAATCAGAACAGAATCATTCTTTTTAGAACTCATATGTTTGATGCTGTGGCTCTGCTCTAGCTGTGTCAATGATAATTTGTCATATTTATATTGTTTAGCTATGTATGCACAGACTGGTTCATTGACTTCCAAGAAATACACCGAACTCCAATACATTTTATTTTCTATTTGATTCTATGGAAACACTGATGTTCAAAGCACAGAGTCTTAGTATTGAAAGGTAAGATTTCATAAAGACTGGATGAAAGAATGAAGCCTGCTGTATTCAATAAATGAATTATTTACCCATTAACTATTTTGAGTAAAAGAAGCATACCTAGAGATTATACTGTCAGTAAGAAATCTGAGGGTATTTAATTGTATTTTCTCAAGAACCATTCAGCCATGATGACAGTTGCATGCAAACTAAATGTCAAAGGAGAATCCCCCACAGTGAAAAGGATTGAGAGCTTTCTCATCACTTCATGCTTGATATCAAAATGTCTGCCTCCCACTGTTCACCAAACATTCACATGCTTTCTTAAATATCTAAATAAATGGTCAAAACATACTATGCAAGTTACATGTAATAAAAGTATACGGGATAGGAGCAATAATAATGTAGTTACAAAGGCTGAAATTTAATTTTCCAAGCAATGACTTAGTTCTTTTAATAGCACTTTACACAATTTAATTAATGTTTGTAATTTTTAAAATTAATCTCTGTGTCCATGGCTAATTTATATGAACCAAGAGGGTGTGACTTGTGATTTTGTCTTGTTTTTCTCACAGACAGGAACCCCCACACTGTTCCCAGCACACAGACGATATTCTTCTCAAAGAGAGATGCCTCCCAGGGGCTGATGGCTACAATGAGGAGCATATGTGAGGATTCTCTTCTACACTATCACTTACACTGGAGTTTATTGGGAGCAAGAAGAACAGCAAAATGTATGCTTTCAAAATGTTTCAAGGAATGCTGCAGCACTCATCTCAGGCCCAGTGGTACCTATAAGACATTAGCTACTACAGTCTGACAGGGAAGGATCTGCCTTTCTTTCTACTTTCCCTATTGTCATGAAGACCTTTTCCACTTTGATACCTTCCTTACTGAATTTTTCTTCTTCTTTTGTTTCATTTTTAAATTTAGTATTATTCTCCTTTTTTCATCATTTATTTTATTTGTTCTCTATCCTTCTTCATTGGCAGATTAGCCCCCTACATTATCTCAACTCACAGAGTCCTAGAAATGAAAAGGGGACAATTCAAGTAGGGATTTACTCCTCAGAACCTCGTGTACTTATGTCAGTGGCCAAATCTTCCTTTCTCCATTGATTTGGATATGTCCTTCCCTAATCACCTAGGTTAAAGCACCAGGCTGTGTCCCAGGTCCAGCTGCACTCCTAGAATAGGAGTCAGTGCATAACCTCTCTTCCCCCTACTCCTGGTCAGCAGTCCCAGCTGCTCCATGAAGAGAGACAATGCAACCTGGGTAACTGAGTTTATCCTCATGGGTTTAACCAGTGACAAACACATCCAAGCTGGACTCTTTGTCCTCTTTGGGGTCACCTACCTGCTGACTCTGCTGGGCAATGGGCTCATCGTCCTGCTGATTGCACTGGACCCACGACTCCACCTGCCCATGTACTTCTTCCTCTGTCAGCTGTCAGTGATAGACATCTGCTACACCTCCAGTGGGGTTCCCCAGATGCTGGCACACTTCCTCATGGAGAAGAAGACCATCTCTTTTGCCCTATGTGGGACCCAGCACTTCTTTTCTCTGGCCCTAGGAGGAACTGAGTTCCTGCTGCTAGCTGCCATGGCCTATGACCGCTATGTGGCTGTCTGTGATCCACTACGGTACACAGTGGTGATGAGCCCAAGACTCTGCATGGGTCTAGCAGGTGTCTCTTGGTTTGTGGGTGTAGTTAATTCTGCTGTGGAGACAGCAGTCACCATGCGCCTTCCCACCTGTGGGCACAATGTGATCAATCATGTGGCCTGTGAGACATTAGCACTGGTCAAACTGGCCTGTGTGGACATCACTCTAAACCAAGTGGTGATACTGGCCTCTAGTGTGGCAGTGCTGCTGGTACCCTGCTGCCTGGTCTCTCTGTCCTATGCCCATATTGTGGCTGCCATCTTGAAAATCCGCTCTACTCAGGGATGCCGGAAAGCCTTTGGTACTTGTGCCTCCCACCTGACTGTGGTCTCCATGGCTTATGGGATGGCTCTTTTCACACACATGGAGCCCACCTCCACAGCTTCTGCTGAGCAGGACAAGGTGGTGGTAGTTTTCTATGCTGTGGTCACCCCCATGCTGAATCCTCTCATCTACAGTCTGAGGAACAAGGATGTGAAGGCTGCTTTTAGTCGAGTTCTGATAAAGTGCTTTGAGTCAAAGAATTAAGAAGTAATTCTATAAAGAAGCCATTTCTCTGTATAGTGGAAACTTGGGCATCTAGTTCCTGGTGATGTATATATATATAAGTGTGCTGAGGAATATAGCTTCATTTGGTATGTGTATAAGGCGCATGTGTGGGTGCACATGAAATGTGTGTGCATGCATACATCCATGTACATGGATCCATGATATATACTATGCTCCTTTGTGTTAAAAGAGAACTCTGATTTTAACCCTACACTCTATTTTTTGTTTGCCTTTGCCTTAATTCAAAGAAAGTGAATCCCATGCCTTTACAATCATCCAACTTATGAAAATTTTAAATAAAATATATTAATTTTCTTAAATCAAAGGATGCGGAACTGACACAGCAGATATAGAAATTAGAAAGAAAGATTAATTAGATGTGCACAAAATTTATGTCAAGAGCCTTTTCATTGCTAAAATTTCCAAATGTATCAATGTCAGACAGAAAGGAAGAAGAAATAAGTGGTAAGTTACAAACTTTTCCTGGCTTATGTGATCAAATTGGCCTTAGGTCAGAGGAATAAATGTCTTATGATTCCCATTTGTAGCAGGGTGTGGAACTCACACATATCAAGAGCCAATGTCATACTCATGATCTCCACAGCCCCAGAAAGTAAGCTTTGGTCACATGCAAGTCTCAAGGGCTTCACTTGCCTTCATTCCATTTCCAACTTGCCAGGAAGGCAAGTGGCAGGTCAGAGAGGACAATATCAGAACCTCAAATTAGAGATTTCTGTACAAGAGGCATATTCTCTTTTGAAAATTCGGGTATATATTCAGAAGTCAGGCTTGACTAAAAGGACACAGCACACAGGATCAGAGGTGAGACAAGGAACACAACAAGAAAAGAATTTTTTCCTCATTACAAGTCATTTGGTTCACCTATTCTAACACACTGGGTGGGCAAGTCTCCCTAGACAATAAAGCAAAGCAGTGGTGATTAGACTCTGACAAATCTTTAAACCAACTTTTAAAAATGCAGTTTAAGTATTTCTCATCCGGGAGCTGGAGCAATAGCTTGGCTGTGAAGAGCTCTTGTTCTTACTTAGGACTTGGTCTTGTTCCCAGTGCACACAATACGCTCACACTCTTCTGCAACTCCAGTTCCTTGGGATCTGCTGCCTCTTCTTTGCTCTTTAGGCACTGCACACATGTGGTGCACAGACACACATGCAGGCAAAACATCCATATGAATTTTATTTCTTTTTAAAAGAGAAAAGAAAAGCATTTTTAAATTCTGAATATTACAGATCTCAAGTTTGTGATGACTACAAAAAAACCCACAAACCATAAAACCAGCAGTGCAATTTTTATTCAACACATTTAGGCCTCAAAGATTAAGTAGAAGAGAAACATTATAAATTTCTAGTACAAATTTAATAAAGATTAAATTCATATAACATGATTTATGTATTTTTTCCATTTAATTCATTGGTGTTTGATATAATCACAGAATTCTGCAATCTCAAATCTATGTAATTTTAGAATATTTTAATCAATGACAAAACCAACAGGGATCCTATTCCCATTAAACAGCTACTCCATTTCTTAGCTCCCAGCAACCACTAGCATGCTTTCTACCTATGGATTTGCCAGCTCCAGGCATGTCATATAAGTAGACCTATAAAAGAAATACTTGCTCTTCCTTGCTTAATTTGGTGTTTTCAAACTCAGTCCTTGTCATTTGTAACAGGGCTTTGCTCCTTTGTGTGGCTGAGTCACACCCGGCTGTGTGTATATATGACCACATTTGTGTATTCAGTTATCATATATGATGGACATTTGTACTTTCATCTTTTGACCACTATGCATAGTGCTGCCATGAACCATCACTGTTGGAATTCACATTTATTCAGTTGTTTGGGAGAGATACCCAAGAGTGGAATTTCTGTTTATGTCTTTGATAAATGGCCAAACTTGATTTCTAAAGATGAGCCCTCCTTCATGGTCACCAGCAACAAGTCAGGATTCCAATTTATCTGCATCCTCAACACATTTAACTCTTCATTGACAAATTAATGAGAAATCCTTAGAAGTTGTGGGTAGTTCTAAGCCACCATGTGGTGTTGGGAACTAGACCCAGGTCTCTGCAATAGCAACAAATACTCTTAACCTCTGAGCCATCTTTCTAGCCTGAAAGCACCAATTTTTAACTCATAAATTTGTTTCTTTATAATCGTCCTTCTACTATCACACTGTAGTTTTATTTGTGAATCCCTGATAATTAGTGAGGCTAAACATCTACGTGTTTGTTAACTAATTGTTTAATCCACTTCAGAAAAGTTTATCATACTTGCTTTTGGTTCTAGTTCCTTCTGTTGTTCTTTCTCTCTCAGAAGTGCAGATATTTATTCCTTTTACCAAACCTGCTAAACTCCTGTCTCCAAAGCAAAACCTCCATGTTTATCCTTTTGTTCACTCTAATTTTTCATATTTTTATTAGTTCTTTGACAATTTTGACCACAGTTAATAATGTATCATATATTATAAAACTATGCAAATAAATAATATAACACCTCATTACAAAATATGTTGATGAAGTGATAGATATGATAATAAGCTTGACTGAATATTTCTATAGCATATACATAGATCAAAGCAACACCTCTTAAATGTTTTTAGATTTATTTTTCTATTTATGTCTTGCCTGCGTGAGTCTATGTGCATTAGGTATATGCCTGGTGCCCTTGGAGTTCAGAAGAGGGCAGCAGATCTCCTGGCACTGAAGTGGTGGACAGTTGTAAGCCACACTGTGGTGCTGATCCTCTGCAATAGCAACAAACACCCTGAACCTCTGAGCCATCTCCCTAGGCCCAAAGTGACAATTTTTAACAAATAAATAAGAAAGAAAGAGAGAGAGAGAGAGAGAGAGAGAGAGAGAGAGAGAAGAAATGAATTTTATAGACAATAGTAGATTGAAAATTCATATTTCCAATTTATTTAAAAATAAAAACATAATTTATTTTCACTTTTGTTTCAAAAGTATGCATTGTACACATGAGTGCACTGCCCAAAGAGGCCAGAAGAAAGTGTTGGATTCCCTGGAATGGAAGTTACAGACTGTTGTGAGCCACTCAATGATAGTGGTAAAGTGCAAGAGCAGCCAGCACTATTAATTACTGAGCCAGCTCTCTAGCCTCAGGTAAAATTCAGTAAGCTAAGAAATGAATACAAACACACAAACGTAAAATGGTGAAGTAAACTTTTTAAATGACAATTGAACTTATTTCATAGAATTTATTATATGAAAAATGTTCAATATCAAAATCTATGAAATACAAATATAAATAATAAATTACTTCCAGCTATTTGTCAAAGAAGGTATTAACATTGAGTCCTTGAATAATATTCATCGAAAAACTTTTTTAAAAAGCATCCATATTCTACCTTTAAATTTATAATATAATTGCCCTACATGATTTTATTAACTCTAATACAAACTATATAATAATGCTAAGAACAACTTTTCTGTTAATTATCTTTAATCCTATTTTACAGTCCAGTCATTATCCTCCTCCCAGACCTCCCTCTAACAGTTCCTCATCCCATTCCTCCTCTCCCATCTCCAAGAGGATGTTCCCACCCCTCCCACCCCACCCTGCCAGGCCTCCCCACTCCCGGAGGCCTCAAGTCTCTTGAGGGTTAGGTGCATCTTCTCCCACTGAGGCCAGACCAGGCAGTCCTCTGCTATATGTCTTGGAGGCCTCAGACCAGCTAGTGTATGCTACTTGGTTGGTGGCTCAGTGTCTGAGAGATCTCTAGGGGGGGTTCAGGTTAGTTGAGACTGCTGGTCTTCCTATGAGGTCATCCTCCTCCTCAAATTCTTTCCCTAATTTGCTTTGATTTATTGAAGAGCAAACCCCCACAAGACTGAGAAGAAAGAAATTTTAAGGAAAAAAATTGCCAAAGACTTATAAAACAAGCAACCTCTATGCTTCACATGGAGGACAGATTCATTTCCGCACTCCTCAGCTAGAATGATGAAGTGTTATTGAATGTGCAGAGCATGTCACAAGCATGGCAAAAAGCTCAGACATAAACAGAGAGGAAAAATTATCTCTAAAATGATAACTATCTTGCATTCATTTAAAACCATAAAAGTTTAAACCAACTTACAAATAAGTGACGGCCAGAAAAAAAATATGATTTAAAAGACTACAACAAAAACAATTATGCAATTCCTTTAAATCCTTAATACCAAGCATTCAAATAAAAATTACCAGAACTTTGACTTTGAAAAGAAGTAAAATATGACCTCCCCTGAAATAACTCAGTCAACTAAGATAGACGTAGAAATGGAAGAAGCTCAATAGCACTTTAGAATAAAAAATAAAATATCTAAACTATAATTTCACTAAGTGATAGTAGCTTAAGCACTGCTTGATTCTCTTCAATGTATAAAGGTAAGTAACAGAAGTTCAACATGACAGAAAAACAAACAAAACTATAAGAAAATAAGCAATACCAAGTCAACAGTTGTTCCTTAATAAATGGATGAAATATCAGAAAGTCAGTAAGGACACAGATATGTAAACAATGCTGTCAGTGTCCCTGAGTGACACTTAGGGACAATGTCATCCAATACACAAGCAGGACATGTGTGCATTGATCATAGGCTTGGCCATAAAATAAGTCTCAAAATCTCTTAAGAGATTGTGTATTCTAAATACAAAATAATTCAATTAGATATCAATGCCAGAAAGAGATTTGAAAATATCCACACACACAAAAAAAAAATGGATAATAAACAGCACTTGTTTGATTGACTCATTTATCAAAAGAGAAATGAAAAAAGAAATGGGAATCATTTGAAAATCATCATATAGCATGATAAATTTATGTTGAATAGATTAACCAGATTTTCATAAGTTCTACATAGAATGAATAATGTACCTCAAGCCTTATCTCACTACATATCAACATAAGAGATAGACTGAAGAACAAAAGGGAAACGTTACTGGGGATGAAAATGTTCAAGATGGTATGGAGAGTCATGGACATGGAAGAAAACACGAGAACTGGGTAGGAGATTCAGTGAGACTAAGAATGTTTGGGAAAGCCATAAAGAAACCTGCTACTTTATAAAATAATTAAAAATAAAGTTTAAGACTATGTGAATGGAGCTACCCTGAATACATTGATAAAGTTATGGGTTATGAAATAAATACTTGTGCCAGAGTTGAGCTACAGTGGTTGGCCAGGGAGGTCTCAAAGGTCCCTGGAACAATACTGGCTATTGTTTGCCCACCAGAACAAGATAGCAAGATCCTATTGCTGATGCTACTGCACTGTTTGATTGTGAAATATAGAGAAATTCAAACTGAAGTTGAGCTGTAAGTTCCCTCCAGGTAACTAGCTTGTATGGTACTAGAAAGCACTTTACAGGCTGCCGGGGGAGGAAAGTCACCCACAGTCTTACTCAGCTGTGGGCCTAGCACGCTATTACACTACAAGATACGTCCGCCAGTACAATAGTGGCATAACAAGCATGGGGGTAACCAAATACTTTCTGAATTCATCTCAAGCCCAATCCACAAGAGGGACTTCGTACCTGATGTTCTTAACCAAGTTTTGACTGAGGAAGTTATAAACCTGGAAGGTGACTTTAGTTTTGCTAAGTATGTTGTAGACATCAAATTGCCTTCTAATTATTAGAAGTCTATACATTAGTACATCTGTCAGGTTTAGTCAAAGGAGCTTTTTCCCTCAGTGGGCAACAGTTACTGCAGAGACTCATAATCAATTAAAATGCTGAAAATAATTGAAGGTTCATCCCTAAAAGGACATCCATAGCACTTCTTCCAAGGCTCAGAGAACACTGAAGAAGCTGTGGGGTGGGGTAGGAGGAATGGGGAGCAAGAATGTATAACTCAGAAGAAGGAATGGAGTCTTTGGAACACTGTCTTCCAGGCATGCTACATTCATTGTGCTCATGAACTCACAGTGGCTGTGATTACCTGAACTCATCAACATTCTCTCAAAAGAGAGAGAGCTTCATGAGTCCACACCCCTCCCTGGGTTTTATAGGCAGGACACTGACAGTCTGATCATGCTCCAGTGAGTATATAGATATCATAAATTTGACCTGTTTTTTTTTTTCTTTTAACTTTTTGGGGTGTCACAAGGGTAGTGACAGGATTGGGAAATGAGTATGGTTGGGGTACATGATATGAAATTCCTCCACAAAAAAATCAACGAAATATTATGTTAAAGGGAAAAGAGGAAAATACTACTTTCTCAAGAAACTAAACAAACAACAACAACAACAACAAACTAACAACAACAACAACAACAAAAACAAATCTGAATACAGGTTCTTTAGAACTTGTTAGCACTGGGGCCTAGATAGATAACTCAGCAGTGTTTGCATCTCTTGCAGAGTACCAGGGTTCAGTACACACATAACATTGAACAATAGTCTATAATTCTTGTTCCAAAGGATCTGATGGCCTCATCTGGCCTCTGCAGGCACCAAGCAAGCACATAGTAAACATATATACATGCAGGCAAACATTCATACACATGAGATAAAATAATAAAATCTTTTTATAAAAAATGTTAGCATTTCTTTCAGAATAAGATCTTAACACAAGGAGCTCCTGAGGAGCATTCTTGAGAATATTGAGATGGGCCCCAGGTAGTGTTGGGGCATTTCTAAGATCATCTTTCTTCCCTCTTGGTATAGTTCTTTAACTTCTCTGACTACATCTGTGAAGCAGTGGGCCTAAGGAAGAGACTTCTCTATATGTTCTTCATTCAGCCTGTCAGTTCACCAACTCTGCTGTGGAAGCTGTCAAAGGCAAAGCAATCATGTCAGACCCTGTAATACAGTTACAGCATCATGAACAAAGGAGGCCTCGTGCATATTTACTTAATGAAGAATTCCATAACAGTGCATGCAGCCAAACGCACAGTCTTGAGGTTAGAGCCACATATCTAAGGACACCCTATCCAAAAAAACGGATAGTCTTAGCTGCGACCTTTCAAGTCATCTCAACCAACAGTTTGAATTTGTTTCCTAGCAATAAGCAGTGTACACATCATCACCAAGAGTCCTTATAACCAACGAATGTTTATTTAAAAAATAGAATCACATTTTGCTTTCAAACTCCCCTTTCCCTCAAATTCCTTGGATGTGCCCATGATCCACCATCGCATTCCATATCCCATATTGCGATACCCTATCATACAATGCCATGGAGACATTTTTAAGAGGTTCACTATATGTTGTCATTTTAGTTTGATATCATATAGCCGTCTCTGTTTAGAAACTAGAGGAGAAGCAAATAGAAGGGGAGATGTGGTATGTTTCTAAATTAGGTCATTACAAGTCAAAGGAAACAAAAAGAGACTTAGACAATAAACTTGGTGAAGATGCTCCTCTATAACTTTATTTCCAAACGCAAGGAAGATTGGGTGTCCAGGTACGTTGGCTCTGTACTCTCACGCTAACTACAGAATGAATGGTTCCCTTTTACAAATAAAACTGAAGAGAGGTCATATGATTGGCAAATTTACCCACAGTCCACTGACCATTCTAAATAAATGTTAAGCCATTTTCCCATGTAACCTAATGTCAATGCAGAGATTCAACCAGCCTCAGAGGAGGAACGTCCCAGCCGCTCAGCTTTTCCAAACATTCTTCCAACCCCAAGCCAAACCCCTCTGCCGCCTCCCATGAGACACTGAGACCCACCAGTCCTGCCCCATGAGTGGCAACACAGTTGGTGCTCTCAGAAGAAACTGGGCATTATTGGTCCAGATCTATTTAAATATCCCTGCTTCAATCTAGAAAGTAACCGCGAACTGATCCCATCTGCTTTCTGAGCCTCAGCTGCATTTTGGGACAACGAGGTTGAATGTATGACCCTAAAAGTTGTTTCTACCTTTATTCTTCTCTGTGACTTTCATTTGTTATTGTCTTTACATGAGAATGTCAGTGGGAATTCTTGGCACTCAGTGGGGACGTGGTGAACCAAAGCTTGGTACTGGCTGTGCTGACAAGAAGAGAGAAGGCGGAGGGAGGGAGGAAGGAAAGAAGGAAGGAAGCCCTTTAACTAAAGCTTTAACTAACATGGGTCCCAGGTACTGGGCTCAGAACTCAGCAGCTGGTGGTATACAAAACCAGTTTCTAGTCCCAACCATCAAACAGGGAACTCATCTCAGCACAGAGCAACTATCAGGAGGAAGTGAGAAGGTGGAGGGTAGAACCCATCTGATCTCCCATCACCTCCACCAACCTCTGACCCCATCTCTTAACCATATTAGAAAGACTTGGGTTAAATATTTCTTCTTTTTATTTTATTGGATTCTATGAATCATCCCTCTGTAGCATGTAGTTTTTAAAAAAATCACATTACCACCCCCGGGGCCACAGCCTTGCTACCAACCCCTCCCAGCTCCATTTTGTCCCACCAGGCTTAGCTCTGGAATCAGCAATCAGCGTCCACCAGCCATAACCCAGCTTCCTTTTCTACCCGCCTTCGCTCCGGGAGGGATTGCATTACCAGCCCATTCCCAAGACCCTTGAATCTACGGACAAAAGACACACGGGCAGCCCTGTTACTTTACAACTTGCCCACTAGGCACAATTGCTGGGCACAAATATCTCCTGCCTGGAAATGCATGCCCTTACCAATTTATTATCTCCATCTCTCCTTCACATCCTTGGCCACCTACCCATAGCAGAAGCCTCAGGCCCTAGCCCTCCTGAGGCCTTACCTGTTTGCTGTGTCCTTTTTCCTCCAAAACATGGCAGAAAAGCCCCCTTTTCTCTTTCACTACCTTCGGCCCAGCAATTGACTCCCGCCTTCTTTATTGACAAATCAAGAACCAATTGGGGAGCTAGAGCTTAGTGTCAGAGCCTACCCTTACATTCCTCCTAACTCTAAAACTAATCATTTTCCTTATATAATATTCTGAAGGTCAGGAACAACTCTTCCATACCTTATCTCATTTGGTCCTCACCAGTTCTCACCTGACCTAGGCTATTCCAGCACATGTGAAACAGCCTCATATCAACTACAGCTATGCAAAAGCTAAGACGCCAGATTAGTTTCTCATCATTCACTGTAAATCATTTAAACTCAGACAGCATGAATGTAGAATCAGGATTTTTCCCTCCTCTAAATTGATCTCAAAACATATTCCCTCATCAAAAAACATATCTTAAAATAAAGCAAGACTTGCAAGTATGGGGGTACCCGTTCCCAGGCAGTCCCAGCACTTGGAATGTAAAGATGGAAGGTTCACTGTAATTTTTAGGTCAGGCCAGTCTACAAAGTGAGTTCCTCAACATCCAAGGCTGCAGAGGAAGCCTCTGCCCACCCACTGCAGAGAGAGAGACAGAGAGACAGAGAGAGAAAGACAGAGACAGAGACACGTGGGGGGGGAGAGATCTTTATTCTTTACTAAAAAAAGGCAGCAAACAAAACAATGAGATGTTTGGAAGGCAAACATGCCTTTGCTGTAACAGAGAGTTTACCCATAACAAAGCCAAAAGATTTGAGAGGCACTCCCTTGCTGACTTCATCTATGGGCACTGTCGGCTTCCAAATGTTGTCATTGAACATGATATGCATATTTGTCTTTTATTAATCATTTTGACAGTCAAACAAATGCCAACATTTCACCAAGGACACAGCAAAATTTCAAAACACAGATGTAATTGTAATTGATATAATGTCCTATATCGACCCTGATCTTATTAGCAGAAGATTAAGCCTGATTAATCACTGGGATCCAAATGAGTGATTTTCTATTGTCATTGACCTAACCTGAATTATGGAGGAGCCAGAAAGGACCTCTGCTTCTGCCTCTGCCTCTGCTTCTGCCTCTGCCTCTGCCTCTGCCTCTGCCTCTGCCTTTGTCCTGACTTGTCCCCACACATACTGTGGTTCTTGGACATACAACACACACACACACACACACACACACACACACACACACACACACACAAAAAAAAAAAAAAAAAAAAAAAACAGCCCTCAAAGACAACTCAGATGAGTTTATTCATATACTCAACAAAAATTGTACTAGGAAGCACACATTAGGAATTTTTGCATTTAAAAATTTAGAGAAGATCCCCAACTTCAAGAAGCTTAAAATCTAATGAAAACAGGGGGTGCTCTCATGTTCAGAGTCCTCTTTAAGGTCCTTTACTCAGTCTCAGACCATGAACTCTGACTTGGTTTCCTGAACTCCCCAAGCAGACTGACCCACCTGCTCTATGAGGGTAATGACATGAGCTAGGTCAATGAGCTCACTCTAATGCAGCTCTTTCAGGACAAGCTGACCTCTTTGTCCTATTTAGAGCCACCTACCTGCTGAACCTCCTGACCCTGTTCACCTTCCTCCCATACCCTCAACTCCCTCTTCTCATGTCCTTCTTCCTTTGGCCCAAAGAGCATCTCTCTCACACACACACGGGGAGAGGGGCACAGACAACTAGGTTGTCACACAGGGCAATAGAATAGTGGTGCTGAAATGAGAACATGGAGTTTATATGGTATTTTAACTGCCATAGTATATTCAAATTTAAAAAGGGTTTTAAGTTTTGGTAACATCACATCTTTTATAAGTCATATATACTATTGAGAAAGAGAAAGTCACTAAACAGCATTGTAGGCACAAAAAAAAAAAAAAAAGAATGATAGTGCTGTCAGACAACTGAGCTGAACAGAAGAGTAAGAACTCAAGTATTAAAAAAACTCGAGAATAGAAAAGAAAGGCCTGATCCTGGGATAGTACAGTCTATACTGAGGCCAAAAGAAAGTGCAACTGCACAAAGAAGTGCAGAGGGGGTGGGGATACTCATTTTGAAAGTCTGAATAAAATGACACGTGCCTTGAAATCTTTTTTATAACTCTGCCCTTTTCCTAATAAGATTCAAAAGCAATTTATGCCATCCAGAAACTTAATGCACGTATTTGCTGATTCAGTGAACATCAGGATAATGGCCCTAGTCATTTTCATCATTGCCCTAAATATCAAGTTCTCCATCCACAATCCATCAACCAGTCAATCAAATTCTACATTTAACAAATATCTTTTTTGTGTCTAACTCTCGCTCCTGTCATCACCACTCTTGTTACAATCTTCCTCCTCCTATGTGTTGCATGAATCACAGGATCTGAAATACCACATCTTAGAAACAAATACCACATCAAGCTCCAGTGAATGCATCACCCAGTGTCAGGTGCAACAAGAAACAGATCCTCCCACAGCCTGGAGAGTCTGTTGAGAGATAAGAGATTAATGTCAAAATAAATAAATAAAACCAAGTTCCAACATAATCCTGTAGTACAAAAAAAAAAAAAAAAAAAAAAAAAAAATACTGTTTTATAGTATCAGTTAATGGCCAAACAAGGGACAGAAAACTTTACAAGTTAATGTAGCTCCATTGGAGAGGTAAGAAATCCTTGTGGTTTGAAATGGGATTAAAAGAAAAGAAAAAAAGGGTGAGTCTTGGAAAATGGATAATTTTCAGTAGATGACTAAGTAGAGGAAGATGGGCTGTTCCTATGGCATGACCCAGGTGAGGAAGCAGGGACCAGCTACTGAATGTGAGCAAATGCGTTTGGTAAAGATCTCATTCTGAGGAGTTATGGGGAGGAAGGAGCTGGGGTTGCAGAGAGGTATATACAGGAGATCTTAGAAAATAAGGCCCAGGAATTTGCGTTATAGGCAACGACCACATTGCAGAGTTTGGGATATTGGAGAAGCACATGTACCACAGTAACTAAAAGCTGTATTCCTCCATGCCTGTACTACTGATAAGGACAGGAAAAAAAAATGGTGCATTGTCTTCTGTCATTACTTCAGTGAGTCTCTATCCTGTACTTTAAGGGGAAGGAATAAGTGAAACATTTGTAATTCAACTTTCATTAATTGAGGTGGATTTCATTACTTCATATGGCTTTAGGGGAGAGTTTAGAGACCAAAATATTGGTGAGCTAGAGCATATAGACTGCAAGTTATTCAGAATATCAAAAATATTAGGAGTAAAAATTAATCTTGACATTGAGAACTGAACCAAATATACAAGTATCCACAAAGTGCCTTATACTTTCCAGTGTTGTTTTTTATTTAGTTTTGTTAATATAAGAAGGTAATGCAACATCTGGGCAGCACTCTGAAAGCTCAGCAAAAATAAACAGAATTCCCTTAGTGTTTTCCCTGTCATCTGTGATAGCAATCACATCTGACCTCATGCCATGCTTCAGAATATAACTCCTGACTAGGCAAGTTCTACCTAGGTGAGGCTGATATTTTGAACGTGCTTTTCTGATCCACACAGGAGTCAGAAATCTCACCAGTTCCTAGTCTGGAAAAGAGTTCAGACCATTTTAATAAAAAACAAGTCAATGTATGATAGCCCCAGCACAAAATTCAGCATCCATGATCATAGTATGTGCAAGGACTCAGGCAGTCTCCTAAAGAGCAGTGAGGAGGCAGGCAATAGGGACTAGAATTAGGAAGTATTTACAGAATTTCTTAGAGACAAAAAAGAAAGCAATTGACCTTTCTTGACAAGTCTGATTAACCCACAAACAGGGCTTCCCCAAGACAACATAAATCTAAACTTCTGTCCAGAATAAAATCTCCGCATTAAGCACTTTCCATTCCAAATAGCCCTCAACTCAGAATCCAACTGCAGAGAACAGGGGATCTTAGCTGGAGCTACTGTCAGACTTCAAGGTATGCCTACTCCTGGAATTGTATTTCCAAATGTAGATCTCATGCACACTTATCACCTCATTAGGGAGCTGCTTCTTGATGACAATCTCATCCTGAATGTCTACCATATAAAGCCATGTTTTCCCACTGTATGCAATGATAGACCACGTGCTTTCCCTTCCAGGCACTTTTCCCAATGTGTAACAATATGATTACTCGTCAGACATGTAATTCCTGACTCCCACAAGACTGCTGATTCCCTGAGGAGGAGACTGCACCTGTGTTACCTCTGACACAGGCATTGACTTTACATGATATTCAAAAGTG
The DNA here is from genome assembly GCA_028551405.1 of Uromys caudimaculatus. Taxonomy (NCBI): domain Eukaryota; kingdom Metazoa; phylum Chordata; class Mammalia; order Rodentia; family Muridae; genus Uromys; species Uromys caudimaculatus. The sequence continues at coordinate 93,642,024 of CM052700.1, forward strand.
TTAACTGAATCAATTCTCAACTGATTTTAGCCTATAGATCATTCTGTATGAACATGCTTTTCTATTTTATAGAATCTTTATCAGTGCTTTGTGCCTTTAATCCCAGCACTCTAGAGGCAGAGGCAGGTAGATCTCTGAACTCAAGGGTAACCATAGCTTTCAAGTGAATTCCAAGCAAGCCAGGGCTACATAGTAAGACTCTGAAAAAAAAAAAAAAAGGAGAGAAAAGAAAAGAAAGAAGGAAGGAAGAAAACTCTTTACCTATGAAGTGTGGTATTTGTTGCTGGTGAGATGAAGGCTGTAAAAAGACATTAACAACACCAAAAATATGAATATCATAGACATGGAAGGACAGTGGATATGGCAATCCTGGTTCAGAATCCACCCAAACATCTGGATCTCATTGATACAATCTGATTTCAGAAAAAGGTTTGAAGAAATAGCCATATTTGGAAGCTCTTGATTTTCTTACAATTTTCTCTTTTTCCCTTCAAAAAAATAAAATCTCTCTTAGATCTTTTATTTTGCCTCCATTGGCTGCCATTAAAATACTACTTGGGTGAGATTTTTCGATTAGAATCACACACACACAAATAGCCGCCTAGTGAATTCCAAGCATGCTACAGTATCCGAATCCCTTTCCAGCAGTGCCCTACCTGCCATAAGAGCTTTCCTCACCTCTCACACACAGTGGTCTCCTGTTTGACAAGGAGATAAATGGAAAACTTGGGACAAAGATCAGAGTTAGAGAAAGTCTTTGCTCATGACCAGAAAATGTCCTCACCATACTCTGCCTTCCTTATATCAACAGATACAGAAAATAATAATACTAACAGCATTAATTATGAGTTATTATAACTATTTTTAAATTATGATGAGTACTACTTATGTGTCATGTGTACATTGTGCACACATTACAACTATTAGAAAGTAGCCACCCCATTTCACATACCAGAAAACTGAGACACAGAGGATTAATTATACTTAGGATTATGCATTTCCAGTAACATCGAAGCTCTGCATTTTTGTTTTGTTTTATCTTGTTTGTTTTGCTTTTTTGAGACAGAGTTTCTCTATGTAGTCCCAGCTGTACTGAAACTCGATCTGTAGACAAGGCTGACCTCAAGTTCGTATCCACCTGTCTCTGCTTGCCAAGTGCTGGGATTAAAGGTGTGGGCCACCAAGCTCAAAGACCTTCATTTTTAAAAGTTAAAACACTCACTATTATGTATGTAATTTCCTATGAATCATCATTCCTCCAACTGAGTTTTTAAGTTATAACTAAAATCAAGAGAAAAATTAAACCCTAGGATTTAGGGAGTGTTTTACTGCTCCCTACTGTGCCAAAGGGAGATCTAATTTCTCCACAAGAAGATCTCCAGCAATCAAAAGAAAAAGGTCAAAGACCAAATCAAAATCAAAACAAAACAAAAATGTTTCAAAACATGTAAGATAGTGACAATTCCACCATAATGAGTCATATAAAGGATAAACATATAATACATAGGTTAAAAAAACCTAGCAGGTTGATCCAAAAAAAAAGTGTAAAAATATGCTGCTTGCTCATGAGAAAATAAGATGTTGCAAATGTAGAGAGGACAATTTTAGCAAAAACAGACAATTGCATGCCATTTGACTAAGTACATTTATAGAATGTGAACACATACAAGATTACAAGGTATGTGCATGTGCACATTTCTTGTGAAATAAATATGTGATACATGCACATGAGCATGCAAGCGCACACACTCATGTGTTTACATACAAAAGCCAGAGCAAAACATTGTGTGTCTTCCTGTTTCACCTATTCAGCCTTGAGACAGGATCTCTCACTAAGCCAGAAGCTCTCCCTTTTGCCTAGGTTAGCTTACCAGCAGTCTTTTAGGATCTATTAACCTCCTCTCCCCAGTGCCATGGTTATAAACATGCAGGGCCGTAGCCAGCTTTGTATGGCATTGCTGAGAATTCAAGCTTAGGTCCTCACGCTTGCTGAGTGAGCTCTCTTACTTGATGACCTAGATCCTCAGTCCCTACATTATCATAATACCAAAAGGTAAGAAATAACTTGGATAACCACATTCATGTAATTAATCATGCTCCATTATACTAAAGAAGAAGGAGGAGGAGGAGGAGGAGGAGGAGGAGGAGGAGGAGGAGGAGGAGGAGGAGGAGGAGGAGGAGGAGGGAGAAGAGGAAGAGGAAGAAGAAAAAGAAGCGGCTCAATGTGTGACCACTCAAGCAGACCTCTGAGATACATTGTGAAATGGAGAGAACAAAAAACTGAGCAACACACATATTGTGCAACCATTTGCATAGAAAAACACAGACACAGCATAGTTAACAACACATTTGGTTAGGAGTGTAGAATTGCTGGTTTGTAACTCAATGGACTGGTTCTTGGGGCAGGTATTAAATACAGAATGAAATATTTCTAGAAGCACAAACATAAAACTGATAAAAAAAAAAAAAGTGCCCTCAAAGAGGATAGATAGAAGGGAGATTTTCCATATACTCATCAATACAGTTTGAGTTTTTATCATTTCAATGTATTATGTATGAGAAATGTTTAAATGTAATATGTAGAGCCACTTTCTCTAACCCCAAGGTCCACAAGCTCATGTTCACTTAGCTACATATACCCTAGCCAACAGGGCAACTACTTTTACTCTCAGGGGAGAGTGCAATCTCTACCAGAAATCCAGCTGTAAAGTGGTCTCTGAAATTTACAAGTTGATGCCTTTTAGCAAAAGTTCCTTTTCCCTATAATGTCAGAGGGAAAGATCTGCAGAAAGGCTACAAGAGGGTATAAGAGGCTACAGGAGTCAGAGAGGCCCTACTGAAGGCAAGAGCAACGAGCTGCCATGGACTACTGAGAGCTTTTTGTTCTGTCTTACAAACACCCAAACCTAATCACATTTCCTTTCCAAAATTACCTTCAAAACATTTGTATAATTCTTGGAGCAAGTTACTTTTTAAAATCAGTACTTAGAACAACTAATACTGTGATTTTTCTTTTTAAAAATGGAATTTGTATATAAAATAAGTGAGATTCATTTTCTTTATATATAAGTGAGATTCTTAAGCCTTTTTTCAGTGCAGAAGCAGCTTTGTGGCATGTGTGTGAAGGAGGTAAAAAAGGTTTCAAAAGACAGGAAATGAGAATTGGTATTTATTTATTTATTTAGGAATAATGAGCAAGGGAAGCTGCAGAGAGGAGAAAATTAAAGGCAGGAAAAGGGAAATACTGTTGAGAAATGAAACAGAGTAGCATCAAGATTTTTCCCAGTAATCTTCCCAAAACTAAAGCCAAGGTTTCCAAATTTGGCAAGAGACAAATAATCTCCATACAATGAAGCCTGGTCAGGACTCCTTGCCCCAGCCACTGCATCCTCAGCTACCTATCCTTTGGGGTTCTCATACTGAGTCCTACTCTGTCTCAAGGACACTTGCTTCCCACCCATGTACATCCCAACACAGCAGTCACACAAACTTCTTTTACCTCCCCAGTAGCCAGCCAAGATGAGATGATCCAATTGATAAAGACTGTTCCCTAAAGAATTAATCAGTAACAAAAGGATAACAGACGTGAAAGGAACAGGACATACTGTACTTTGCACTTCAGATCAATACTGGTCCAGGATTCAGAATCTCCATTTTTATAATATCCCAAGGTAAGGAAGAACACTCAGAATCCCTGTATTTTCTTCTCCTCTTTCCCAAGGAGGAACCCCACAGTATGACCCCATGTCTGCCTACAAAGACATTTCCACATAGATGAGCTCACTTCCAAGGGAAGTTACCCTCACCCGAGTCTCTTCAAAGGGTCTAGATGAAGAGACCAAGCCTTCTAGGTCACCCAGAATCCCCTGGCCAACAGGAGTAGCTGCCGGAAGGGGCCTCGGAACCTGAGATTATTGGTGATGAGGATAAGTGGATGTACAGACATGGACAAGTAAAGCATAATTTGCCAGGGCCAATACCACATGTTATCTGAGGAGATAACGACTGTAGCGTCAATGACCATGGACACAAAGGACAGCGCATAAAGAACCAGGAATGAGACGAGTGACTTCAGGGCTCTGCTGTGAGTCTGGGCGTTGGGGTCTTGCAAGCTGTGGGCATTGTTCTGCATTCTTTGCGAATGCCTTCTGAGAGAATTGATCAACAGCAAAATTGAGACCAGAAAAAGAGAGCAAGGAATTGACAATGTGACAAGTTTTAGAGGCATGAAATAGTCTATTTCCAGCTTTCTGTTCCACTCCTTAAAGGTTGTGTTCCCAGAAAACGTTCTCCTTAAAAATGCCTGATATATAGTGTGGTTTCCCCAAAAGAACAGCAGAGTTACGATGAAGGATACCAGGATAGAGCCCAGTAGGAGCCAGGGCACCAATGCCGGGAATCTCCACTTCAACCACAGGAAGGCAGGATGGGAGAAGTTAGCAATCTTGATACAGAACAGGACGCTGAGCCAGGTGCCAAACCAAAAACTGGCTGAGTTCAAGACGTCCCAGTGAAAACTAATGAGCTGCCGGGCAAGGCTTCTCGAGTACTCAACCAGGTAGAGGAAGTAGTAGAAACTGTTCACCAGCCCAACACACTGCTGGCAGAACCGGGAGATGCCCAAACTGAAGAGGATCATGTCCGAGGGGAGCAGCCTACCGCGCTGTAGCCATTCCCTGCTTAGCATCAGCACAATGAAACTGTTGGCCAGGATCCCCAGGAAACAGAGCAGAACAAAGATCAACATGAAGAAAACCGAAAGTGTTGGTAGCATTTCAGCCCCTCCTCCAGTCACCACTGGTTCCCTTGGTTCATGGCCTCCTCCCTGCCCCTACTCACAGTCCCTCACACTCCCTTCTGGAGACGGGAGATAAATGGTTGGATTCTGCATGTGAGCCAGAACTTCAGTGTGAAAGATGCTCAGGTAGTAGATAAAAGGTGTGCTTTTGGCTCAGATATGATGCAAATATTTCCTGGGCTCGGATACTATGGGGCACCAGCTGTTCATGATTTGCCTTCTCTGATTTTGCCTACATGGTGCTGTGTTTGCAATAACATCAGGGGGGAAGGTTTTTTAGTCTTGGTAACTGAGTTCCATTATTCTTATCCCATCATTAGACTAAATGACCACTTGTCTCTTCCTATTAGGTGTAGGCAGGCAGGTAGGTAGGTGGGTAAGTAGGTAGGTAGGTAGGTAGGTAGGTAGGTAGGTAGGTAGGTAGGTAGGTACATATGTACATACATAGGTGCGTAGATATCTGGCACAAGGAGATACCTAGGAAAAGTCATGACACTAAAGAAGTCTATCTTAGCTGAGTTTCCCTGCCATACATCTACCCTCACAGTGAATAGCCACTCCTTCTAAGTTAGTACCCAGGTCTACCTTTCTACCCAAATCTCTACTTAAATCCCCTATGGCTTCTATGGAATAAGTAATTTATAACCATCTGAACTGCTCTTTTTTCCAGAGAAAGAACGTATTTCCCTGTGGTTGTAAGGACTGAGTGCCTAGGTTTCTTACTGGATATTTGTTGGAACACACTTAGTCATCAGAGGCTGTCCTCAAATTTGCCACGTAGCCATATTTAAATATGGCCACTGACTTACTTCATTAGACCAGCAGAGGGAGGTATGCACAAGATAGAAACAACACAATCCTACAATTGTCAACCTATCCTTCTTTGCCTGTGTTATTGACTAGAAACACATAGCACTGTTACAGGATACACAACATGTTGGACTCCTTTGACTAGAATCAAGTCACAGCTCTTATCAACTTGAAAAGTGGGACATCACAAAGTCACAAAAGCCTGGTTTGGTATTTATGAAGATCACCTTAGATTTGTCTACCAGAAAGACACATGAGAGCCCCATGTCTATTGGCACAAACATCATTAAAGGGACCTCTACCAGACCAGGTTGAAAAGTAAAACCATTTTAACAGGTCTGTCATCTCAGAGAGTTACTTTTCCAATTACTTTTATGTGTGACAAGGACACATAAGATCTACTTTTTCAGCAAGTTGCAAGTGTATCCTCTGGTATGACTAGCTGCTGCCACCCAGCTGTACATTCAGTCTCCGGGACTGAGTTGTTAACACAGCTGAATTTTTCTACTCCACGGCCAACATCTTTCCACTCATCTGCTTATCATAGATCCCTGGCAACATCTCTGTGGTTTTGACTTATTTTGGTTATTTTAGGTCTCACAAGTGAAGCCCTTCAGTGTTTTTCTTTCTATGTCTAGAGTTCTTTGTTTAGCTTAATGTTTTCTATAACATTTGTGTTGTTTCACATAGTGGTATGTCATTATTTAAGGCTAAATAATATTTTATAGTGGTTATATATCGTGGTTTCTTCACTCATTTACATATTAATACTTTCTTAGGTTGCTTCTTTGTCTTGGCTACTGTAGCTGATATTGTAATGGACATGAAAATATTGGTATCTCTGATTTATGATTTCACCTCCTTTGGATATTTGCTGTTCTGGTTTGAATGTGCTTGGTCCACACCAAAACTCATGCTGAACGTTGGTTCCAGTGTGGCCATATTAAAAGGTGCTGAGAACTTTCAGAGGTGAGAGTTCATTAAGAGAGTTTTTTTTTCCATTGACATTCTCTCTCTTGTAGGACTGGATTGGTTTCCTTGAACAACTAAAGTGATGGCAGTGTCTCCCTGGCCTTTTGATGTGGGACTGTCTTCTGCATACACCCACTTACCTCACATGACACCTTCCTTCACCAGAAGCTCAGCAAACACCAGTGCCATAATCCTAAGCTTCTAAACTCTGAGTAAGAATAAACCATTCTCTTTAGAAATTACCCAACCTAAGGTATTTTGTTAGAGTGACAGAAAGGAAACTAAGACATAACATACATCCAGGAATGGGACTGTTGAATAATAAATTAATTGTTTTCTCTCTCTCTCTCTCTCTCTCTCTCTCTCTCTCTCTCTCTCTCTCTCTCTCTCATAAACATCTACATTATTTCCCAAACTGTCCATACCAATTTACATTTCAACCAGTGCATACAGGAACTTGTTTTCTCTGCCTCCTCCCCAGCATTTATCTTCTCTTGTTAAGCACTAACAGGCGTGAGGTAATGCTTCTTCATGGTTTGGATTTGCATTTCTCTCAAGTTGATGGTGCTGAGTGCATTTCATACCTTTCTCGCCTGTTTGTATGCCACTTTTGAAACCTATTGTCCTCTCAGATCCTTTGCTCACGTGTAAGTCAGGTTGTTTGAGGATGATTTTGCTATTGAGCTGTGGGATTCCTTACAATTTCCTTCTTTCTTAGTGAAGAAACCATTCTTCCCATATTACCTATCCTTGGCACCCAAGTCCAAGTTCAGTTGCCTGCGAGTGTGTAAAGCTGAGTCTGAGCTCTCTGTTGTGTCCCATTGGTCTGCATGTCTGGTTTTATCACAGTACCACGTTGTTTGCATTCTTTTGGGTTGGTTACTGGAAATTTACTGTGGTCCTTCTGTTTTGTGTATCTTTGATCTTCCTTGTCCCATATAACCTTGTGTGTAATGTTTGTATGCCTGAAGAAATAATTATCTTTACCACTGCTTGCTTCCTTTGCTGTACATGGGCTTTTTAGTCTCATATAACCTTCTTTCTCTATTTTAATGTTCCTTCTCTGTATTTTCTATGTGATATCACAAAGCCAGTGCCCAAAACAATGTCAGGAAGTGTTCACTTGTCTTTACTTCTTATAGTTTTATCATTTAAGATATTAAGCTTGAGTGTTTAACCTATTTTAAGCAAATTTGTGTATCATGTAATATAAGGGTCTGGCTTCACTTTTCTACCTATGGATATCTAGTTTCCCCCACTTTCCCCAGCATCATTTATTGAGGAAACCATCTTTTCCCCACTGACTATTATTGGCATTCTAGTTAAAATTCAGTTGACTACACATGTGTAAACTTGTGTTTGATCTCTCTGCTGTGTCTCATTATCTATATGTCTGGTTTTCAGTACCATATTTTATACATTCCGTTGGAATGATTACTGAAAATTTATTATGCTTCTTTTAATGTTGTATTTTCTTTATATTTTTATGTTCATATAACCTTGGGTGTGAATGTTGCATAATCAAAGATTCAATTATTTTTCACAGATTCTACAAACTTGAGTTTCAAAGAAACCAAACAAAAATGAACAATGAAAAACCAAGCCAGACACAGTGACTAATACCTGATATCCCAGGACTTTAGAGGTAGAGACATGAGGATTAGAATTTCATAATCACCCACAGCTATACACTAAGTTCTAAGTCAACTTGAGCTACACGAGACTCTGTGTCAAAAACAAAAACAAAATTTTAAGATATGAGCAGGTATGAAGTCACAGGCTAGATGGGACATTACCATCTAGTTACAGGGAGGACAATGTTGGCTCCAGCTCCAGATGATATAATGCCTTTAGCCCCAGGGCAGAGGGACCACAGAATTCTGGGCACCTCCATCAGCTAAGATTGGGGTTGGTGAAAACTGCAGGAAACCTCAGTGGAAAGAGCTCCAGGCATCTCTGATGGTTAAAGGCTGCTAAAATAAGCAAAAAAGGCCATGAAGGAACTACTCTCCACTTTCCACTAGTACTGGCAGCCTTTCTTCTGCCTTGAGCTGTCATGGTCACCGGCAAAGGTTACACACATTAAATGTTCTCTATCCCTTTCTGTGTAGCCATCCTAGCTTTTTACCTCTGGTGCAAAGCTGAAGCTTATATTCTGGAGCTCTCCCAGAATAGCTGTTATCAGTAGGAAGTTACTACTGTTTTGTGAGAAGACATGGATTATGACCCTTAGTCTGCCATCTTGTTCCAAAAATATTTTCTGAAGAAAACCATATTCAAGTTAATTTATATCAAGAGATTTTTGGTTTAATACTTCAAATGTGTTTTAATCTGTCTGTGGCTGCTTTTTTAGCATTCAAATATTCTTTGGAATAGAATTTTATTATCAAAGAGTCATCTTAGAAAATGAGCCCAACTAATAATCTGAAAATTGTTATCCTCACAGCAAAATATCACTTGTGCACATCTGTATGCTTTGAGCATCTCTAGATTACTTAAAATGCCTAGTTCAATGTAAATATTGTGTCAGCAAAGTGCTAGATTTTTTTTAGGTAATAATGACAAGAAAAAAGTATTTATATGTTCATTACAGACACAGTTTTTGTTGTGTTTTACAGTTGCTATTGGTCAAATCCATCAATGAACAACCTAGAGCCATAGATCATACTACCACTGTTGAAAATTAGTAATCTACAATAAAACAAGCAATTCCACTGAAGTCATCTGGATATGCATTCTTATTTATAACATGTTTCTTATATTGCTTTTCATATATTTGTTTATCTACTAAATGAAATATTTATAGATGATGTGATTCGGGGACCTCAACCTAGAACCATGCGTACGCTAGGAAAGCATTCTAGTACTAAGCTATATCCTTCACACTCACACAATATTTATAAGCACTTTTATTTGCTGCCACAATTCTGGTCCCTGAGCCTATAACAGTTAACCAGCCAAGTAGATCTTAGCTTTTATACAAAATGAAGTCCTATAGAACATTAGTGACAATAAGCAAACAATGAATATTTATTAGTTCATTGAAGAAAATAAAAAAAAATGTTTCTGGAGATTTCTGGAGAGTGAAAGTTACTCTTCGGACTTACAGGATCTAAGGAAAAGGTTAGGAGAAAATTTCTCAAGACAGTATGTATAAGCTGAGAGGCCCAGGAACGCGGAGCCTTGCTCTCTACCAATGTTTTTTCATGTAAACTTATCTAATTGTAACTCTATTCACCCTCTCTTACTATTATTTTAAACTTGGTTCCAAGAGAGAATATGAGCCAAAGCAAAATGCATTCTTTTCATTCTGATCACTAGAGTATCACCTCAAGTAAAAAACAGCCTTGGAGCCAACCATCCCAATATTTAAATACTAGATAACAAGGTAGCAGCAGCTTCACCTCCTCTGAGATGGACTGATGCTGACAGACAATAAAGAAAGAACAAGAAGTACCAACTGGCACCAGTACCAAGAATCTGACTCTGTGCTTCCAGGCCTGGAAAATTATTTATATAGCTTTCTCCTTCCTGGGTTTCTTTGACATATCTGGAGATCTCCTGCTGGACCTTTCTGCATGTGGATAGCCAGTTTCCTCAGCATAATTTATTCAGGAAATTGTTATGTCCACATTGGGTATCCTTGACTACAAGGAATGAGCCCTCCCACATCAATCATTAAGAAAATGCACTATAGATTTGCCCACAAGCCAATCTTATGTTCAATTCAGTTGAATATATATGTGTAAACTTATATCTGTGTTCTCCAAAATTTAGCCAATTATCCTGTGTCTTATCCTATGTCTTTGCTGTCATAAACATGACCAAAGAAAGCAACTTGGGGAGAAAGTGCTAGATTTGGCTTACAGGTTACAATACATCACTGAGCAAAGTGAGTACAAAAACTCAAGGCAGAAACTGAAGCAGAGACCATGGAGAAGAGCTGCTTACTGGCTTGCTTGTTATAGCTTGCTCAGTCTGCTTTCTTATACTATTCAGGACCACTTACCGAGAGTGGCATCAGTCTCCATAGGATGGGCCCACCCACATCAATCATTAATTGAGAAACTGCACTGAGAGCTTGACTGTAGGCCAATGTTATGGACTCATTTTCTCAGTTGAAGTTCCTTCTTCACAGATAACCCTAGCTTGTGTAAACAAAAATTAACCAGCACACCCTCTATGTCCTTCTGACATTTGTTATGACTCCCAAAAGAAGGCATAACACATTAAGCTCTGTTGATATCCTGATGGAAGCTCCTGATCCCCACAAGTTTTGAAGTGAAAGAAAAGAATTCCTTGACTCTCTCTGTAAACTACAAGATGAAACTCAGTAGAGTTTCATTAATTATTTAATCTATACAAAATATTCTCTCCATAACCATCTCAGCATTTCAGGTTTGTTTGTTTGTTTGATTAAAGGGCTTCAGAAGTGTGTGGATAAGTTTTTGTGCATGTACTTTGAAAGTATGAAAAGGCCAAACTGGAGGAAATCTCATGAAATCAAGTATTTTCTCATCATAGAAATATCAGTGTTTAGTATCATGTAACTAAAAAGCAGCATCAATAAGTTTATGTTGGTCCTGGGAAGGAATTTGGATAGTATTTTAGTATAACTGAAATTCATTTGAGGGTTTAAAATAAAAAATGACTGATCAAATTTATCTTTTTAAGTGGATGCCCTGGACACTATGTAACTAACAGATCTAGGGTAGGTTAGAGTGGGAAAAAACAGTTAGAAGAACTACCCTGGGCTGTACAGCAGATCAGAGCTTTTCCTTGAGTAGAAACCCAAGAAGAGCAAAGCAATGGGAAGGTGGAGCTGATATAAATTTTCTGATGAATAAGACTAAGAAACAGGAAAAATGTAGCACCAATTCTGAAGTTTTAACTTTAGTCACTGGAGAGACTTTCACAGTCATTTTCTGGGATGAGGAGGAATGGAAGAACATGTCTGTGGGAAGAAATCTGTTTTGGTCGTGTAGCACTTGAGATGCCTGTTAGATATCTAAGTTGAGACATGAGCTAGACAATTGAAATGTAAGTCTGGATCTCAGTAAGCAGCAAAGGCTGGAGTAACAGGTTTGGAAACTCAACACTTACATGGTATTTAAAGCTATTAAACTGGATGAGATCATCTGGGCAAAGAATGCTGGTGGAGACTGTAAGGGGGGCTGGAGTAAGCATTATACCTTCAGCTTTTAGAGGTTGAAAGTCCCAGGATCCAACTGGGCTGAAACCAATGTTGAAGAACTTTCTCCATACTGAGCTTACCCTGAAAACAAAGGAAAGAGGACACAAAAATGTGGGGGTGACAGTACTGGAGTGGAGAATACACCTAAGGATTTTTATGCTAGGTCCCAAGGTGATCTGCACCCAGAGATTATAGGCCATGTTCTCTGGGATGATATCTTGACAGAATATGTGGCTGACATGTCCTAAGGTTTGGGTAGTCCTCAGCTTCCAAACAAGTCAACTTCAATAAAATTATCAATGTTGAGGACAGTGTCTGCCCAGAGCCTTAACCATTGACTGTCTCATCAGAAAAGGCCTGCTCATTAGCCATCTATTCTACAAAATCATTTCAGCACATGCCTTTGAGACAATATATCAAGCATATTGGAGAGAAAAAGAAGCTGACAGTGTAATAAATGATAAAAAATAATAATCACAAATTTATTCTTGTGATTCCTATGTCTCCTCATGCCCTATTTGAACTGCTTTAAATATATTAATATTTTCATTTTCATAAAAACTCAATAAGTTTTTAAAACGGTGCTAAGATGGTTCCAAAAACTCAGAATGGACCATGACTCTAAATGCAAAAAGCACAGCTATAAAGTTCTTAGAAGAATCCATAAGAGCACTTCTTCATGATCTAGATAAAACAAAGTGTTCTTGGATATAACACTGAATTATAAATGTCTAAAGAGAAAAATTAATTGGACTTAATCAAACCTAAAAACGTTTTTGCCATCATAACCTGAACTATAACCACATAATGATAAGAAATATTTACGTCACAAATCTGAGAAGAAATTTGTATCAAAAAATGTAGAGCTTTTAAAATTCAGGAAGAGAAGGAGAAAGAGATGAGATGGAGCAAAAATCAAAATCAGAGAGTATGAAAGGATAAATATGATCAGAATCTATCACATATATTTCCCAAAGAATATATTCATTAATATGTTTGAATAGAAATTTGTCCACAGAAAAGACAGAAAATGACCAATAAACACACAAGTCAGAAGTGGATGTTTTCACTGTTAAAAAGTAAGCATTAATTATTAACTGTAATTCATGTGTGATCATTTTTCTCAAGTCTAGACTTAGCAGTTACACCTTCAGTATCCTAGACTCTTCAAACATCATGGGACCACATTTGTAGGAATGGAGACATTTAATTTTTCAAATAGATCACTGTGAAGCTGTCTATCTTTAATACACACCCAAATCTCTCAGCTCTGAACTTTCCACATCCCACTTTTCTTTCTGTCAACTCTCTCCCCATTCCGTGTGGATTTAAGGATGCACCCCATAGCCATATCACCCTAAATCTACCAGATCTCATCAATATGTTATCATGATGCCCCATCGTCGTTCAGGGATGGGCTATAACATAGACTGTTCAGTAAGTGTGTTTTAAGCCAGGATAGAGGTACTCTATCAATAATGCACAGCTGACCTAAGTCTTTTATACACTGAAAGAAGGACTTTTTTCCTAGTAGAAGAAAAAAGGAAGCCATAAAGTCATGCTCAGTCTAGCCTGTGGTAATTCAAATATGCAACAGTAGCTGTCTGTAAGCGCCATGTGGAAGGAATTAGTGGTTTTTAGGAAGACAAGAACTAGCTGAAATGAAGGTTTCATCTCACTTGCCAGTGGGTAGCCATCAAACAGTGACTCACAATGGAGACTCACAACTCATCAATGGAGAGTGCTGAGAAGAAGGGACTGCTAAGTTCTCAGCCCTAAATATGCCATTTACTTTACCAACTCCAAAGCAAGGGGACATCATGGAAGAAGGTGAAGAAAGACCATAGAGCCAGAGGGTGGGAAGGAATAGTGCAAAATAATCGTCTCTAAATATGATATAGCCACTGTGATCATGAACATATAACAACTATGACCACATGCATAAAATGTGCAAACAGGAGGAGGCTTAGTAGTGTAAAGGAGGGAGTCGACAGGAATGGGAGGGTCATAATGAGGTAATATGATATTGTTACACTATATACAACTTAGAAACTGTCAAAAAATTAAAATCAGTTTTAAAATGAAGTCTTTAATCTTACAGCTGAGAAAATGAATTCTTAGTCATCAGTGAGGCAGGAAGAGGACTTCCAGACTCAGATTAGAATCAAAAGCAAGCCAGGAAGATAAGCAGTGTTTCTGGCCATGCAGAACACAAAGTACTGTCCTACAGAAATATGAGCTAATAAGCGAGCACTGTTCAAACCATGGAGCTTGTCATTTATTTTATAGCAAAAGCAAACAAATTCCATCTCTTTAGCAAGTTCTCTGAAGCCTACAGTGCAGACCATTGACTTGTGTTAATATGACCAGAAAGAGCATATTACTCATCTCTGTGTTAATCTTCAAAATTTAAATAAGAATTTAAGGTAATTTTGCAAATATATTTATCTTGGAAAGGATATTGGCACCAGCATATTTTGACTGGAAAATATCATCCTCCTTTGGATTTTAACGACACTTATGAAATGTGTAAAATGCTAATCAGTTCATCTCCATTGTCACTATTTATTCCCAGAACAGATAATGGGAAAGGAATCAGCACAATCATAGTTGTAAATATGTGGGGTGTGTGTGTGTGTGTGTGTGTGTGTGTGTGTGTGTGTGTGTGTTCAAAGAATATACATGACTTCCTCAAGGTCACTAAGGGAAGATCTTCTAATTAGATTTGGATATTTTTTCTATTATGTATCTTACACTCTGTCCATTATGTCAGAGTCATCAAACCTACTTCACTGTATGTATGTTAGACAGACCAGTCAGATTTTACTGAAATGATACAAAACTATGCAAAATAAAATAGTTATAATAAGATTGCTCAAAGTGACAACCAACTAATATAGTGCTTGAACCTGTCTCGGATAATAAAGCCATCTATAGTAGTGTCAAATAAAAAATAAGTGTTGTCAACCTACCTGAACATATGCTGCTTGGGACATGATGTTACAGGGCAGAAAAGCCAGGGCTGAGTGCACAGGGAGGATTAGCCTACCCATTCTCTTTTGAATTTCTACAACAACCCTCATGTGGTAGGTTCCAACAACAAGCAAAAATGGTTAAGATCTTGCCTGGAATGTGTGCTGCCCTTCTGGGTCCAGTGAAGGGTCAGCAGCACCATGGTGGAACAGTTCAGAAATACCACTGTATTTCATTCTGATTCCATTTAGAGTTTTGTGCTGATGTAAAAATAAAATTCTATTAATGACTGACTTAACCAAATAATTTTACTCCTCAGCACGATATGGGTGCTTTCCTTGTGTTATAGCACACTTCCTGGTATTTGGGTGTCCTGAACTTTGCCATCTGTCAAAACAGATGATATCTCTTGTGGAATGGGAAGAATGATATGCATGTTAGTCATTGCTTGATATTTTTTATGTATCTCACTTATTTTTATATTTCAAACTCTCTTTTCATAGTTAAAGAAAGACCTTCTTGTGGCTGTCACTGCGGACAAGAAGAAAGTCACAGCATGGTTTTCCCAATTTTGTAAAATTATGTTTGTATGTCTGATATATTGGAACTATGTTTTTGTAGAACACACATAGACTCGCACAATTCAAAGTGAGAAGAAGCGTCTAGAAAGAGTAGTCGGTGTTAACTATATTTATCTCTAGGGATCCATAGAGATCTAAATTTCCTTGTTTATTGAAAATAGGTTCTTCTCTAATATAATAAATCTCAACCACATTTTTCCTTTCCTCCACTCCTACCAGCTTCATCATCACCTCCCCTCTGCCCCCAGATCCACTCATCCTCAATTTCCCTTCAGAAAAGAACAGCCTCTGAAAGAGACAAAAACCAAACACAATAAAACAAAGGAAAAGCCCTCACACTGAGGCTGAACAAGGCAACCAAACAGGATAAAAAGAGTTTCAGTGAGTTAAAGGCATCCATGCTCCCATAGTTAGGACTCCCACAAAAAAAAAAAAAAAAAAAAAAAAAAAAAAAAAAGGAAAGAACAAAATTCATACACAGAGGACCTAGTGTAGACTTCTCCAGGCCCATGCTTTCTGCTTCAGTCTGTGAGCCCATGCATACCTTGCTTAGTTGATTTAGTGGACTATGTTTTCCTGGTATCCTTCATCCCCTCTGACTCCTACAATCTTTCCACCTGCTCTTCCACTGGATTCCCTCAGCTCTGAGGGGAGGGACCAATGGAAATCTCCGATTTAGACTCTGTCTGCATAATATCTGGCTGTGGGTCTCCACATCCACTCCCATCTGCTGCCAGAGGAAACTTCTCTGATGATGACTGGACAAGGCACTGATCATATTTGTCTTTCTGGATCTTAATTACCTTACTCAGGATGATTTTTTTTCTAGTTTCATCCATTTACTTGCCAATTTCATGGTGTCATTTTGTAAAACTTTTTACTGATTCTTTGTGAATTTTATGTCATGCACCCCAATCCCCACTCATTTCCCAACTGTACTGGCTGGTTTTGTGTCAACTTGACACAAGCTGGAGTTATCACAGACAAAGGAGTTTCAGTTGAGAAAATGCCTCCATGAGATCCAGCTGTAAGGCATTTTCTCAATTAGTGATCAAGGAGGGAGGGCCCCTTGTGGATGGTACCATCTGTGGGCTGGTCGTCTTGGGCTCTATAAGAAAGTCAGCTGAGCAAGCCAGTAAGTAACATCCTTCCATGGCCTCTGCATCAGCTCCTGCTCCTTGACCTGCTTGAGTTCCAGTCCTGACTTCCTTTAGTGATGAACAGCAATGTGGAAGTGTAAGCTGAATAAACCCTTTCCTCCCCAACTTGCTTCTTGGTCATGATGTTTGTGCAGGAATAGAAACCCTGACTAAGACACCATCCCTTCATATCCACCCTCTGCTCTTGAAACCTCCCCTCAAAAAAGAAAATTAAAAAATTGACATTAAAAGTCTCATTGTGCAAGCTGTAGCGTGTATGTCACAATGTGTCACACAGTGTACCCTTTGCCCACACAGCTTTACTTGCGAATGTTCATTGCAATGACTCATCGGTCTGGTTGGAGGCCTCTGGCTTCTTCAACACTATCAATACTGGATCCTCACTGGGACTCCTCTCAGATATCGTTGTTGCCAAGTGTCATGGAGATCCTGCAGCTTTGGATCTGCAGGACCAGCCCCTTCATGTGCTCCAGCAACTCATAGATGGGGTGGGACAACTTAGAACCCTGCATCTGGGCCTGTGGCATACCTGAATTGGTCAGCCTACCAATTCTCCCACACCCACATCACCAAGGAGAGCTTCCCAGCACTGCCCAGGTTAGCTCACCCAGTGTTCAAAGGGGCAGGGTCTCTCTCCTGCTCTCATGCCCTTAGGCCAGCTCACCTCTCCCTTCACCAGCAGGGTCAGCTCTATTGTGCTGCCCAGGCGAGTTTCGAGCCCACTTCCCTAAGTGCTGCAGCTGTCAAGGTGCCGGGCAAGCCCTGCACAGCCCTCGGGCATCAACACGATCCCAGGTGGCAGCCCGGACCAGGGACATCCTCATGGCCTTTGGTGATAATGGGTCATAGACGTCAGCACGACTCCTATTGCTGCATGGCCATGGACCCAGACATGGCCCTCAGCAGCAGCATGGGCCAGGACTCCACCATGGCCTCTGGTGGCAAGGCAAAGTACTCAGCTCTGCCTCTCTTCACAGCTCTCAAACCCTTCTGCTTTGCTTTCTCTCCATCTCTTCAGCACATTCTTGCACACTGTAGTGGTTCCTGCTACAGGCAGGCCACACTGTCACTTTGCAGTGTGTCTTTGCAGGCCCTTTGGTGTCTTCTGCCCACCTGCTAGTGTCATTTTCTTAACAGTTGAGTTACATACTCCATTATGTAAATGTACTACATTTTCTTTATCTTTGATTGAGGGATATCTAGGAGTAGTGAGTGCTAACTGGGATTATCTCTGGGGATCCATAGAGATTTTAAAATTTCTTAGTAACATTCAATTTTTCAAGTTTTCTGCATTGATCACATTATCAAAAAGAGAACATCAATGTTTTTAAATTGTTAAACAATTTGTGATGCTGCTATGACCTTCACTTGTCATCCAAAATTCATGTTAAATTTTGTTACCAGTATTACAGCATCGAGAACTGGGGACTTTGAGGAAATTATTAAGCCATGGGACTGTCATTCCATCTTCCATCTGATGAAGATGACATGAAATGGAAGAATCAGCAATGAAACACGCTCTCCCCAGAAAAGGAACTCAGAACTTCAGTCTCAGACTTCTCAGCCTCCACAAGGACAGTAAAATAAATGTCTGTTGTCTGTAAATTACTCAGTATTATGTATTTTCTCATAGCAGTAGGAATGGTGTAAGTCTGGTACATTTAACAAAGACTAAATGTCTCCTCATTAACCTTCTCCCCCTTTGCAAATCTCTGCTTGTTGATAAGGGGGATCTGGAGGCTTCTGAAGGTGTTACCTGTAGAACATCAGAGTGCCTCACTCTGTTTCTGTTTTACGAGTGAGAGATTGGGTTGACATCTGGCTGTGATCAATGACTCTAACTATACTATTATGAATTCTCTGGTCCTGACCCTACAGGAGTCCCTAAGTTCATAGAAGCCATTCACAGATGTCAAATTGAGACTGAAACCTCTTAGAGGTTTGGCAACTTTACTTCTCAGGGTTACATCATGACTGCTTGTTTTGCTACCAGGGTGATCAGGAAAACAGAGGGAAATAAGGTACTCCTTGAAGTATGACAGCTTCAAAAAACAAGGACAAAAGCAATAGGGACTAACAATGTAAGTCAAAAACAGTGGCCCCAGGGCTGATCCAGGCTGGAGGGAAGATGCCTGAAGAAGGGTTTTCATTGGGAAACCAGTGGACTTTCCAGATTGTGCGCTTTACAGTAGACTTAAAGGCTCCCACCCAATGTTTAAAATAAGCAAGCAAATGTGAGTGGAGAAGTAAGGAAATCATCTCAAGGTTTCAATCAATTCTACCTAAGAATGAATGCTATTGATGTCCGGGCAGGGTTCACGTGCCCCAAACTTAGTGGCTTTGGGGCCCTTTTGATATGAGAGGACCACAGCTACCTATAGGTACCTTCTAGAAGAAAGAAGGACTCACAGGCATGTGCAGGCACACACCACCATGGGAACTTTCCAGAATCTTGAAGTGATGTTGCACAAAGCAGTGTCCAAGATGCTCCCCACATCTGAAGGACTTTGTGGTCCTTCTATCCTGGGTACTCTACAACATTACCCTCTTCACAGCTTCAGTTTCAAAATTTGCTAAGAACTTACTATATATTACATTTAAAAATTATATATATATGCATGTATGTATATATGTATACCAGCAATGCCTACAAATAATTCTATTTACTGTGACTCTCGATCCTTCCTTAAACGTATGCATCACCATTCAACTTCTGATTCTCAAAGGGATTTACACAAAGAATGCTTGCTGAATACAGTGTAAAATCTAATTCATTTGAACACATGCAGCAATATAGACGTGACTCTTGGTCCTACAATAAACACAGTGTTCTCCAAATGGACAAGCATGGTTTTCTTCTACTCCCACATAGCAACGCAAAAGAATAGCTATCCTGTGGCTGAGGGTTGGCTGTTTTTCCTTTTTGAGATAATCTTGATTTGTGGCCACATCTTTTGGAGCAGATGCTTTCAGTATCTAGTAATCTGAGGAAACTAGCTTGGTAAATCCTCTGCTAAAGTTATGACAGCAGAAGCAGAGAAGCCCTGGTCTTGCTGGGCAATATTTCATCTTCTTGATTTTCTTTATATACTTCTGAGTGTACTCCATATACTACTGAGGTATCTGTGCATGTGACTCCAATGCAAAGATGTTTTACTTCAGAGATTAAGACTGGAGGATCAGGAGTTGTAGGTTACCCTGGGCTACACAGTAAGACCCTCTCTCACAAAGAAAACTATAAGGAGCCAATGATATGACACAGCAGGTAATGACAGTTGCTGCCAAGCCTGATGACCTAAATTAATCCCCCCAGAACCAATACAGTGGGAGAAGAAAACTGACTCTCAAAATTTGTCTGATGTCCACCCTGGTGGTCTCCACATAAACACAAAGTAAATGTAGTAACATTTAAATAAATAAAGTAGAAGAGTATTTTTAAAACATAAGAAGAAAAATAACTATGGCATAATGATTGCCTATAATACCAGCACTCAGGAAATAGGGATAGGCAGATCCCAAGTTTATAACCATCACAGGTTGCATAGTAGGACTTTCTGACACATAAATATTCATTTACACATACACATACATATACATATGTGTATAGATGTGTGTATGCACATGTACATATATACGTGTATATCTACATGTGCATATATAAAACAGTCTTTTCTGTTCAGACCTCGAAATCCGATGTCAGTTCTAAAGGTTGAGGATGACTTTCGAGAGCAATTATAATAATCACAATAATAGATTAACAACTCAGCGACCAGAAGGAATGTTGCTAATTCACCTCCACACCAGGCACTGGGTCTAACTTGAAAAAGTCAGCTCTTTCCCCAGTTTCTTATAGATTCCTTAAATATACTAAAGTGGGGTTAGAAGTCCAGACTTCTTCTAACTATAGATCTTTAAACTGCCTATTTTTCTTTCTCTTTGAAACTTCCCATCATTAGGGACAGTACAGTCATGCATTGCTTAACAACAGGGAGATTTTCTGAGAAATGAGTCACTTGGCAGTTTCATATGGCATTCACCTCCCAGAGTTCACTCACTCAAACCTGCATGGTGCGGGCAGTCACTTCCCATAGCCTCCTGATGCAATCAGGAAATGTGGCAAATGAAGATGTGTGAGGCGGGGGGGGGGGGAATGTGCATACTATCTTACTGTAAGCTTTCAGTTCATAGACAGGAGTATACTCTACAGTAACAGTAAAGCATATAGCATGGTAATGACATAAAACAGTAGCATAGTCATTGGTTTTCATTAGCAAGCATTACTTATTTATATACTTGTGCTGAGTACTTCTATGACTAGCAATACAGCAGGTGTGCTTATACCAGCATCCCCACAAACACGTGAGTAGTTCTGTGTGTTACAAGGTTTCTATGAATCTTTTAGTTTCTTTATATTGTGAGACCTCCATCATATCCAGAGTCCATTGCTGATGAGACTGCAATGGTGCAGCATCTACTGTGGTCTTCTGCATCAGGATTAGGTGGAACCTGATTTTAATGATGACCAAAGTCATAATAATCCAAAGAGTTTGGCAGCAGAGCAGAGACCCACGAACCTCAAATTTTAGTTCTAAATCCTTTATCCCTGGAGACAGAAAGCGATCTGTCCCTCACTTGAGCTGGCAAGATGCCTCAGTAGGTAGAGTACTTTGTCATACAAGTATGAGGAACCGAGTCCAAATGCCATGCATAAGTGCCATGCAGATATAAGGACCTTCCTGCAATCCTACCGCTGGGGAAGTAGAGATAGGAGATCCCCCGACCAAGATGGACAATTAACCTATGTGAATCAGTGATCTCTGGGTTCAAATAAGAAACTCTGATTCAATATAAGAAGAACAGTGATCAAGAAAGACATTAAATATCAGACTCTGACCTCCATGCGCACACATAAACATGTGTCACACATGACAACATGTACCCAGAGACAGAGAGAGACAGAGAGACAGAGAGGGAACATATTTCAGCTCTGATACAAAAGATACAATAATCTATTAGCACAGACATAATTTTTCATCACCATATGCAAAATAGAGTGATTAGTGATACTATGTAAGTATTCTATCTTAACTACTTTATTCAAACATTTATAAAATCATTTCATTCACAGGACAAGAAACAAAAATTAAAGTATTTAGAAATAACTGACCACAACCACAGCCCCTGCATCCTCAGCCTTGACTCCATTATTATCAGAGTAAATCTTATTTACAGGTGAAATTTATGTCAGTCAGATTAGCTTACCGAAGTTCAAAAACACATTCAAGCCACTCACTGCTAAAACCCACTGTCAAGTCTTTTATCTGTCACTAAGGCCAGTCATCCAGACCACTAAAAGTTTGCTTCATTACAAGCCTACGACAGAAGCCAACCCCAGGAAAAGTAGCAGAAGACATATTCTGTTCACTCTCTGGCTCACAATCCTGATCTGACTTCAAAGGCTCAGCTTGCTTCACAGTCCTTCTCCCACTTATGGCCTCACTCGTATGGCTTTCTTCTTCTTCAGAATATCCGTTTTCACCTGAGTGATTTACACAAGAGGAGCCAGTGAGGCAAACCATTAACATTGAGGCAAAAAAGATCATGATGGCATTAGGAAATGTCAAACCAGATAAATTATCATAATAAATGGATGGAAATTCTCCAGTGTACAGTATCTGAACAAACAAAATTTGCAGCAACATATTATAAATAGATCATGCTCAGTGATGGCTGGGCTGAACTAATCTTCACTTTAGAATTCTTTCAGCAATAAACACTATTAGAACTTGACTTACAGTCTCTTTTGTTCTTCATTGTTTTGCATTCCTCTAACTAGTTGATGCACACCAGAAGAAAAACAGCATGAAATGCTCCTTGAATGTTAGCACCCTGCCTGCATGTACCCATTGCTCTCAGTAGAGACAAATGTATATCTAGATCACTATATCTAGATGTTTGATAAATTCTTTTTTAATTAATTCAACTGGAATTTTTTATATAGGGTCTCATATATCTCATGCTTACCTTGAACTTACTATAAAGCCCAGCAGAATCTTGACCTTCTGAACCAACTGCCTCTGCCTTCTGGGTGTGGGCGTTACAGACATCATGCCATTCATGCAATGCTAAGGACCGAGCACAGGGCGTGGCACACACAAACACTTCATCAGCTGAGCTCTCTCCCAAGCCCCAATAAATTCTTGTTAAAAAGTGAAAGAAGTATAACGATGTTATCCCTGTCTATAAATGGCTATAGACATTGTAAGAGCTAGTTGTTGTATGAGGGAACCAGCGGAAAAAATCACTCACATTTCTGAATATATAAGATAATGTCAGTTGATGATCCAGCTTCTAATGATCATTCTCAGTGAGATAGAAAAATGTTTGTATGAATAAAATTAGTCTCATTTCCTATAATACTTATGCATATGTTCAACTAATATGTATTGAGTACCTACCATGTGCCAGTAGAAGACAAGACAGGCACAAATCTCTATCCTTGTGGAGCTTGTAGTATAGTGAGGGAATAAACAGTAGACAATACAAATAAGCACAATAGATAGTGAGAACTGTAGGGAAAATCAGGCTAGGCAGTATGTGGAGGACTGTGGTAGAGAGGGAGACAATGCAAATGCCTGGAAGAAATGAAGGAGCAAGTTAGACTGCTATCTACAGGAGAACATTTCAAAAGCAAGGATCTGAGAAACATACCTGATATATTCAAGGAACATCAGGGAAGCCAAACAGGCAAGAAAAGTGTGAAGAGGATTTGGGCTGGATGTGCTCAAAGCAATGCAGGCATGCATGAAACTGTCAAAGAACAAATTAAAAATTCTGTTCTACAAAGTCTGAGAAGATGGCTGGCTACATGGAGATTCCTTCAGATTTAAGCATTTCCTTCTGCCCTCGGAATTGAACTTTACTCTTGAGGTGGAAAACAAACAGAGTTATGAAAGAGCTACGACATGATAACAATTTGTATTTTTAATGGATCCTACTGACTATTGTGTTGAAAACAAGCAAAAGGCAAAAGAACAGTAGGAGCTGCAGAACCAGTTAGGTGGCAATGGTAACAATACAGCCATGTAATAACAGTGGCTTGCACCAGACTGTAACTGTTAAAACAGTGAATTACAGCAGAAGTACAGATACTCTTGAAGGTGGACAACTGGAACTCTGTCCCTAATGAATTCAAACCTTTGTGACACAATCTGATTTTCGATAAATGTTAGGAGCAACTTGACTTCTTATGGAACCACAACCTAGAAGTGTGTCAGCTACAAATGGTGTAGCTCTAGGTTAAATGATGTGTCACCCCAGTTGCTGAGTAATTGGATATTGACTATAAAAGATTTTGACCAAAGCAGCTGAAAGATGAAGAGTCACATACTGACACAAAGCTAACAAACAGAAAACAGTGAAAGAATTATCTTAGGGATTAGATTCCTAGGATAGCAAGGATGTTGATTTTGATATAGGTTTGAAAAAGATAATCACATGGATATGTAAAGAAGAGATATTCATGTGTGGATCAAAGACATTCCTCATGAAACTAGAACCACTTAGCTCCATTTTTCAGATACAAAGCATGAGATGGAGACACTTGAATAGCTGATACTTGGAAGAGTTACTTTCAAATGAAAACCACAGAAAAGTATGAGGCATAGGACTCTGGAAGATGCTAAACAATATACAAGGTGATCACATAGTCAATAAACATTCTCTTTGATCCTGTTTGGTGTAGACTGAACCACAAAGCTTGTCTCACCCAAAAATATGGAAACTGTACTATTATCATCCTGCATCAGATAGACATTAACCCAGATCCTCACAAAGAAGTGTATAGGAAAATCTCCTAGACAACTCCTTAGGGTAAAGTACCTCTCACAAGTCGACAGCAAAGTCCAACAGTGAACTGATGGAGATGCAGGTTACATCTACTTTGGGTAGGGCACTGGAAAAGGAGGAGGATGCTCAAAGGATCACCTACCCCTAATACCATTCAGTTTTGACTGACACAGTGGGTTCACTCCATCTTCTCATAGCTTCTCCCACAACTCTGGCTAGCTGAAATTTCTAGAGAAACAAAAAGGGTTTTAATGAAGCCAACTATGGACATCTTCTACTCTGATGTTGGATGTAAGACCAAAACTAGTATAGGCCATTCTCGGATGTTTATCTCTCAGAGGTCCAAGATTTTAATTATATTATTTTATATGCAATGTTAATTGTGCTTGCTCATGTACAGTAGATAAAGCACCAAAAGTCCCAAGAGATGACTCAGTGGTCCCATAAATGTGGCACATATTGCTCATAGTCCTTTTTCCACATGATGACCTTGGTCAATTATTCTACCAAAAGGCATCTTTTTTCCTTACCTCCTGGCCTTCTGGGACCAGAAACATAAAATAACTAGGCAGAAGCCTTAGAGTGCTTAAGTGCTTTTTGTGTCACTTTCTGGTAGTGTTCTTGGGAAGCAAGGCCTCCGTGCCCACACACTCTAAAGCTTCATGGATGGGAGCATAGAGTCTCTGTGTGGATCGCTTGGAAATAATGATCAGCAAAATCACTCCCAAAAGTTTCCTGATCCTGTGTGTTTTATATGTTGAGGATAGTGTGCAAAAATTAGTGGCTGCTACTTTAAGGTACATTCTCCTATTTTAAGGGAAGCAGCCTACCCCACCTAGAGTTACCTCAAAACCAGTACATCGGCTGCATATGCAAGTCACTCTTGTGCTCTTGGGATAGACAGATGGCAAGATTGTTACTCTGACTGTACTAGAGAATGTGGCAAAGAAAAAAAAATTAGTGTAGGGCTTCTATCCAATGTAAGATCCAGATAAAGAGCCAAAAAAGCTTCTATGTGTATCATGCTGGAAAAAAAAAAATTCTCTTTTCACACTTAATTGTAAGTCTGAGTTTTCTGAGACACAGAACAGGAGTCTACAAAGTGAATGGCTGAGTTGTGTTGTCATGTTAATGCTCTGAAAAACTCATGACATCAATCTAGGGGTAGCAGGATCCAGAAAACTGAGATGGACATACATGAGTATATTCAAATAAAACTAGCGTTATAGACCTGTACATTGTGCCAGGTCTTCCTAAGCATCAGCGTCAGGTCTTCCTAAGCATCAGCGTCAGCTCTTCCTGCCAATCCTAGAAGACAGGCCACTCTTTCTGTACAGATCCTACAATGAGCTCCTTACAAAGCACTGGCAAGCCAGCTACCAACCAGGCCCCACCTCCTTTCATTGCTGATTCCAGTCACAGCAGGTCTGAGAGGGTGAGGAATGAACTATATGAAGAGGCGTGCTCCACACCAAACTCCCAAGGATTGCTGAATCAAAGGGCGTAATTTCATATTGCCACATTACCCTCTGCACATACTGTACCAATTTATACTCTCATCAACAATGTATACAGCAGTGTTTCTTTGACAACTTAGCAAAAGAAAATCTGGTGACTGTTTAGGAAGTTTGACAAATTAATAGTTTTAAAGTGGTAAGACTACAATCTTCTTAAGTTTACATTTTCCCCAATTATAAATTATGTTTAAATATTTCTTTTCTTTCTTTCTGTGAGTTCCATATTCAATCATTGCTCTCTTTATCTTTATTTTTGTTTATTTTCCTTTTACTTGCTAAGACCTGTTTATATATTGAAAATTAAAGGTGTATATATATAATATATATATATAATAATATATATATTATTATATATATATATATATAATAAAACTGGGAGACAATCTCCCAACTTGGTGTTTAGTAATTTTTTTTGATACTTTATTTACATTTCCAATGTTTCCCCCTTTCTAGGGCTCCTCTTTGGAAACCACCTGTCCCCTCCCCCTCCCCAGACTCTATGAGGGAATTCACCTCCCACCAACCCGCCCACCCAGTCCTGTATTCCCACCTTGACATTCCCCTTTACAGGGGCCTCTAACACCCTCAGGCTCAAGGGCCTCTCCTCCCCTGATGGCCAACAAGGCCCTCCTCTGCCACATATGTGGTCCGAACGATGGGTCCCCCATGTGTATTCTTTGGTTGGTGGTCCAGTCTCCAGGAGGACGGGGGGGGGGGGGTCAGGCCAGTTCACACTGTTGCTCCATCCATGGGGCTGCAGACTCCCTCAGCTCTTTCAGTCCCTTCTCCCACTCCTCCATCTGGGACCTCACTCTCAGTCCAGTGGTTACTGTAAAGTGAAACTTGGGTATTCCGGACTTTTGGGCTAATATCCACTTATCAGTGAGTACATACCATGTTCATTCTTTTGTGACTGAGTTACCTCGCTCAGGATGATATTTTCAAGTTCCATCCATTTGCCTGCAAATTTCATTAAGTCATTGTTTTTAATAGTTGAGTAGTACTCCATTGTGTAAATGTACCACATTTTCTGTATCCATTCCTCTGATGAGGGACATCTA